>BSBK01008633.1:0-428263 GCA_027943335.1 Chamaecyparis obtusa
TATATATATATACTCTACGCTGTATGTATAATATATGTGTGGTGTATTATAATATAGATATATATATTTATAGATATATATATATATATATATATATATATATATATATATATTATATATATATATATATATAGACACACACATATTTATACATACAGATAGATATATATATTATATATACATATATACATATATATATATATATACATATATATATATATATATACATATATATATATATATACATACTATATATATATACATATATATATACATAGATATATTATATATATACATATATATATATAGATATATATATGTATAATACATATATATGTATATATGTATATATATATATGTATATATATATATATATGTATAGATATATATAGATATGTATACATACATACATACATACATACATACATACATGTATATATATATATATATATATATATATATATATATATTATATATTTGTAATACATATTAAGTTTGCATGCATATGTCTACATGTATGCTTTTAATTCTACATATAGGTTTATATCTTCAAGAACATGCTTGAATGTGCATAACTATTTATAGGTATGCACTCCTTGTTATTTATGTAAAAGATTTTAATCAAGAGTAATAGAAGGGCTCCTAAGGGGTCCTAAGACACCCTGTAGGACCCCTTACTATACATTAATGTATGGTAAGGGGTTATAAGCAATCATTAAGGGTCTTAGGAGACATTAATGTGTCCTAGGACCCTTGATGGACCCTTACGACCCCGTAACCCATACACTAATATATGGTAGGGGTTGCAAGGGGTCGTTATGGGTTTTATGACACATTAGTGTATTCTAGGACCCCTTATGATCCCTATTGAGATATTAGTGTATGGTAAGGGGGTCACAAGGGGTTTAATGGTCCTAGGACCCCTTATAATCCCTTAGGACCCCTTACCATACATCTTAGGGGTCATAACTATTGTTAAGGGGTCTAGAACACATTAATGTGTACTAGGATCCCTTATGACCCCTTACCATGAACTAATGTATGATAAGGGGCCGTAAGGGGTCTTAAGGGGTCCTAGGACACATTAATGTGTCCTAGGACCCCTTAAGACCCCTGACGGCCCCTTACCATACATTAGTTCATGGTAAGGGATCATGAGGGATCCTAGTACACATTAATTTATAAATTTATAACTTTATAAAACCACAAATAAATTTAATCGGTCCAAACACAAATAAATTTATAAAACCTCTCAATTAGGAAGAAAATCATATTGCATTACTATAAACCTTGACCTTAAACCTCAGCACAAACATTAAATTGGAATCCTAACCATAATCCTAATCCTAAAAAAGATCATAACCCAAACTATAAACACAAGTCTAACCCTAATCATGACAAAAACTTAAACCATTATCCTAACTCTAACCCTAATAAAAAACCCTATAACTATAAAACTAACCATATTCCCACATCTAATCTCAATTCCTAACCTTAACCCTAACCCCTAATTTAAATCTTAACCTCATATATATATATATATATATATATATATATATATATAATATATTATATATATATATATATATATATATATATATATATATATATATAATATATATATATATATATATATATATATATATATATATATATATATATATATATATATATATATATATCTATGTATGTATGTATGTATGTATGTATGTAGTACATATTAATTTTACATGCATATGTCCACATGTATGCTTTTAATTTTACATATAGGTTTATATCTTCAAGAACATGCTTGAATGTGCATAACTATTTATATTTGTGTACTCCTTGTTACTTATGTGAAAAAGTTAAATCAAGAGTGATAAAAATAATGTTGTATTCATTGTTGAAATGAGAGGAAGTGGAAAAATCAAAATTAAAAAAAGAGTCAACGAGCCCTTCGTCCTAGGCGAACTAGGAAAATAACATACACTAATGTATTGTAAGAGGTCCTAAGACACCCCTTAGGATCCCTTACTACACATTAGTGTATAGTAAGGAGTCGTAAGCAGTCATCAAGGGTCCTAGGAGACATTAATGTGTCCTAGGACCCCTGATGACCCCTTGCGACCCCTTACCATACATTAGTGTATGGTCAAGGTTCAAAAGGGGTCTTTAGGGGTCTTAGGGCACATTAATGTGTCCTAGGACCCCCTTACGACCCCTTTTGATATATTAGTATATGGTAAGGGGGTCATAAGGGGTTAATGTGTCCCTAGGACCCCTTATAACCCCTTATGTTGAATTACACATAACATTTTTAAACTTCACAAGCTTTGTTTCTGGTTTGTGGGATATTTTTTTTTCTAGTATTTTCTCTAGACGTCCACTTGAAACCCTAAACTCTAACCCTAACCCTAACCAAAACAATTAGCCTAATCCTAATCAAAATGCTAATCTTAAAACATAATCATAAAGCCTAACCTTAATCCTAAAACATAATCTTAAAGCCTAACTCTAATGTTAATCATAAATCCCTAACTCTTAACCTAACCACAGTTGTAATCCTAACCCTAAAACTAATATTATTCTTAATTCTAACCCTAATCCTAATTGGAAATTTAACCATATCCGTAACTCTAAAAGCTTATCCTGGAATCCTAGATGCTCTATTCTTAGGTACAAAATGTCCCACACATTGTGTTCCATGAAGGACCCCAAATTTGAATTGGAGCCCCATTTTTAGCTGATAGGATTCTCCTATGAGGTTGCTTGCAACCGGAATTTTGTCATGCCGAAATTGTCTCACAGTGGAAAATGCTTTCTGACTATTTGTAAGTGGTTTTCTGGCTGTATAAAACCATCATCGCTTGTTGAATTTAAACCAAATGGATAATGAGCCTATGAACTAGATATTTATCATAGTGATAATATTTGGTATTGACAAGCTTTTCGTCAGACAAACTTGGGAGAGTAAAATTTATTTCCAATAACTGCTAGCTCAGACCGCATGGACGCGGATCTCAGTTTTAGGCTGGTTTTCAATTTGGGTTGCTTGAATTTCAAGTGTTTTTTCTGTATTGGTTCCGCAGTGTAGCAATGTTGTTTTAGAATCTAATGGTTTTTTATTATTTTTGTAACAGTCTGGGATGTCCAATGCATGTTTGTCCTTTCTGACAACTCAGAATCATATCTGTCAAAACAACCCATATTTTTAAACGGTTCAGTGGTTTTCTTGGCCAATATTTTTAATATATACTTTTTAATAACACTACTCACATCCGTGTTATTTTTTTTGGTTTCTTTTATACATATTTTTAGTTTATTAGGCCATATGTATTAATTTATTTTTGTAATTAATTGAATTATGTTTTATATAATTTAATATATTAATTATATATATATATATATATATATATATATATATATATATATATATAAATTATATATATAATATATATATATAATATATATATAGATATATATATATATATATATATATATATATATATATATATATATATATATATATTATAAATTATTTACTATATGTATTTTTATATTATATTAATTATTTATATTATGTATTTTTAGTTTATATATTTAAATAAGTTATATAAATTTTATATTATAGAAAAACTAATATAAAAATAGATATTTGAATTATTAATTTTAACAATCTAAATTATAGAAGCAATTATTTGTTAGAAAAATATCTTAAATTAAAATATGAAGTCTTTATAGTATATATTTTATATTATAAATTATTTATAGTATATATTTTATATTGTAATTATTTATAATATATATGTATTTGAATAGAATATCTACACATTAAAGTAAATATTTTATTGGATCTTATCAAACTATATGTATTTAAATAGAATATCTACATATCAAAGTAAATATTTGAGACTTTTCATTTGATGATGGATCAAGAATGCGATCTCACACGTTAATGCAAAAATAGTAAAACAATGAATTTAAAGGATAGTGAGAAACATTGAAAATGATAGTGAGAAGAGATTCTGATTGTAAAGACAATAGACATTAATAATGGAAAATATCATAACACACAATTCCTTAAATAAATATATAAATTAAAGTATATAATATAAATAATTAATATAATATAAAATACATGTACTATAAAAATATATGCTATAAATATTTCATATTTTAATTTAATAATTTTTTATTCATAATTAATTATCTTTTTTAATGAATAATTTAGATTTTAAAATTAATTATATAACTTAAAAATATACAATATAAATAATAAATATGACAAATTAAATTGATTACAAAATAAATATATAATCATTTTAAAAATATAATTATATATATATATAATATATAAACTCTTTTTAAATTTTTATAATATAAAATTTATATAACTTATTTAAATATATGATCTAAAAATACATAACGCAAATAATTTATCTAATATAAAAATATATATTAGAAATAATTTATAATGTTAAATATATAACATAAATAATTAATATAATAAATTAAATTAAACATAATTAAATTGATTAAAAAAAATAAAGAAATATTGTAAAAAATAATTCTTCATTAATGCAACTATTTCCAAAATTATATATTTAAGACTTGACTTTCAGTTAGTATATAAATTATGTTCTATTTAAATAAATATGTACTATTGTTTATAATATATTTATTTGATAAACAAATATGTTAACATGGTTAAATTTTAATGTAAAAGTTAGATTTAGGAAAGGGTTATAAATTGTTCAAAATTTAAAATAATTTTTTTAATAATTACTTACTAAATTACTATAAAAATAATGCAGAAGTATTAGAAATTTAAATAATAATATATAAATATTAAAAATTTAAGTAATTCAATAAAGCAAGTGTGCTTTTAACGAATTGATTAAATTAATTGCACCTTAGATTTTCTTAGTCTTAAGTATTTATTTGGGTCTGAAAATGTGAAGGGGAGTATCTTTATTTTGTTAAACTTGTTTTCACTTCTAGTGCATTGTTACAAACTTTCAATTCAGCTTTCAAATTGTGCGGCTCACCCTAAGTGTTGTGATAGATCCAAGGTCAAAGAAAAGTGTGCTTCTCTTGTTGTACATGTTCCCATTTCGAGACCATTATACGATCCTTGCATTTCTCTTTAAAGATTAGGCTTTCCCTAGGTTTGTAATGAGTTGTCATGATCTTGTATGTTTTTCATTTTTTATTATGATTTCACTTTAGCCAAGTGGTACAAATCTTGCCAAAATGTCTCATAGATTTTCAGAGCTTGTTGGGCTTGCCCATTATTTTGAATTAGCTTCGCTGGTTTCAAATAAGCATGTTGGGTACATTGAAAGTAGTACAAGAATCTCCCTAAATAATATTCGTATGTTTTCATGCTTTGTATGTTGGTATACATGCCTTTTGAGTTGATGTGCTTTCATTATGTTGCCTTCTCATTTACACTTTTAAACACTTGTATTATGTAATGCTTCACTTATGCTTTCCAATTAAATTCCTATCGGCGCATCCCTTGCACCTCCTTTCAGTTCAAGTGCTAGTATTTTTTTTGTGGGAAAATAGATCTTGTTTTCAGCCTAGCTTAATCTTCATTCTTGAAATATATGAGAAGTAAATAAATACTCTATCTCTCCTTATTTTGGTAAAAGTTGGCTATTTTTTCCACCTTTAGTCCATTACAGACAATCGATCTGAGATACCTTTCATGGGCTAAAATCTGTAAGTATTTGACATAGGAAGTGCAATGTGTTTTCTACATTTGATTGACGGATTGAAAACATTGTGTGTTTTCATCATCGACATAACTTGGCTGATCACTGGGAGATTTTTAGGCCCATTCCGATGGGCAATGTTATGTTGATAGCTTCAATTGGGGGTAACATTATTCTTGTTTCGTCGATGCGAAAATGTTGTGTTTTTGCCATCTGCGTAACTTGGTTGATCGGTGGGAGATTTTAGGTCCATCCTAATGGGCATTGTTTATGTTGATAGCTTCCATTAGGGTAACATTGTTCTTCTTTCTTTGATGTGAAAATATCATGTATTTTCGGCCTACGGGATTTCAACGGTTCAAATTTTATCGCACTTGCATGATTAAATCTAAGGAGCACAAAATGTTAAGTGCATAGGTGTGCGAGATGAAAAATGTTGTGTATTTTTGCCATCAAAGATCAACAATCCAGATTTCATCATGCTTGCGCGATTAAATATAAGATGTGTAACACCCCATACTACTAACCAAATAAAAATAAACAACCACAGGAGAACCAATAAAATAAACCTGAACAACACAACAATTTTTTTTTTTATAAACAAGGTACAACATAGAACCAAATTACAAATCAACTGACATAATCAGTTATTTAAATATCCAAGGTAATCAATTACATGAGAGTATATCATTATACTCAACCATTTAATACAAACATACTAAAAGTTCCAGAATACATCTAATTGATCCTAGATATCCTAAGCACTGTTTTGATAACCAGTAACTAGGTAATAATCTATTTTCCATAAATCTTTACAGCAGTCAACCCATTCCCCCAAAAACATAGTTTTCCTCATTTAGAATCCTGAAAACACCAAGATATAAAACAACCACAACAAACAGGGCTTAGTCAAATAGTCTAAGATAATGGAATACCTCCAAAGCATCTACATCATACAGGTTAAAACCTTAACAAAATAATCTGAACCATGCATTTAAAAATAGTCATATTTCATCATTACAAGAAACATTTCATTTCTAATCAACAGAAATAAACTCGCAAAGAAAATGACAAGGTGATGATCCACTAGCTTTGGGTATCTACATAAGAATCAATGATCAGTAACCAATAGGAAACTCGAAGAATTCATTATGCCAGCCTTATTCTTTCCAAGCAATAAGGTAAAACCATTCCCTTACTTCACCAACATGTGCAAGTAATCAGGGAAACATATTTTATCTTTTAAAATGAAATCCATAGCCCATGAATTATTAAATTATCACTTAGTAATTAACTGACAGATATTCTTTCGCCTTCAGGCTCTAGACAAAAGTCAGCTTCCCCTACTAAGGATCACACTTGCATTATCTTAAAACACTTCATACTACCAAAATAGCTAACCATAGTAAAAATCTGAATAACCAATTCAACTAATAATGTATACTTAACAACTGAATCCATAATACTAAAACATCCATTTGAAATTTCCACATACATCCATGAAATCACTTTCCAAAAATAGCCACAGCAAGCATCTTCTTTTCATCACTCAAAGAATAACTTAAGCAAAATTAATATCCAATTCCTAATATCTAATTGCAATTTTAATAATAGAAAAATGGAAACATTCAATTCTATTGTCAACAAAAATACCTAAGATTCAATTCCATTCTACGGTCACATTCTAACTAACAGAGTTATTTGTGAATCCATAGAAAGTTAACGATCAACTTAAATACCAAAGAATAATGCAGGATTACACATTAACTACATAATTACCACCCGTATAAAAATACACTTGATCAATTCTGTTATCTCTGTTACCAAGTCACTTGTGTACATACTTGTAGGCGTAAACACATATATGTACATATGTATATACACTCACGATACGTGTATATACATATATACATATACATTCCTACAAACATATATATATTTATGTACCCTTGCATTAATTCAGAGTACAGAGCACTATATCAAAGTTGTAATACAATCAGAAAACATGAAATCATATATTCCAATCTAAATATAAATTATCAGTTACTGATACAACTCCAAAAATTCCACAGACAGCAAATATATTGCAACAGTAGCCATCAAATAGCCTTCAAACCAAATCATAACTAAATCTACGAAAGAGTAATGTGACAACAGAGATTTCCATAATAAACCCCACATCAACCGAGAATACCATAGCACCAAGAAACAAAACCATGTTCTTTTTCCCTGCTACAGCATGATCATCCAAAATAACTTGATTCCTAATAGAATTTACCAACAGACCCAGCAATCCTCCTTAACAAAAGCTGCAATAATAGTAACCGGAACTTAATTACCTCCATCTAGAACACAGAACTGAGAACATTCATATCAACCACTTACACCAGAGACCGATACATATATCATACGATGACCATACTCTACAAAACCTCGTGGTAACCAAATCTCCATCTCTCGAGCCCAATACTACAAGCTACTAAACAGAGAGATGCATTCTCCAGAATCTCTAACCACGACTTATCAAAGCTTCCCTATACCAATGCTCGACAAGACAAGAAATACAACATTCCAACAGTGGCATCACAATGAATATTAACTGTGCTTACTAAACAAAATAAACTTCCAACTAAATATTATGAAACTAGGTATAGAATACGAATTCACTTAATGTTCCAACATTGCCAAGAAAACTTCTCACCAAGGTAACACACCCATAATAACCGTAGGAACCACAGAACTCGAGAACTATACCAAATAGAGAATGCAATAAAACCAGGATACTCAAAACCCAAATACCTGGCGACAAGACAATATCGATACCAGAACAACTAATCCCTATCACAAAACAACATTCCCAAAGCTCGGTAAACAAAACTGGTAGTAGAGAGACGACAACTTCACAATCTTCACTCTCCATTGCTACTTCCTTACACAAACCATTATCGTTCCCATTACTAAGATCACGACAACCGACATGAACCAGTGAAACACACAAACCCCCCCAAACTTAGGGAAACCTTACGCTACCATACTCCTATAAAACAGTATCACCATTTTGACAAACTCAAAAACCATATTCTAAACAACTGAACCAAAACACACACCGAAATACCAATTTATCACATAGTGAACATTACACTGCAATGTGCAAAACCACACACACATTGAAAGACTTTTCTACAGTACACAATAACATTTTAATCACATTGCATAATCAGAATATAAACCATTTAAATGAATTTTATAACCAGATTCATAAAGATAGCAAGAGTAGAGTTAGAGAATGCCCCTACCTTTATAATAGAGTGGGGGTGTTCTGAACTCGAAGTTGAAGCCAAAGACCTCGCTCCCAACTAGCGAGCTACACCAAAACCAACTCCTTGCTCAGCAAAGCTAAACCCACCGAAAAAGACCAAGAACCAAACAATGAAACTGAGCACCCTGTGACAGAGCTCATTTCATAAGCACCAAAACCAAATAGTGCTTCCAAAAGATAGCTCGAAATCAGAAATAGAACCATGAAATGCAAAATGGAGAATCCCCATTAATAATGCACAAGTATACAACCATATTCCTCTCCAAACTGAACAAATTGACTCCATTTCCGCAACCTTTCCAGGCATCAAACCCACTACCTCAATAGAGAAACAAAACCTTGCCAAAGCAAATGACCGATAACGAACTGAAGTCATTGAATTCCCATAAACATGCTATAGCTGCATTAAAGCCCAAACTAATCTTTCACTGCCACCTTTACTTAACACATCGACAGCTGTTACTGCAGTACTCATACTTACCGAGAACTCCCACTTACCCATGCTCGGAGTAATTCACATGTGCAAATAACAACCAATTCCTACTAACATTCGAACATAGCAAAAACAAATAACTTGGCACAGTGAACATATTATAACATAGCCATATTAATCCAAGTTCACGATACCAAAGGGAGTACCTCAAAGTCATAACCAATGTTAAACAATTCACTAATCTAAACTTGCTAACCATAAAACAAAGAAAGTTAGGATATTATTAATCCCCCTTCCAATTTAACACATATCTTCCCACTAACTCATTCTAACATAATAGACTTATTAATATCCATTTAAATTTCAATTTTCACTAAATAAATGCTAACATAATAAAATCATTTATACACTAGCATCAAACATAAATTAACCATATTTTCCTTCACAATAACAGACCAATATAACATCGAAATCCTCATAAATGAAAACTTAATTGCAGTATAAGAATTCCTCATCCTTCTTCCAAGTAACACAAATTTCCAAGTACCAAAAGTCAACAGAGAAATGGATAATTCAGAAAAGACAGTGTCTGCAGATATTAAATTAAATCCAATGTCATAGTCTAACCAAAATTAACAATTAATAGCCAACTAAATATCCCTAATCTGTCTGAGATATAAATCGAAGTTAGAACAAAGTTATAATCTACTTCTAACCAAAAGAGTCTGAACATATCAAATCCGAACCAAGACATAAATCCATCCTAGTAGTACTAAATAAAGATGCAAAATAAAAGAAAACCAAGCAGAAGCAGATAGGGCATGACAAGATGTGCAAAATAAAATTTAATAACATAAAAGAGTTCATTTTAAAAACCAAATGCTAAAATTTATCTTTAAAATGTAGGGTGCAAATTTAAAATTCCCCTTTTACATAATTAGTGGAAATGCATTTCATGAGAAGTTAAAAACATAAAATGGACGAACCAAAGGTTTGCCGAATTCCCATCAATCAAATCAAACATTCCCATCAATCAAATTGAACAACTATATTGATGCAAGAGTCTTTGGTCTACTCCCACTCACAAACATTTGTCATCCATCCTCCACATGGTATGTATGCGGATGTATACATTATGCTAATTTTAATGTACAAAGATGCATTTTATAAGGAGCTTAGCTGCGTTCTAAATATACTTGCCTTAGGAAGAACTAATAATTAATCATTTATAATGGTAACTTCTTTATTGAAACTTCTTGACGTTGCCATGGCAGGGACTGAAAAGAAAAACAAAAACCAGAACTTAGACACGAGGCAAGATTTTCTCAATACAAATCGGTATACTGGCCTGTTAGCCTGAATTCGTAAACCTAGGTATCCGCAGTTTGTGGTATGACCTTCAAGGATTAGCTCTGTCAAAGCACGAGGGATCCGGGCATGTTGGGCCTACTCCGACTAACCATGTGGATCAGCAGCTACGTGGAAGTATAGTTTTAAAGCTCGCCCTCTTTCACTCAATTCTATATAACCTTTTGCCATCTTCTCACCAAGCTCATTACACTTTTAACATGAATCTTTTCTGTGATATTTTATAGAAATCAAACAGAATCCTTGATTTTCTCGATCAGTAAAATATGAAAATTTCTCAAGTTTTTAATTTTCAGGAAAAATGTATAGATAAAAACTGGTTGGATCTGAGAGTATTCTATGTGAGAATGAGCTCATGCCCACTTCAAAAATGTCCACAGTTTTTATCATTGCATTTTCTTCCTAGAGATTTTTCAGTTGGGCTTGAAGTAAATGGTGAGCATATAGCTCATTCTGAGATTGTTGCTTCTGTTCTGCAAAGAGATAGGATTGATGAAGAAAGTGATGAAGTTACATATGTAAGTACAGACAGTGTTAGGACAACAGGGCTCCTGAGATTTGAGGTTTATTACAAGGATGCTTTGGTGGTATGTGGGAAGCTGGAGAGATTGTGCACTGGGATTGAGGATTTTGAAAAGGATAAATTGGAGTGGAGCATGAATTGTTCCGCAGCATTTAGAATGGTAGATTGGGTGTCCTTGAGGAGGAGTTCTGAGCTCAGACCTTGGAGTGATTTGGCTCCTGTCATGGAGGTCTATGTTGCTGGTTGTTCCTTCGAGAGACCTGTTATTTTCACTAAGAGACTTGAACTTGTTTGCGAGAGAAATGTTGGAGAGAGAAAGGGTGCAGAGATACCCTGTTTGATTCCTATCGCAGAAGATGAGGAAATCGAAAAACCTCGTGAGAGTAGACTGAGGAAGGATGCTTTGTTTCAGGTATGTTGATTTCATGTTTTAGTCTTCACTACTTCAGAAATGCTCAGATGTTTGATAAGGTTTTTTTTGGGATGCAGCGAGTAGAAAAGGACATTATTGTGTCCTGAGTCTGTTGTTTATACAAACCTGATTCTGTTGTTTATACAAACCTGAGCATCTAGGTTTGTTGGGAATCGCAGTCCTTTTCTTAACCTTTTTTTAAAACGTGTACGCTCATCAAGTTTTGAGTATAAGTCATATACGATGGAAGGTTTGGAGAGGTATGTGGTGTTATGTAGACTTTATGTTGCAGTGTGGATAGCATTACAACCCAGGTTCAGCTCTGGACAAGCATCTCTCTTTATTTATGCAGCTTTTGTTCGTCTGTTCGACAGATATGTGTTATGGAGCACCCTTACACCATGGAAATGGATTCCTTCTTTATGGTGTGAAACACCTCACTTCCCTCCACTTGCCTCTGCCTTGTTGGACATTGACTTCTTTGTGAATTAGGAAAGACGGTCTTAATCACTAGACTGGATTAGCATATCGCTTATCAATTAACAAATTGCCACTAGAGCAGAACATACATTCCTCCAACACAACCTATTCGATTTTTCTTCATATTCTACTAGCTTTCTAGTTCATTGAGAAACTTGAGACAAATGAACACAAACAGTTTTAAGGCCTGTCAAGCTAAAACATAGGACTGCTTGAGAAAAGAATTGGTATGATATGCTGCAACACATACACACAGTGAAGCGTATTTTACAAAAAAACAAATAAGTATGTTGAATGGAGTTAGCATGACTTAAATAAAGACCATAAAGCTTCATCAGACAATCAGTTCATCGCTCTTATGCACTCTTTAAATCTGTTGACTTTGGAGACCACGACATATTTTACAACTTTGGCGGGACCGTGGGAAGATCTTTCCATTGCATTTGCAGTGCTTCCAAGTCTTTTTCATCATTTTGCAAACAAGTTGAAAGAAAGTTGTAGCTTGCTTCTTTTGAATTGTGCTAGGATTTTGACTTTTATTGATATGTACAAAGTTCCTGCTGTTTCTCATTTGAATATTTCTGCTACCAGGTGAAAGGTGTTTTCATCTATACTCCGGCATTTTGTTGCGTGCAGTTACAGCCTTGAAGAGAAATAAGGAAAGAATCCTTAGAAACTTTGTGTGATAAGTTTGTGTTGTAAGAAATCTTGATAAAAAACAATAGGGCCTCCATAATTTTAAGAAGACATAGGGTCCTTCTAATGAAACAGTGGCTCTTATAGGGCTCACCATAAACCAGTTAAACTTACTATTATGGTTGCGGGCTCCTGGACTGCAGATTCTTAAGTTCTTAACAATTTGTCCATGTGCAACTAATCATATTTCCTACACAATACTATAAGCATTCTTTTAGGCACTTCATATTGCACTTATCTAGGATGTTATTTAGGCAAAATACAATCTGTAGCAATCACACTTCGAAATACGTATACCTTAATCTTGGCTTTGGAAAATCTTCCAAGTCCTCTTATCATGGATACTTTTTTCTCCTATTGACCAAAGTGTATTTTGTTACATATCTCTTAACCATAAGCCGGTTTGAGATGTACAATAATGATTTGAACCAATATTTGCTTCTGTCACATATTTGAAATGAGAAGGCAATAGAGGAGTGGCCCAAAAATGGGATAATGATGTGAACTAACAAATCATAGCAACTGAGAAAATCAGAAGTTATAATTGCCTTTTGTTGTGTTTCTATCATGTTGGATGCCATGACTTGTATTAGTGAAAGACTGTTAAAAGTTGGAAAACATGCAAGATGTTGAAACAACCATGGAATGTTAATGATAGTTTGTAGCCTTTGCAACTAGACATTTGTAGGAAAAAATTAAAATATAAGATTATATAACAGATGCCATAAGCTTGTATGTTATAAAGTGCAATAAATGTTGCCAGCACAATTTAAAGATGAAGACTTATCTGCAAGCAAATGATAGATCAATTGGAATAATTCTTTCAAAGAACTACATCAGATAAAATTTATTTTTGTTTGAATAAATAGATTAATCTCTGATCAGATACATTCAGCTGTGGTAATTATAAGCAAAATGTGATTGAGGAAAAACATGGTACTAAAAGTCAATATCAAGATTTATCTCACACTGAAAGTATTTGACTTTTGCTTCACTTCAAGTCAAGTAATTATAAGCTGATGATCCTAATTTTGAATATGCTAATTATAACTGAAACCATAGTTGGAATCACCACGGGCTCGGTAGGACTTGCGAGTCCTGTGGCAGGCCGAGTCAACTTGCCATGGACTCGCAAGCCGAGTCTGGGTGAGTCCTAGTCTTAGATTCCCGAGTCTTTGGCCTCAGACTCGCACGACTCTGGGGTCGGGACTCACGAGTCCTTGCCAAAGACCCTCTTGCGCTGCTAAAGACGCCCAGGCAGCTTTAGAACACATTTTTTTTTCGTTTTTTTGCATGTTTTTTTATTGCCAAGACGGCCATATGTGGATGTAGTCACAAAAATGATGTGTGCCATGGAGTTCAATGTGGTTCCAAAGGTCTTAATTTAGTCTTGGCGGCGGGGGCTCTGCCCCTTGACCCCGCCCTGTATTGTGAAAGGGAATGCACCCTGGGTGCTGCCTTGGGACCCTGCGAGGGGTGCTGCCCCCTCAACCCTCATAAGGGGCATTGCCCCTTGACCCCACTGGGGGTGCTACCCCTTGACCCCGTTGGGTGTGTTGCCCCCAAACCTCCATTCGATTTTTTAAGTACACTACAACTTTGAGTTTGCGCAGTATGAGTCATTGTCGATACTCTTGCCATTAGCTTTTAATCATGAGTGAATAAAGATATATTTTACTCCCATATCTAGTACGCATTGCCATCTTTATTATTATTCCATGTATGTAATTTATCAGATATAGTAGTAAACAGTGGAGGTTTTTTGTAATGTTTGAATTATGGTTCTTATATTCTCTAAATGCATTAATTTCTTTTTGATTTTTTGTAAGCTACAGTTTTCTTCTTTGCCGAGTCCGTGGCGAGCCCGAGTTTTCCAAATATGACTGAAACATTATTATAGTGGGGTTAGATCCTCCTTTCTATTAGGAATATGAAATTTGAATGACTTGCAAATGATTAGTCAGTGCGAATGATTATATTTGCTAAGTATCCGGAGGCAAGAATAACTTCTTGGATCCTTCCTGATTTGAAGAAATACTTTATGAAAACCAGGGAAACCTATAGGGCTCTGCAACTTCGACATAAATGCTACAAGTTGAAGTATTTTAGGAAAACTTATCATAGAAGCTGCTATAGGCATCATATTTGGAGAATACTAATGCTACTAAAAATATATCTAGAATTAGATTTTTTTTGTTTATTTCCACAGATTTCATTTTCAAAATGTATGTGTTTTATTTATACACTTCTGTCTTCCAAAAGTGCTATGTTTGGGATTGAATTGCAGTATCTATGGGGAGTCTGGCTGAGGTTGAAGCCTGTATGTACAAAGACTCAATAGTTAAATATTTCGGGATTCATCTTGATTTGCTAAGCAGTTCAAACTATAGGGCTCTTTTCTTGCCACAGCCAATGAAACCAATATGAGAGGGAAAAAATCATATGGGAAAACAGTTGTCTCTTTGTACATTTTAGAATGAATTTATAAATGACAATTACTTAGGCCGTAAGAAGAAAATATTTGTTCACACAGAGTGAGCAATTGTGCATATCAATCGAACTACGAAGCCAAATGTGGCCACAAAGCAACCAGTCTTAAAGTAAGAATACCCCCTTAAGAGTGCAAAAAACTAACAAGCTACAATGCTAATGTTTTGCTTACCATTTATTTATTGTTTTACTAGTTCTGAATGTGTGTGCTTATTGAATGCCAGAATGGCTACATGGTGCCTTTACCTATCTATTTGCATTTAATTTTCCTATAGAAATTAATCTTTATACTTTTGCTCCCCCTTCAGCCCAGTTGGTTTATAACGTTATACACAGTGATATCAAGTTTAGGAGGCAATTATTCAAATGAAAGGCCTGATTGTGATATATACTCAATCTAATGCATGGCATTCTAAGCAACCATCTTAACATCCTTAAAAATCAGATTGTAGTAAGCAGATTCTGCACTTAGACGAAAATCTCAACAACAAACTGAAACTTCAAGCAAACCAGCAGATCTGAGTGTGATAACCAGTAAACACAAACTGCTGAAAATGCAAAAAAAAACCACTTAGAAAAGCCATTGTTTATGAAACTGAAACCAGATTACACTCAAACTCTATTCTTATTCTATATTCTATATGTTTTTTCTTTCTGCTAAGTTATGTGCCCATGATCTCTTTGATATACTATGATAATATTCAGTGCTTGACAGAAATTAAAGCTAGAAAAGCTAAATTAAACAGAAAACAAAGTACTTTATTCTAGAAAAGAAAAACTCTTATCTTCATGAATATAGAATCCTCTAAATATACCAAAAACTAGAAAAGCTGCAAGAGTCCAATGCACAGCTAAAAATAGAAAACAAAACAAAACAAAAACAAAAACTTTAAAGCTGTTTTCAGCAACCAACTGCAAGATAACAACAGCAAAACAAAAAAGCTAACACACTCTCTTTGCAAGGTGTTCTCCATCAAACCCAATCTGTCTCTCAATATCCCAAATTTCCCTTTTGTTAGGGGTTTAGTCAGAATTTTTACAATCTATCCATTTGAAGGTACATATTGAAGAACTATTGCTCCTTTTGAGCACTTTCTCTAAAGAAATGATACCAAATGTCTATATGCTTGGAGCATTCATGAAACTTTGGATTTGAGAGAGTTTGATGCTACTTTATTTGTCTTCGTATACTTTTGTCAGCTCTAACATTTGATCAGTAATTTATGCTCTCAACTTACAAGGCTACATAGCCTCCCAACTAACAAAATACATTGTTACGTACTTTGCTTCAACTGAGCTTAATGCTATTACCACTTGGTTCCTGATGAGCCAAGATATCGTACCTAACCCCAAGTTGAATTATATATCTAACGTGCTCTTTTTAACACTAGCATCACTTTCCTAGTCTGAATCCACAAAGCTATGTGACATAGATTCTCTATCTACAACATGTTTGAATCCATAATGAATTGTGTGCTTCAAGTTCAAAGCACTTGTTTTCCAGTATTCCAGTGAACATGCCTTGGCTCAGTCATATGTTGACTCAATGTATTTACTATAAAGAAAAACAGTAGTTCTAGTATTTACAAAGTTCATGACAGAATCTATCAGTTGCTTATAAACAAAATGATCTACCAACTTTGATTCTAAATTTTTAGTAAACTGAAGATTTATGATCATAGGAGTAATAAGGTGCTAACAAGCCATCATCAGAAACCTCTTTTAGAATCTCTACTATGTACTTCTCTTGACTCAGGAAGATTATTTTGCACCTTGCCACACTTCAATACCAAAGAAATAGTGTCTAAGACAAAGTTCTGCGACTTGCTAAGACTCGCCATGACTTGGCTAAACATGAGCTGGGTGACCCTCGGTGAGTCCGGGGGACCTGGACTTGGACTCTGCCGAGTTTAGCCAAGACTTGCTGGACTCACAGAGTCTGAGCGAGTTCCGATGCTCAGGTTCGACCAGTGCAACAACCATGTAAAGTGAAAAAAACAATAAAAAAGCCACTTAAAACTTTATTTTTTTTCACTTATATTTCCTCTACAATCCTAAAAGAATTTTATTTTGTTCGCAAAATAGGAGAAAAGAGAGCTGCAAGGAAAAATAAGAGTGCATTTTAGGGCAACCGACAAGTAGAGAAAGCAAACATCCATCGTCAAATCTCATTTGTACAGCTTCCGTCTCACATTTGGGGCATCAAGAGGTGTCTATGTTTGATTGAAAGGAGTTTGCATTTGATTTCAAGTTTGATTGAAGAGGTAAGCTTGATTTTTTTTTTGTTTTTTTTTGTGTTTTTTAAAAAGTGCATTATTTTTTTACATTTCAATTCTTTTTTCTATTTTACTTTACTAGATCAAAGAAACAACAGACCCTACATTTTGGTTTGAAACAAACTCTACATCATTTTTTGGAAAAAACCATACATTGTTTTGTATTGATTAGTTTAATAATTATAAATATCAATACACAAATGTTAATTTTTTTTGTAATTATGTGTTATTGCAGCACCCTTGAGCAGTTCAAATCATTTTTTTTCACGTCTTTAAAAGACCTTTGTTGGAGATATGTTGATTTTGAACCTTGGAAAAAAAATGAAGAGGCAAAATGTAAGTATTGCAAAACAACTTTTCATGGAGGCAATAATATATTGAAGTATCATCTTGCTCGCATACCTGTCCATGATGCTGTGGGATATGATCACGCATGTCTTGAGGTTGGTTGTGAGGAGAGGTGCAATTAGAAACTTTTGAGATTCAAAAAGAATTGAAAAGGAGGCAAAAGGAGGAGCTGGCATCCATTGGTGGTGTTGGAGAGGCTTCTTTTATGCCCCCATTTTGTCCTAGTGCTAGTGCTAGTGCTAGTGCTAGTGTTGGTGTTTGTGTTGTTGGTGTTGGCACTGGTGCTGATGCTAATGCTAATGCTAGTGGTAGTGGGACTGTTAGCCTTGGTCCTAGAATTTACAAATCTAAACCCTATTGAAGATGAGTAAAGGTGCCAATTTTGAGTCAAAAGGTGGCTGATATAAAAGCCACAATAGAGGAGCAGCGCTTGATATAGAGCAAGAAGGGTTGTACCATCATGACCGATGGTTGGACTGATAGAAGAAATAGGACACTACTCAATTTTCATGTTTCTTCCACAAGTGATTGTACTTCCCCCAATGCATTGAATTTGATTTAGTGATTAATTGTTATAATTTTTGTTTTATTGAATCATTGATTTTGCTTCTTTTTCAGTTGGCATTGTGTTCATGAAGTCAATTGATGCTTCAAGACATGTAAAAAATGCCACATATCTTTGTGAGGCTTTTAGAGGAAGTCCTACTTAGGGTGGGTGAAGAGAATGTGGTTCAAATGACAATTGATAATGCAACAAATTATGTTGGACTCCACATGCCGCCAATTGTCTTGACCTCATATTGGAGGATTTTGGCAAACTTCCATGGATCAAAACATTGGTGGATACGACAAAAAATATTTGCAAAATTTGTATATAATCCTGTTGTGAGGTTTTCAAACCATTGGCCCATTGCAAATGGGGAACCCCTCTTTTTGCTTTGGCAATAGAAGTAGTGGTCTTAGTTGGTGGCAATTTTCAAGTCTCCAAGTCTGAGAGATGCGTTCAAGCAACTTTGGCTTGCTAGGTAGTCAAGTCAATTTGGGATGTGAGCGAGAGTTTGGGCTAAGCTAGTCAAGGGTATGAATTTGAAATCAAGGGATTTGTGATGAAATAAGTTAGAGTCTTTTGAAAATCCTTGTTCTAGTTCCAATTTCATCTTAGAAAGATAAGGAAAGTTGTGGGAGATAACACCGATGAAGGCGTGCTGATTCGTGAAATTTGGTTGTCTAAAGTTTTTAGAAACTCCCAAAATCTAAAATCTTTATTATAACCCCTATGAACTTGAAACCACTCTCAAACATCTTGACAATATTTATATAAATATAACTTGTACTTAAATGTTATATTTTATATAAATCAATTCCACCCTCCAAGCTGAAGACACTGAATTGAACAATTGGGAGTTAACTTGCAAAATGGAAAAATCCTGAGAGTAGGTCGGAATCCGACCATATCTCAGGTCTTCCAATCTTGACAACCATCAAAATTCCGCCCAAGTCTAGATGGTTTCCAAGTGGCTACAAGGTGAGGTTCATGTGCAAATTGATGAAAAAGGGGAATAAGAGAAAAGATGAATCAAGAAAAGAATCTCCTTTTGTCTAGATGGTTTCCAACAAGGTGAGGTTCATGTGCAAACTGATGAAAAAGGGGAATAAGAGAAAAGATGAATCAAGAAAAGAATCCCCAAAGGAGATCGGAATCCGACCACCTCTTAGGATTCCAAATCCTGACACTAGGTCAGAATCCGACCATGTCTAACGATTTTTAGTCCTGAGAGACCCCAGATTTCCGTCCCCTTTTTATGTGCAAAATCGAGATAGAGTGTGAAATTCTACCCAAGATTAGGGGCAATTCAATGCAAAATTTCAACTCCAAGTTGATAAAAATGATGGAAATTGAGGATGAAAGGCTGAAAATCAAATGAAATCTTAAAGAAAAGTGATTAATTTTGGAGATAAATGTGGATAAAAAATGAGAACTTGGAATGGATTTCAATCAGCTAGGGGTGGAAATCAGACTGAAAGCATAAATATGAGCTTATGAGCTTTCAAAATGAGCTTGAAATCACAAAATAAGAGTTGAGAAGGCTAAAAGGATAGAGTGCAAATAAGGTGAAATCAGAATTTAGAAGGCTAAAAAGACAAAGTACAAATAAGGTGAAATCAGAATTTATCCTGACACTAGGTTGGAATCCGACCTCATGCTAGGATTCTTAATCTCGACAACCCCCAATTCTCCACCCAAGCATAAGTGCCTTTTCAATAAGACCCTCAACTCCAAGTTGGTTGATATGGTGGAAAATGAAGATTTCAGGCAAAGGTTGATGTAGTTTTGAAGGAAAACGGATCAAATTTTTGAACAAGAAGTAGATTGAAGTTGAAGGAAGTGGGCTTCAATCAGCTATAAATCCAAATCACAACTAAACCATTATGATGATCAACCTTGAAGCAAATTTGAAGGCATGAAATGAGGATAGAAATAGTAAAGGGACAGTTTGAAATCAAGGAAAAAAATCAGGATGCATAATATCGACAATGCTCAATTTTCCACCATTGCATATTAAGGTGGCAAATTTGGAATGATTGAAACAAAGATGTTGCCTCCCCCCCCCAAAGGCAAATCACACAAACAATGGAGAATCAAAGAAAAGTTTCAATATCGACATAGGGGCAGAATCTAGTTCCTTGGCGAGATTTTCAATCTCTAGACATGTCAAAATTCTGCTCAAATTTAATGAGAGGATTGAGATCAGACCAAGGGATGAAGAAAAATCGAAACTATTTGGCCAATTGATTCGTATCGACTTAATAATAAATGGTTAATTTGGTGATTTAAAATTTGTATTTTGTCAATGATTGGGTCTGCCTCTTTAAGAGTATAAAAAATGTTTAATTTAAATCTGATTGGTTGGCCAAACCAAAAGTCACCACCTTTGATCTTGAGTGCCTATATAAGGAGGTAATTGGATTTCATTTTTTCACCACTCCAATTGTCCTTTTCATTAGCAGATCTGAGTTGTAAAAAAAGGCAGCGATTTCATTGCTAAAAGAACAATTTTGAGAGATTTTTTAAGGGCAAAATTCACTGATTTTGTAAGAAATCAGAATTGAAGTGTGTGAGAAAGAAAAATCTGGGTAGAAACCAAAATTCTGGCCTTGGACCAAAGAAAATTCATGATAAAAATGCAATTTGTCTCCTTATTTTGATGAGAAATTCTTAATCAAATTGCTTTAATAGGGGAGAAAGTTGATCTAGAATCTATATGCAATTCCATGTAAGCTTTCAGATTTCCTTCATCGTATATGCTTATTATTTTATGGGCTTAATGCAAATTCTCTTTTTGTTTTTGCAAGGTAACTATGAAGTGTTAATGTTATAGCATTGGTCAGATTAGAGATAAATTTGTTTTATGAGAATCAAATAAAACATTAATTGTGATAAATAATTGTAATTATAGATATGCAAATGTGATTATATTGTACTTATCTTAAGTATTGAATGTAATAATTATTGATTAATATAATGACCGATGCATATTATCACAGCCCACAATAATGTCGAAGAACATTCATACTGCTGATGGCACTATAATATTGAGAATGATACATATGTGTATCGTGGCACACAGTCACTGTGTGGCCCAATACATATTATGTATTGGCACACATAGTTACTGTGTTCCGCAATACATAATATGTATCGCAAGTGTTTAAAACCTCATATGTATTACATAACACGATGCATGATCATTACATAGTGCACGATCATTACTTGGTCAACGTTAATATGAATAATAATTACTATGTTATGAACGGTACTGCTGTGAAATGGTAGGGCATGTCTCATGTAGAGACATGTCTTCTCACACATATATATTTTTTATGAGAGGCTTGCATTTGAAACACACAAAAATACAGCAGTGTTAGTACAAGTGCAATGCCTCTCAATATATCTATTGAATTCAAATCAACTATATCAGTCTACAAAGAGTCAATATATAAAGATAAGAAATAAAAATTAATGTTACTTCTGATCCATATTCCTTCTATTGAATTCAAAAGAACTATATCAGTCTACAAAGAGTCAATATATAAAGATAAGAAATAAAAATTAATGTTACTTCTGATCCATATTCCTTAACATGGTATCAGAGCATTGGTGAAGTAATACCAAGAGCACATATAATTACATTTTTTCTTATAAAAATTCAAGAATATTTGTAAGTAGAGATTAAAACAATCATGGTGAGTGGAATTAGACTAGAAGATAGACTTGATGGAGCATACAACTTCGTCTCATGGAAGCTTAGGTTAATGATGGCTTTAGGAGATCTAGAGTTAAGACTCTTTTGTTGAGAAAGACGTACCTATGCCGGATGATGAAGATGGAAAAGCTCAATGGAAAAGAAACAACAATAAAGCCATGAAAATGATCGTTGATGCTGTAAAAGATCATATAGTTCTTGTTATATTAAAACTAGACACTGCACATGCTATGTTTGTCTTCCTAGAAAACTTGTATGAAATAAACAATACCAGTCGAGCTCTTGCACTCAAGCAGCAATTGCATCATGTGAAAATGAACAAAGGGAAAATAACTGAGATCAGGGATCAATTGTCCACAATTGGACATGAAATTAACGATAAAGAATTTACAATGTTGGCCCTCAATGGACTCCCCCATCCTAGGAATCATTCATACAAGGAACAAGTGCTTGAAACAAATTTCGTAAGTTTGATTGACTCAAGACCAATTGTATTCAATAAGAAACCAGGCTAATCACTAGAGGAATCGGGATAAATAACTCCAGTGAAGAAATGCAAGTATTGAATGTCAATTCACACAAGAAAGGGAAGAAAGGAAATTTCAAGAAGAAGAGAGGGAAGGACAACAATAAAAACTCATTTAAAAAGAAGAGAGACATGTCCAAATTATCAAGCTTCTCTAGCCGAAGTTAAAGATACAGAAAGATTAGTCTTCTATTCAACCTTATCTAGTGAATTAATGTCAAATAAAAGTACTTGGGTCATTGACAGCAGAGCATCCAAACATATAACCAGATTTAGAGAACAACTAGATAGTCTTGAAGAAAACTCCAGTTAAGAAGTCACAATCGAAGATAACTCCACCCACCTTGTGAAAGGAATTGGGACTTGCAGAATTCAACTACAATCTGGAGTCTCTCTACAATTGACTGGAGTACTATATGTACTTGGCATCAAAAGAAATCTAGTAGCTATCTCATCTCTTGAAGACAAAGGTTATAGAATCACATTTCTAAATGGGAAAGTTCTTATTTGGCCTAAGAACTCTAATATCAAAAAATGCATATACTATAGGAATTCATAATGGGTGTTTGTATAAACTTGTAATGTTCAAACTCAAGCCCTAACTCATGATGTGTCCACCTCAAATGAAATATGGCATAGAAGGTTAGGACTCACTATCATGCCCTACCTTCCATAGAAAAACTTGTTATAGGGTTTACCCAAGTTGAGACCAGAACATGATGGAATCTATAAAGGTTGTGCATTAGGTAAGAACTCCAAAGGGACTTTTCATTGTAGTGAACACAAATCCAAAAATGTACTAGAACTCATTCACACCGATTTATGTGGACCAATGACAGTACCCTCAATAGGGGGATTTTTGTATTATGTCATTTTTGTTGATGATTACTCTAGGAAAATTTGGATTTACTTCCTTAAACAAAAAGAATCAAATGAGGTACTATCAAAATTCCAAAGAATTTAAAGCATTAGTTTAAAACATGACTAGGAATAAAATTAAAACCCTGAGGTCTGATAATGGGGGAGAATATATCTCTAATAACTTTAAAGAATTTTGCAAAACCACTGGGATTAAGAGGGAGTTCAGTGTGCCATATAATCCTCAACAAAATGGGGTAGCAGAAAGGAAAAATAGGACCATAGTAGAAGTTGCCAAAGCTATGATGCATGATCAAAATCTTCATACTTCATTTTGGGTTGAAACCTCCAACACTGCTGTTTACATTCAGAATAGATGTCCTCATTCCACTCTTGATAATATAACTCTTAAAGAAGCTTTTACAAGAATCAAGCCTGATTTAGAGTCATTTGAGAATATTTGGTTGCCCAGTTAACATTCATATTCCCAAAGAGAAAAGGTCCAAACTAGAACCATCTCGAAAGAAAGAAATTTTTGTTGGTTATAGTAAAACTTCTAAGGCCTACAAGATATACGTTCTAGGACAGAATACAATTGAGCTCAGTAGAGGTGTGACCTTTGAAGAAGACACTGCACTCAAAATAATCTAAAGATATTAATGAGACTGACGATGAATCCTCTCAAGATTTAATAGAGCATCCTGACACTGAGATTCAGAGGGAGATACTTGTAGACAATAATGAACCTGAGAATTCTGCTCCAAAACTTCTTGATCCTACTACCAATAGAAAGAGGCCACTCTGGGAAAGGAAAGTGATTGAGGAAGCAAAGAACTATGTTGCACCTAAAGACACATTCGGAGAAAGCAAGAGACCAAGAGGCTATTCAAACTATGTGGCTCTTATGAGTGAGCTTATTAAGTCTGAACCTCCTAATGCAAAAGAAGCTCTAAAACATTGAGTTTGGAAGGATGCCATGATTGAGGAGTACCAGTCCATACTTAAGAATGATGTCTGGGATGTTGTGCCTAGACCTAAAGGAAAATCAATTGTCAGCCAGATGGTAATTCAAAATCAAACATGTTGCGGATGGAAGTATTGAAAAACACAAGGCTAGATTTGTTGCAAGAGGCTTCTCTCAAAAGGCCGAAATTGATTATGATGAAACCTTTGCTCCAATTGCTCACTATATTTCAGTAAGGACTGTACTTGCCATTGCTGCTTCAAAAAGATGGAAAGTACACCAAAATGGATGTGAAAACTGCATTTCTAAATGGTACAATAGAAGAAGTATACTTGGAACAACCTGAAGGTTTCATCATTCATGATAGTGCTTCTCATGTTTGCAGATTAAAGAAAGCTCTTTATGGGCTCAAACAAGCTCCTAGAGCTTGGTATGAAAGAATAGATAGTTACCTCCTCAAGTTAGGTTTCTCAAGCTAGTTATCTGCCATGATATCTTGGTTTAGCAGAAAACAATTTTCAGTTGCATAGAGCTCTACAAAAGCAGAGTATATTGCAACATCAATGGGAGCAGGAGAAGCAGTTTGGTTGAGAAAATTGTTGGTAGGGTTGTTTGGACAACCTATGGATCCCACTGTTATACACTGTGACAATCAAAGTTTAAGCTCTCCATGAATCCAATCTTTCACAATAGATCTAAGCACATTGAGATTCCTTATCACTATATAAGGGATATGATGGAAAGAAATGTTATACAACTGAGTTACATTAGCATAGATGAGCAAACGACAGACATCTTGACCGAGCCTCTCTCCAAATTAAAGGTGGATCACTTCAGAGAAAAACTTGGTATGGTAAAAATGTAATTACATTTTTTTGAGATTGAGTCTCAATATCAGTTGTTATATTTAAAAGATGTGTATATATTCTTTTATCATGTGAGTTATTGCATGATCTTGCAGAGACATCTTGAAAGGTGACGATCTTTCATTTTGTCTACTTTGGTTACTATTGTAAGATGACGATCTTACTAATGGTTTGACCTGCTATCATGACAGATGTAGCATATCCTTGGAGGTCATGATAGTGCATATCTTTGAGGGTAACTGAGTTATAAGTTACTGAGATATGACATGGTGGATACTATAGGACTTAGTATCAGTGAAGACACCATGTGTAGATATTTTCTTTGGTAGACATCATGAGACCTGATGTCAGTGCACATACAAAGGAAGATATGAGTATGATGAATATCTCTTGATATTCTAATAGGTTATACTCATGATGATATCGTAAGATACCATCTATATGATGGATAGATGTTTCTATCCTTCATGTTATCATACTGAGATGATAATTCAAGAGTATTGTGTGTTAAATATACTCTAATCCTCCCTAGCTAAATGTTATAGTGTCGGACAAATTAGAGATCAATTTTTTTATGAGAATCAAACAAAACATTAATTGTGATTAATAATTATTCATTTATATATATAATTATATATATATATATAAATATATATATATATATATAAATATATATATATATATATTTATAATTATATATATGCAAATGTGATTATATTATACTTATCTTAAGTATTGAATATAATAATTATTGATTAATATAATGACCGATGCATATTATCATAGCCCACGATAATGTCGAAGAACATTCATATTATGTGTATCATGGGAAACAGTCACTATGTTGTTCGATACATATTATGTATTAGCACATAGTTACTGTGTGCTGCGATACATAATATGTATCACAAGTTTTTAAAACCTAATGCGTATTACATAACATGATGCACGATCATTACATAGTGCACGATCATTACTTGTGTTGATGTCAGTTTTGTACCACTACATAACATATAGCAATTGAATACTTGATATAGAATACCAAACACTCAACCCTCTCTTGAAAAGTAAATACTCATGAAGAACATGAGAAAACTCTAAGGTTCCTTACACTTGTGGATACTAAATTATATTAATGTGATTTGCTGGTTAATCACGTAGGCGGGCTTACGTGTTTCATTCAAGGGTGTCAACTTACATTGCCAAAGATTTGGCTTTGCAATATATGATAAAGTATATCCGTGATTTATATCTCTTCGAACTTTGCTCCTCAAAAACTTCAACTATCTAGATTACTTCTATTTCTAACTATGGATGGGAAACTAATGGATGGACTAGGATTCCTACCAAATGGAGGCTTGCCTACGACTTCAACTCCACCTAGTGCAAAGCTTCAAAGGATCTCAAAAAGTTTTCATATCAACACCTTCCCCTCAATCCAACTTAAGTACAAATTAAGGATCTAATACCAATTGAACTTGAGCGCAATTACTAGATTACCACACAAGGCACCCTTGCATCTACAAGGAGCTAGTGGCCTAGTTTTATAGAATCCAATCAAACATCCACCAATATCACCCCACAATCTATCTACTTCTACTCTTAACTTAACAACTTTGAAATGAAATCCTATTTTAATTGAGAGATGTAAAGAACCATGCAAATACACCAAAATGATCATGTATATCCACCATGCAAGCCACAACAATGAATAGAGAACAATCTTGATAGTATTTTGGCAACAATTCTCAACATAACTCTCCTTTTACAAATGAGAACAAATGGCCTTATATAGAGGCTCAAAAATACAACCAACGATAGAGATTAAGAGGCAAAACCAAGGATCCAAATTAAATCCCAGAAACCCTAACTAGGGTTGCCACCTCATCGGCCAATGAGAAGATGCCACCTCATCAATGGACCAATAAAAAAAAGGAAAAGTGGCAACCAATGAAAAGGCACCAAAATGGTAGCCAATCAGAATCAGACACCTATCCTACCCAAGAAGAAAGGAGAATTTGCCACTTGGGCTTACATCAAATGATCTTCTAATACAATTCTACCCTTTTCTTTCATCTTCTTAGCCAAGATAATGAACTTGACTAACATGTTGTTAACTACCTCCATGGGAGGGCAAGGTATATGCCTCATCCTGAGCTCAGTTGTGTTCATAATGTTCTTTGTTGCTTGCAGTGTCTTCTCATATCATGCTCTACTATCTCATACTCCTGGGCTTCAATCTCACCTACTGCCTTGCTAACCCTTGTATAGCAATTTGAACCCTTCGGTGACCATCATCATCACTCTCGATTACCCTTTGCCATTGTTCCTGCAATTTGTTCTGTCTCACATCATCTTCCCTTTCCACTAACCCTTGAATGTCTTCAACTGTTCGGATGGCCACAACTTTGCCCCTGGGCATAAGCATTTGCCTCAACCATGGTGATGCAGTACATCTCCCCAAATCTGGATTTGGTTCGACTAGTAAAGCATCACCAATAGCCATAGGCACTTGGCTTCCTTCCTCAACTGATAGAGCCCCCTTGATGGCGTTGCACTTTGTTTCGCTGCTGGAGGCTCCTAATGTTCTTTACCTTTCTCAACCTCCAAACTCCTTTTCTTGCTTTTAACTGTTTGCTGTTGTTGCTGGCAATGTTGGTGTCACCCACTTGCTTCAATTTTGAGAAGAAGGCGGTCTTGGGCATCATGTATTCCTTGTCTTTCTTGGTATACATTCCCCTTTGGTTCTTGCTTGCACTAGCATCCGCCATCCTAACCCTTATTTCTGCCCCTTCTTTCTACAATATGGTACTACACTTATCTCTGCCTCTTCAATCCTAGGGATGGAACTACCACTTATTTCTGCCTTTTCAATTCCTATCAAACTACACTTATATCTGCCTCTTCATTCCTAGGGATGGAACTACCACTTATTTCTGCCTCTTCGAATACTTATGAGATGGACTACACTTATATCTCCACTTCATTCCTAGGGGTGGGACTACCACTTATATCTCCTCTTCAAATCCTATGAATGAAACTACACTTATATCTCCCCTCTTCAAACCCTAGAGATGGAATGATGAAGTGGTGGATGAGTAGTGCAAGAAGAAATGGGGAAATAAACCAAGCAAGAACAAGGAGAATTCTGCCCCTTAGACCAGCAATCTCTCTCTTGAAGACCCTCCTTCACCAACAAACTCTCTTCCACCAAAGAAGAAGACTCCACCACTGAAATTCGCAGCTCTACCAAAATTCGCAGCCCCTTGGAAATTCGCAGCCTCCACCAAAATTCGCAGCCTCTTCAAATTTCTCTCCTCCTTGCTGCTGCCAAACACAATGCGAAAATGGAATGAGAAAAGAGGAGGGGAGGCCCTCCTCTTATACCCAATTTTTTGCCTCTTCAAGAGGGGGCCGACCTGCATTGGAGGAAAAATAAAATTAATTAAATTGCCAAATAGACCCAAATTAAATGCAATAAAAAAATCGCATAGCCCAAGGGTAAATTCAATTTATTTTAAATTTGAGGGATTTATATTTAAATGTATATTAAGGCAAAATTGGGGGGCAATTCATTTCAAATTTCAATGCAATTTGGAGTCTTTAGCCCACACGTTTCATATAGGACAGGCCCCAAAGTCTACAAATCTCAAGGCAGGGCCATACGTTACATGGCTGGGGCCTCAAATTTTAGTCCCAAGGCTACACGCTACATTAATTAAGGGGCCCATTTGATGCCTGGCGCCCAGACTTGCAAGGCTGTATGCTTGAATTAATTTGGGGCTAGATTTAAAGCCATATGTTTCATGTTTTAAGGCCAGATTTATTGTTTAATGTGCACGTTGGGGGCTTGCCCAATTTCGAATTTGGGCCAGATTTAATGTTAAGGCCACACGTTTCACTAAGGGGAGAGGTCCGATTTAATTTTTTAAGCCACATGCTATATCAATTAAGGGCCCATTTGTCTTCCCAATGTAGCACGCTTTATATTTAGGGCCAGATCTAATGTTTAATTGCCCAGATTTTAGTAATTAAGTGCCCAGATTTTCATTGATTATGGGGCTGTAGGACCATGCATTGAGGAGTTAATCAATGCGATTTAGGCTAGGCCCAATCCAAATGCAAACCGCCTCATATAAAAGGAAGCTCAAAGCCATTTTAATTCATTTTAAATTGTTTTGCAAGTCAGGTTCGGATTCTGAGTTCAACTGCCGCTTTGGAGAGCCAAAACTTCGAATTTTGTGGTTATATTATCAAATTTAAAGGGGTAGATGTAAGCACAATCATTGCCCCTTGAAATCTGGGCCATACGCTTCATGGTTGATAGCCTAGAGGACCTAAACAAGGCCTTACTTGGATTGAAAATAAGCTTGTCATAAAAACTTCAACTCTTAACACCAACACTTAGTCAATCTTTTAAATTCCACTCACTTGCGGCCTAATTAAGAACAGTAAGGCAGCAAAAAGGGGGTCCCCATTTGCAATGGGGTGATGGTGTGAAAATCTCACAACAACTTGGTCGGCGTTAATATGAATAATAATCACTATGTTATGAAATGGTACTGTTGTAAAATGGTAGGGCATGTCTCTACATGAGACATGTCTTCTCACACATTTGTATATTTTTTATGAGAGGCCTGCATTTGAAACACATAGAAATACAACAGTGTTAGTACAAGTGCAGTGCCTCTCAATATATTGAATTTAAAAGAACTATATCAGTCTACGAAGAGTCAATATATAAAGATAAGAAATAAAAATTAATGTTACTTCTAATCCATATTCCTTAACAAGAAGGAGAGGCTTGGAGAGTGAGAATGGTGGCAAAATCAATCTCAAAACTTCAAGCAAGGAGGTGGTTTGAGATCAAGAACAAGGCGAAGATGCTCGTGGACAAGAAGGATGATGCTCAAAGTTGAAAATGCAAAATCAAGATCAAGATGGAATTTGAAAACAAAGACCAAGGAGAAAGAACAAATTTGTGAGTCTACAACTAGAGAAAATTTATCAACTACTTGAATTTCCTCTGGAAATCCCAATTTACTTTGAAAGATCCAGCTACATGAAAGACTTCATCACCTCAAGAAGATCAAGGTCAAGGCATCAAAAGAGACATCAAGTTTGTAAGTATAAACAAATTCAAAGTCATGACAATGAGAAAATTCCCAAGAGCAAGGATGTAGAAAGTTTGAGAAGATGAAGCAATTTGGGAATATGCCATCACAATTGGAGGCTTGATAGTATTGAGTATCAAGAGATATTTTCTCATCACCAAAGAATTAGTCAAGTCTATGAGATTAGGGTGCTGAGGTGGCACTCACTTGTCTTCGACCAATCAAGGGCTCCAGTTACATGTATTCAAACATATTCAATCATATTTTTCCAAATCTACATGTGGAAGACATTTAGTGCCTCTACCTTATCTATTTTCTCATTGGCTCTCAAGTGCATTGTAATTTTCTTATTGGCCCATAGGGTGGTGCCTTTATGTAATTGGATGATAGTGTGGAAACCTAATTAGGGTTTGTAATGGATCAATCTTGGCTCTTGATTTTGAATCGATCTTGGCCCTTCATTGCAATTGAACAACTATAAAAGGCCAAGGCCTGCTCATTTGTAACTCATTAAGATTAGAGGTAGAGTAGGAGAGGAGGCTCATTGAAATTGTTGCAATAATGCTATCAAAGTTATTGTTAATTTATTGTTGGTCTTCATGGTGGATTACTTGTGTTGCTTCGGAGTATTGCATGGTTTCTACATTTCCTCACTTAAAATAGGATTTCATTTCATGTTAATTAGAAGTAGTGTTTAGTTGAATGGAAGATATTTTGGATTTTTTTTGGTGAATTTGCTTAGACCAAAGCACTAGCTGCTTGTAAGTTTGCCTTGCATGGTCAAATGACATTTATATGAACTTAACTTCGATTATTGCTTGCACATTGAAATGCATCGATGGATGGTGTTAATGGAATGGTGGTAGTTTGGACATCTTACATTTACGTTAGGAGATTGCACTAGCTTGGTTGATGTTGATGGCTAAACTAAGTCTAGTTTCTTGCTTTCTAAGAGTAGATTAGCTTTCTAAACCCTTTTCTTTGTAAGTCGTTTGGTTGGAAGTGATTGAAGAAGTTAAAGTTAAGTTGATATCCATTGAATGAACAACGTAAGTCCTTTTGTGATAACCAACATATCACATCAAAAGAACTGAGTGAAAGTCCATAATAAGAAGGAACCTTGAGGTTGTCTCATTTGATCACAAAATCCGTTCACATTGTTTAGCATGTGAGAATCCTTATTCAAGAGAGAGTTGAAAATTTGGTATTTCATCTTGGAATATTAAGTCTTTGATTTTGCATGTTGTAGTGGCATAAAACTCACATCAATAAATCCCACATGGTTCCTTAGCCTAACGAGGCAATACATGGGGCTGAGGGAGCTGGTGTGTCCTAGAATAACTAGATTTACTACTAATTTCATCACATTAAAATCCTTGATTCGGTCAAAGGCAGCTTTGAGGCGTATGTTTATTGGTGAGGAGTAGACTTCAACATATGCTATGACTATTGCAAGGATTGATGTGCCGAATTGCATTTTTTATGAGCTAGCCTTTTGAGCACCTTGTGCAGAGGTTATGAAGGTAAAATTTAATTCTAGCTCTACATTATGTTTTATTTTTAATTCATATTTTTTCTTTTATTTTCTTATTTTTGTTCCCACTTATGTTAAGTTAATGATTTTCAATTCACCAAGCCCTTAGTAGTTCTCCTACAAGTTGTTGATGGGGAGAAGCCCACAATGAGCTACATATATGAGGGCATGGATAGGGCCAAGGAGACCATTGGAGCTGTCTATGAGGGAGTTGAGGGTAAGTATCATCCCATTTGGGAGATAATTGATAGGAGATGTCACCTCCAACTTCACAAGCCCCTCCATGCAACTGCTTATTTCCTCAATCTAACATTCCAATACCTTCCTAATTTCAAGGCAAATGAGGAGGTTCTTAATGGGCTCTACTTATGATAGAGTGGATGCCACCTAGTGATATCATCCATATAGTCCACGAAATAGAGGCCTTTACTAATGCACAAGGAGAGATACTCTTGTTAAATGTGCAAAGATATTCAGAAGACATTGTAGCTAGGTAAATATATTTAAGGGCACAATTTAAGTTTAAAAATGAGATAAAATTTTCCTCTTTTATAGTATTTTTAAATGTTGAAACATAAAATTGGAAATGAGATTGATTTTTTTTCTTTTTCTCATCTTAGATAGATGGTGGCAACCTTTAGAGGATTGCCATCCACATATTGAGCCAAACATGTAGAGCTTCAAGTTATGAGCACAATTGGAGTATGTTTGAGCACATACACTCTAAGAGGCGCAATAGATCGTTCGTGGAGAGGTTGAATGATCTAGTATATGTTCATTACAACCTTTGTCTTAGACATAAATAGGTTTTTGATCACGACTCCACCTCGATCATACTAGAGGAGGTTGATCCAAAATATGAGTGGATGATTGAGGCTAACTTGTAGTTATTGTTTTGGTATTTGTTTGGAACATTTGATGTCATGGATTTCATATTCCATGAGTTTTGTATACATTTGACAATATTCACATATCTAAGTTGTTGATATTTTGGCCTTTACGGCAAATATCTAATGACTTGTAAATTTCGATATGCATAAATAATAATATTAAATATTAGGAAATATTTAATATTTATTGTTTATAAAGTAAATTAATCTAAGGGCCCAAGTCGTCCCTTTTGGTTAAATGAAATTATTATTTGGCCAGTCAGCCTCTTGAGGAAGATATTCATTCTCATATAAATAAAGATCGATTCTTGAAGGAGATCATATCAAAAACATAACATATTGTCTCCTATCCAAGAATCGATCATCCTTGTGCGATTTGGATCTGCTAAGCATGCCTTAAAAAATCAAGCATCCTAGAGTGGAATTCGGCAAGCTTAGTAATGGGCGAATTTTATCAAGTGCTGGCTCCCTTTGTTTATTGAGCGAAATCTGTAGCAGCTGCGTGTTACTTCTCCATCTTGTGTAGACATAAAAGGCAGATCAATATCTACCCTAGATGGCATATTGAAGAACCATTTGGAGAGACATAAAGTTGTACGTCAAGGATCAACATTAAAAGAAGTCATTGGGAAACCTGATTTCTGGGTACTATCTCTCCTATCTTGGTTATTTCTTCTTTCTATTTCCTGTGCTTAGCTTTGGAAGACTTCTATAGTTTGATCATTCCTTGATAAATATGGAAAATACTAACATGGTATCAAAGCCTAGGTAGAGCAAAGATTCATTTCAGATTTAGGAATTCAAACTAACTCTTTCAACTAAGTTGGTTATTATTAGACCCGAAGATAAGCTTGAGGGAGAGATTAATTATACATCTTGGAAGATGAGGTTATTAATCATTTTAAGGGAATTGGAAATTACTTCAATCATTGAAGATCCTCCTAAAGATGATATGGATGCGGATGAAAAGAAGGAATGGAACAAAAACAACAATAAAGCAATGAGAATAATTGTTGATAGTGTTAAAGATCACATTGTGCCAACAATTGCAAATCTAGAGAATGCATATGAGATGTTCACTTCATTGACTGACATGTTTTAGATCAACGACACAAATAGGGTCCTAGCTCTCAAAAATAACCTCTCCCAGATCAAGATGAATCAAGGGGAGTCAATCACATCCTACTTCATGAGGATCAATGAGCTAAGGAATCAACTATCATCAATTGGGTTCAGTTATGATAATAAAGAGCTAGCTGTGACAGCTCTTAATTGATTGCCTCTTACTTGGGATGCATTCATTCAAGGGATTAGTGCACATTCCAAATTACCTACTCTTGATAGACTAAAGACTGATTGTCTTCAAGAAGAAGCACGATTAATATCAAAAGGCTCAATCTTCAAGGAAGATATACAAGTTCTTTACTCTCAAAACTTCAAATGGGGGATAGGGAAATTCAAGAAGAAGAGAGAATTCCAAAAGGATAAGAGGAACGAAAATGAAGGAAGTTCAAAGGACGAAGAGAGAAGAGGGAAGAACTTTAAGAAGAAGAAACCTTTCAAGAGGGACTTCTCTAAAACTCAATGCTATAAATGTGAGAAGTTTGGTCACATAGCTGTAAATTGTCTTCTCATGGATCAGGGATCCATTTTGCAGCATTTGGTGGACATCATGGACTTGATGTCTGGAGACCATTGCTCTGAGCATTTGGTGAATATCATGGACTTGATATTTTTAGACCAATGCTCATGATATCATGGACTTGATATATCTTGGATCAGGGATCCACATTTGAGTAGTTGGTAGACATCATGGACTTGATGTCAATAGACCACTACTCCAAGCACTTGGTGAATATCATGGACTTGATATTCATTAGACCAATGCTCTTAACATCATGGACTTGATGTTGTTTTGATGTCATGGACTTGACATTTTTTGAGTCTTGGTGACTCGTGGATTTAGTTATCCACAAATTGGTTGGTATACATCATGGACTTGATATTCTATTGGCTAAGTCAAGGGGACTCATGGATTTAAGTTATCCACAAATTAGATAGAAAACATCATGGATTTGATGGTTGACTCAAAATGACTTGTGTTTGGAAAGTATCATGGACTTGATACTACCTTGAATATCATGGACTTGATATTCAAAAGATTCAAGATGACACGTGGATCTAGGAAATCCACAAATTGATTGAAAATACCATGAATTTGATATCATGGACTTGATATCACTTATGGTTGGTAAAAACATCATGGACTTGATGTTATCATGAATATCATGGACTTGATATTCTTGGGTCGTGGAGACTAGTGGATCTAGGAAATTCACATTTGGATGGTAAGCATCATATGACTTGATGATTCTCATATGGATATGAGATGTATGGTTGAGGAATGATGAAGAACATATGTGTTCTCATCTTATCTAGTAGATAGAGATCTACTATCATAGATATAGGATCTATGGCATCATTGGATAAGGAATCCATCTTTGGTTATGTTTTGTGATGAAAGATTGAGGAGATCTTTGCCTCAAGTCCAAGAGGGAGTGTTGATATTTTGGCCTTTACGACAAATATCTAATGACTTGGAAATTTCGATATGCATAAATAATGATATTAAATATTAGGGAATATTTAATATTTATTGTTTATAAAGTAAATCGATTTAAGGGCCCAAGTCGTCCCTTTTGGTTAAATGAAATTATTATTTGGCCAGTCGGCCTCTTGAGGAAGATATTCATTCTCATATAAATAAAGATCGATTCTTGAAGGAGATCATATCAAAAACATAACATATTGTCTCCTATCCAAGAATCGATCATCCTTGTGCAATTTGGAGCAGCGATTTGGATCTGCTATGCATACCTAACAAAATCGAGCATCCTAGAGTGGAATTCGGCAAGCTTAGTAATGGGCAAATTTTATCAAGTGCTGGCCCCCTTTGTTCATTGAGCTAAATCTGTCTGAAGCAAAATCTGTAGCAGCTGCGTATTACTTCTCCATCTTGTGTAGACATAAAAGGCAGATCGATATCTACCCTAGATGGCATATTGAAGAACCATTTGGAGAGACATAAAGTTGCAGGTCAAGGATGAACATTAAAAGAAGTCATTGGGAAACCTGATTTCTGGGTACTATCTCTCCTATCTTGGTTATTTCTTCTTTCTATTTCCTGTGCTTAGCTTTGGAAGACTTCTATAGTTTGATCATTCCTTGATAAATCTGGAAAATACTAACATAAGTGTGTTATTTCCTTTAGCTACAATTTGCATTTATACTTATGTCATTGATGTATACTTGTGTCTATGTCATTGATGTATACTTATGTCTATGAGGGAGTTGAGGGTAAGTATCATCCCATTTGGGAGATAATTGATAGGAGATGTCACCTCCAACTTCACAAGCCCCTCCATGCAGCTGCTTATTTCCTCAATCTAACATTCCAATATCTCCCTAATTTCAAGGCAAATGAGGAGGCTTAATGGGCTCTACTCAATGATAGAGCAGATGCCACCTAGTGATATCAGCCATATAGTCCACGAAATAAAGGCCTTTACTAATGCACAAGGAAAGATACTCTTTTCTTGTTAAATGTGCAAAGATATTCAGAAGACATTGTAGCTAGGTAAATTTTTTTAAGGGCACAATTTAAGTTTAAAAATGAGATAAAATTTTCCTCTTTTTATATTATTTTTAAATGTTGAAACTTAAAATTGGAAATCAGATTGATTTTTTTTTCTTTTTCTCATCTCAAATAGATGGTGGCAACCTTTAGAGGTTGAATGATCTAGTATATTTTCATTACAACCTTTGTCTTAGACATAAATAGGTTTTTGATCACGACTCCACCTCGATTATACATCATGACTCCACCTCAATCATACTAGAGGAGGTTGATCCAAAATATGAGTGGATGACTGAGGCTAACTTGTAGTTATTGTTTTGGTATTTGTTTGGAACATTTGATGTCATGGATTTCATATTCCATGAGTTTTGTATCCATTTAACAATATTCATATATCTAAGCGTGCTATTTCCTTTAGCTACAATTTGCATTTATACTTATGTCATTGATGTATACTTGTGTATGTGATCAAAGTAGCTTCTATTTGATGGTGTTATTGTGTCTTTAAGATTTATTTAATAAAGAGTGCACGAAACAAGTTTTAATTCCTTTAAAATCTCTAAATTTCTTGGTTTTTCACTTTGTCAAGTTTGTGTTGAGTTTTTTTGTCGAGACTGGAGTCCCAAGTCAAGTCATCCTCACTGAGACCGCGCTGAGTTTGAGTCTTGAAACTATGGTCTAATACTAATATCCTTCATAACAAATTTGGATGCCAACTCCTTGCACTATCTTATGGACTTTTCATTACTTCCTATAAGAATAAGGTCATTTGCTTACATGATTGAAACTAACAAATCAGACTTATAAAATAGATAATAAATATTGGGATTTGTCATAGTTTTAGTGAAACTCAAATTTAACAAATTCATTTCTTCACTAGAACCAAGCACAAACTGCTTGATTTAGCCCATATGGGGCCTTCTTCAGCCTATATACATTGGTTTCTTGCCCATGCATGTCATATCCTCTTGGCTGATTTATAAATACTTCTTTCATTATGTTGACATTTAAAAAAGTTGTTTTTGCATCCTTTTGATAAAAGTCTACCTACCAATTGGAGCAAAAGTCATATCATAGGATTGATCTATGTTAGTCATTGTTTGCAACTCAAACTCTTTGCCACATACACAACACACATAATGATTCAGTTTTGACTTATTCCTATAAAACCCCTTAAGGAATAACTGAATTTTGATGGACTTGTAACATATCTGCATACGACAAACTAGGAATTAAACTTACTAGCAACATAAAACAAAACAGTACATTATATAGAAGCTATTCTTTGAAAATAGTTCATAGACTAGTGAGACTTCTTCAAGTTCCTCCCAACTATTGGTATAGTCATGCAGCTATCATCCAAGCTTCCAACAACATTGGACACCATTTGCACACGAAATGCCTCATATCCCTTGTAAAGGTTTGATGCTGAACTTCCAGATTTTCCAAATCTCCTTGAACTATTGGACACCAATCCTCACAATTGTGTCTCATAACCCAAATGGTATAGTTTCTCTGATTTGTTAGCACCTCTGACTATTGAGCATCTATCTAGCCTCTACTTCATCCTTTCTTGTCTTCAAAGCATTGACCTCTTCAAAATAAACAAGTTCTTCATCTTCAATAATATCATCATTACTAACAACATCTGGTGGTTTTGCAAGAACAACTATATTTACCAATTCTTTAACTTTACCTTTGAGATAGTCATTTGCATGAATTTTGCAACTGATTGCAATATGACCTAATTTCCTGCAGTGGTAACATTCAATCTCATTCTTATTTGACCTTCTCTTTCACATCTTTTTCTTTGAGTATAATGCAAGATCGAGCTGAGTATCTTCTCTTGAATATCTTGTAATTTCTTTGTTTTCCTGGACTAAGAGCGCTGAATCACAGCTTCTAAAGTCTGTGAAGGCATCTGACTGAGAGTAAAACAACATTACTATATTTCAAAGGCAAAATATTTAGCAAGATAGATTTACCATCATGTTTATCAACCACAACACCAACTTTTGAAACCTGTTTAGTGAGAGATCTCAGATTAATTATGTGGTTAGACACGGTAATTTCATCAGACATGTTGAACCTAAATAGCTGCAGCTTCAAAGAAAATTTTGAATTTGTTGCTTTTGCTCCAAACAGCTTATTTAATTCATCGCCAATTTCTTTAGATAATTTTTCTAAATCAACATGATGTAGTTCTGAATCTAAAAGAGCAAAACCAATAATGGACTTGTTTTTCCCCTCTCTACTTTCCCTATCAATCTTCCTTTAGCATCTATAGTTACTACTTTGGTGCCATTAACTATACCCCATGACCTTTTATTCATCAATTGCATTTGCATTTTCCTTTCCATGTTTGAAAATTATGACCATTATATTTTTCTATAGGCACATCCATTTCCATATATTTCTATGGTTAAAGACAACAAAATACCTTTCAATGTTGCACAGCAGTAGGATTTGTAGTAGCCGCAGATTTACACCTTCGCACTGGCAGCAGAAGCTTCTTTTCTTTTGTTTGTAGCAAATAAATTGCAGACTTTTGTTTGATACTGTAGCTCTGTACTGAACCTTATCACAAGAACAGATGCAACTGCTCAAACCTCTTTTCACAAATGCTGCTAAAAGAGCTTTGGAATAGATAGACAGAGGTGGCTCCGATACCAAGATAGAAAAAAACAGAATAGCAGAACATACATAAATCAGAAAATAGGAAAATAAGAAGCAACAGAATAGAGAAATCTGATGCATCATTTTATTGATAAAGTAATGTTTATTTATACAACTATGCAGTGAACAGATTCCCTATAAATTTGTTATACAAACTGACAAGTAACTACAATGGAATGACAGCTAACTGTGAGAAGGACAGATCTATGTTAGTCATTATCTAAATGTGTAAAATGTGTTCTACACACACACACACACATGAACCCATACGATTTTTTTTTTTCCATTATGATTCGTATGGGTTCATGTGTGTGTGTGTGTGTATAAGACAGCTAAATGTGTTCTCATAGGGTGACGAAGGACAAGACTCGGAAGGTTTCATGGTAGAGAAACCTGATGTTTCTGATTTTCAAGTGTTTGGGAATCCTATTCACATTTATGTGCTACAAAAGAAAATGAAGTTTGAACCCTTTATTTTGAAGGGTATCCTTGTGTGATATGGTGAGCCTTTGAAGGCTTACAAGATACATGTTTTTTCATGACAAAAGATAGAAGTGACACAAGATATAAAATATGGTGAGCATATTTAGTCTTGTAAGTCTCAAGAGCCTCCATGGAGGTTGAATAAAAGTGAACAAGTTATTCCAAATTTCGAATAACTTGAACACATTTAGAGTGAACAGATTCCCTATAATTTGTTATACAAACTGACAAGTAATTACAATGGAATGACAGCTAACTGTGAGAAGGACAGATCTATGTTAGTCATTATTTGCAACTCAAACTCTTTGCCACATATGCAGCACACATGATGATCCAGTTTTGATTCTTTCCAACAGACACAATCTCCCACACATCATTTAAAATAATGGAGTTATATTCCCCCATCATGGCATCTTGCCATATCTACTTTGAGTTTGTCTCCTCAAAATTAGAAGGCTCTACATCAATGATGGAAGACATTCAACATAACTTGGAAACTTCTTAGGTGGATGATTCACTTTGAAAGAAGTTTTCTGTGCCCTGTTTTGTTTTTTGCCTCCTGTAATGTCTAAATAAGCCATCTTGGCTTCTTGCTGATTTAGGTAGCACAAAGCATTCACGGCTATACTAGAACTTTGTTGATCTGCAGTTGGTACATCTGTGTTTTACTGATCGAAATTTGGAATAACTTGTTCACTTTTATTCAACCTCCATGGAGGCTCTTGAGACTTACAAGACTAAATATCCTCATCATATTTTATATCGTGTCACTTCTATCTTTTGTCATGAAAAAACATGTATCTTGTAAGCCTTCAAAGGCTCACCATATCCCACAAGGATACCCTTCAAAATAAAGGGTTCAAACTTCATTTTCTTTTGTAGCACATAAATGTGAATAGGATTCCCAAGCACTTGAAAATCAGAAACATTAGATTTCTCTACCATGAAACCTTCCTTCTGAGTCTTTTCCTTCATCACCCTATGAGAACACATTTTGCTGTCTTACACACACACACACACACACATGAACCCATACAATGGAATGACAGCTAACTGTGAGAAGGACAGATCTATGTCTTTGCCCAAAGAAACATGGGTAAAATATAAGTCATGAATCATAACCTTTGTTGTCTTTACAATGGAGCTGCTCATCCTCTCTTAAACTCTATTTGTTGATGATTATAAGGCACAATTAGCTCTCTTTTGATCCCTGTATCTTTACAAAACACATCAAAGTCCTTTGAGATATAATTGCTACCATTGTCAAACTAAAACAATCTTAATTTCCTTATATGGTGCACGTGCATGGAGTGTTTGACCAGGAGTAACCGACAATTTTTTTTCAAGCTGGGGGATAGTGTTTGATCAAATGGAGCTATCATTTATCTTTCATTGGCCCATTTGCTATTGAGTGTGCGGGTTTCTTTGGCTCATGTGACTTATCATTCTCTTTGATCAAGTATTTAAATTTTTAATGTTTATCTTTGACATTTGGCATTGATCAATGATCAAGCATCATAGATTCATACTATGAAATGATTTAGTTTTACAATTATGTATATTTTTCTTTTCTTTGTATATATAATGCATATACACACACACACACACACATGAACCCATACGAATCATAATGGAAAAAAAAAATTCATGAATCCATGAACTAGATTCTCATACCCGAACCCGAACTGGTAACTTAGCTTTGAACTCTCGAAATTTTCTATAAATCTCATATACTTTGAAGAATTACCAATGAATAAAACATAGTAAATTTTGCCTACCGCCAATGAAGCTTCTGACATCGGTCTATATACAATTAAATGGACCCGATCAAGAACCCTCTTTGATTTGTGCTCACTACGAGGAAAAGTAGTGTTGGTGTACTTGTCAACTATGCAACTCTTGCACACTCCATGCAAATTGCTTCTAATGCTTGTTCTTCCCCTTTTTCTTCTTAGGATACTGTGAAGCACAGTGGCCATCTTGTGGCATGTGAAACACATGATATGGCTGAACTCTTTCTTCCCTTGTTGAGGAGAATTAGAGACCACTTTACTTTCTGACCTTTCTTAGGTTCTTTCTTGCCACTTTTTTTTCATCTTCTTGATGAGGTTTTGGTTCTAACTATTTTCCATTGTGCCTGAAGTAGATTCAAGTTTTGGTTTCTTCCTGGATGAAATCATCCCAAAGCTTCTCAAAAGTGGGAAGCTTCTCATGAGGACAAACACCTCAAATGAAACGATCCCAAGATGGAGAAATACCCATTTAAAGCTATAAGCACCAACTCTCCATCTTCCTTCTTTACCTCAATTGTAAGAGTTGATTATGAAGTTATGTGATCTTCATTAGTTAGGTGGGTATTGTGTTAGTATCACTCATATATGTGCAACAAAGCTTATTCTTCAACAGCATCTTATGAGAGATAGTCACGCTCTAATATAGAATGATCAAGTTATCATATCTCCTTCACTGTCCTTATCATCGCAGTGTGAGGGATCAAATGATCTTTAACTAAATCTAAGATGACTTGCTTTGCCTTGGCCATCATTTTGCTATGTTTAGCCAACTAAATAGGATCAGTAGGAGGTGCAACCTTGGTGTTTGCATAGACCCAAAGATCAAATTCTTCCATTAGCATCTGCAATCTACACTCCAAGGTGTAAAGTTGGAATCACCCTCTAGGTGACAACACTCTCTAAGAATGATATACTCATGTTTGCATTTGCTGGAACATGCTAAAACTAGACAAATCAGCTTACCTAGAATTTTGTGACAACTTTCTCTCATATGTAGCAACACATTCCATTCACAGACAAGAAGATTTCAGTTATTGTGCTTTTATACCATGTTAAAATTCAGCCTATGGCAAGGAGATTCTGCATTCAGAAAATTAATCCTAGCTGTAAACTAAAACTTAAGTAAAAACAGGAGATCCGAGGAGGATAACATACAAACGCACATTGTTGAAAATACAAACAACAAACACTCAGAAAAAACTGTAGTTTATTAAAGTAAAGCTGAATTACACTCAAACCCAATTCTTCTTTTGTATTCTCTATTTTTTCTTGCTTTTAACTTATGCGCCCAAAATCTCTTTTGTAGGCTAAGATAATCTCTTAGGCTTCACAAAAATTAAATCAGTAAAAGCTAAATATAACTCACGACAAATCACCTTATTCTAGAAACAAAAATGGCTTATTTTCATGAATTTGTAATCCCTCTCAATATACCAAAAGATAGAAAAGATAAAAGAGTCCAGTACTTCGTAAAAAATAGAAAAAAAAAAACTAAAACTAAAACCTAAAGCTGCTTTCAGTGCCAACTGTGGGAGAACAACAGCCAAGCAACACATTTGAAAAGCTAACAAACATTGCTTCTAAGATTGACCTTTTCTGATTTGTACTTAAAATTGGGGTATCCTTGTATCAGCATTAAAAACTGAATCTACTGTGTATCGAGAAAATTGGGAGCATCTATGCTATAATGAGTCTGTACTACAATTCTTTTGTAACTAGTTGTATTCAACAGCATTAATGAGAGAAATCGAGTTTTGTATTTGAATTTTGGACAAGCATCTTCAATATCATATTCATTTCTATAGTTGCATAATATTTTAACAAAGTTTTAAAACTCTCCTACATTTTGTATCTTTTAAACACAATGTGAAAGGAAAAACAAGGCGATCTTCTAAGTTTTCATTTCTTTTGGGAAAAACTGACACACATCAGGAATAAAATTTGTAAATAAGGAACAGTGTATTGTAGGGCTGTATCGATCTACATAGGATGATATAACTTGCTACCCTGATTGTGCTTCACAGTTAGAAATCAAACCACATATTTCCAAAGCAGTAAATTCTTAACATGAACTTTCATACCTAAATCAAATTTGAGAGGGAAAGGAGAGCTGAAAGCTGTATCACATACACTTTTATTAAAGTATCTCCTCTCCCTTTTGTTTTGTCCACAGTTTTTTTATTACATTTGGTTTTTCTTTGTGACAGCTTACTGATTGCAGTGATGCTGAAGACCTAGATGAAAATGTTAGACCTGCATTCACTGGCTATGATCCAGGTAATCACAACACTGAAGAGGAAAATGGAGAGCTCTCTTGGTTCAATGCTGGTGTTACCGTTGGTTTAGGAATCGGCCTAGGACTGTTCCTTGCAGTGGGAATAGGAGTTGGATTGCTTGTAAGCACGTATCAAACAGCCACAAAAGCTGGTAGGAGAAGGCGGCTTTAGTTGTTGTGCAGTTTACCTATTGATACTAAAATATATCACAGCAACAAAACTTTTTACCAACTTTGGTGCCCCTAAACAGGGTAACAGTAAGACAGTAAGGAATGTGCCTACTACCTTATGTAATTTTAGTTTTGTTTATTCTCTCCTTTGAGCATTTCTTTCTGTCATTTATCTTTTCTACATTCTTTGATGTGTTCAGTAGATAAAAAGCATCCAAATCCTGTTGGCAAATATGGGGCAAAAGGTCAGTTTGGACAGACAGATTCTGTATGGGGCAATAGGTCAGTTTGGACAGACAGATTCTGTATATTTCAGCAAAGCAAATGATTTCAGCACACAGGCATTGTTAAATGACTTACATTGCTTTCTGTAAAGGAATGGTCCAAAATAATTGAATATAATGATATGTTGTTGGTGTGAGAATAAAAAACATGTACAGCTATTCAGCATTTGTGTCAATGGCCCGGAGCACTAAAATCGTAGAGATCTTCTTTCCACAGTTCATTTTTTGAGCCTAAATTCGCTGCCATGGCATAAGCAAACTTTATTTTTCTTTAATTCCTTGTAAATTTGTCATTCTTCTTTATATTTGTTCTCCTGACAGTACTAGATAAAGAGGAAATATGCAAATTTGAAACGTTGGAAAGCTCTTACAAAGACCCGAAATTCATAGAGTGTTGTTGATTTCATCCACTGTCTTCCAAGGCACCACCTGGAGTGAGCAGGATGGTGTGGAGAAAACGTATTACATCAGAAGTTACATGGCAGTCTGCTGGATTTTAATACCTTCTGTCAGGATAAAAAGTGAAAAGTTTTTCCTTAGGTCACAAGCAAGTTAGGTGCCAATTTACATTCAATTCATAATAAAATAATGATCTAGATTTAAATTTTGATCTTCACTTCAAAGTTCATACACATCCTCTTCTGTATCACCTCATGGCGAGGCACCATTATCAACTACACCTAGGCAGTAATGTAGGGTGCCTAAGTCTTGTCAAAAGCCTTGTTCAAATTACATTTGATTTGTACAAGTAAACGTGCCTCCCTAATTGCAATGACGATATCATCTACATGAATGACTAGGAGAATGATCTCACTGCCTATGCTTTTGATGTACAAATTTGAATCTAAAGGATTCTTCTAGAATCCTTGTCAACTAAATACCTGTCAATTTAAATGCATCATGCCTTTGATGCTTGCTTTAGGCCATATAAAGGTTTCTCTGCATATTTGATGCTCTTTTCCTACAACTTGAAAACCTCGAGGTTGAAACTTGAAACATGCATAGTTCTTCCTCCAAATCATTTTTCAGCCAAACTGTGCTGCCACGAGCAGGTCCTATTCACAAGGTTTGAATTTGAATTCGTCTTCGGCAATAATAAAATTTGACAAGGAGGAAAAGTTCAAAAAAAATCATGATTAAATTCACCTTTATAAATTTGATTTTTTTAATACACTTAATAAATTCATAAAAATAAAATAATAGTATACTAGCACTTGCACCGACGAGGTGCAATGGTTACGCTGATACTTAGATATGCTTTGTATAATATATCACTAGACAGTAGAAAACATCCGAACAATTGAAAACTACTTTTGCTAGGAATCATTATTTTGAATATAGTTTAACTTGGTATGAAAATGTATGGGTAAATTGAATATGAATGGATGCAAGTTATAATTTAAATTGTCAAGCTTTGTAAAATGCTTTTGCAATACAGAATGTTTCTATAAAGTATATAAATAGATTTGTTATTTAGGTTTGAAAACCTTTTTTGTAATGTTTGGCATGTCTTCAAACCTATACAACAAAAGTAGCAAAATTATAACACACTAAAATAAGGTGTGAAATTTTGATGAGCGTAATTATATAGGCTTAAGCAGTAAGTTGGAAAATTATATAGAAGGAAAATTAGGGAGATTTCAAGCATTTATTCTTCTATTAAATTATTAGTTGTGTAATGTGAGGGAGATATGGGCGAGAGCTTTGTAACTTGATTTGCGAGAGAGAGTTGTTGCAATTGAGCTTCCTCTTTTTTTTCTTATAAATGTGTACGGGTTGTTTTGCATTTTGGAGTATCTCTCCAAGGAGAACATCGATTGAATGCGAAGGTTGTTTAACGACCTAACTCTGGACATGGTTGTGAATGTCAACCATTGCCTCTCTATTTTGCCAATGTCAATTTGTTTCTTTCTGTAGCATTAGTCTCTAGGATTTGTGTATGGTTATAGCCCATGCCATTGTGAGTGGTATTTGCTTTCAACTGCCTAGTGATACAAGAGCTATTGGTACAATTTTGGGGTCATTTTGGTTCTAGGATGGTCTGTTGTAATTTTTGATCCTTGCTACAACATAAATTGAAACACTAGGTGGTAATGAACCAGAGCTATAAACAATGTCAATTACTTCACTAAGAGCTCTTTTTACAAACCCTGCTTGTGTCCATATGTTTGTTGTGAGTATGATGTGCTAACCTTTGCAAAGCAGTACCTATTTTTTGAGTTGTTCATCACCAATTGCATTGTCTATTGTGCTTCGGGTGCTTATCACAATACTTAACGCAACTGGACAATTTAACAATTTCAACATTCTTCTATTGTGTAGCTTGACTAAATCATTAGTAGCAAATTGTTGTATTGAGTTGTCAAATTCTTCACTTTCTTTTGATGCAATCTGATTGTCTATTTGCATTAGCTTGGCTAAATCATTAGTAGCAAATAGGTGTATTGAGTTGTCAAATTCTTCCTTTTCTTTTGATGCAATCTGTTTGTCTATTTGCATCATCAAGAGCTGCCAATATTCTTGCCTTGCGTATGCATTTCACATGTTCTGTAATACTTGACAAAAATGCCCTTGTGTTGTACTTTCACCCTGCCATCGAAACATTGTTTGTAAGGTGACAACTGTTGTGAGCTACTCCCACAATGTCTTGGCACATGAATGTGATGTATAGATATGCTTTTCCATCATAGGTGGTGATTGTGCAAGGTCTCCAACAAGTATTATGGAGACTCCACCGAAGCATAGGTGCTGATTTTGTGGAAACGCTTGACGCAATCTACTGTTTATTTTTAATAGTAGCTTTGGCCCTGTGAAGCTCATATCATCAATAAGAATGTGTCTTTCCTTTAATTCCTCTTGGAATGTTGTCAATGCTTGACCTTGCAATGGTTGCATTTCTTTAATAGGAATCCTGAGCACTAAATGTAGTCAATGCATGTATGTTGAATGCAACAACTCTTGTGGGAGCTAGTGTGAGTGATTGACTTTTTTTGTTGTGGTGTCTTGCTCTTGAGCGCATTTCTTATGCGAGCTATTAAGTAGGATTTTCCTATACTAGTCATTCCTTGAATGATCATGTGCAATGGTTTGGCCAAGGGACATTTGTTGTAGTTTGTAATTATTGTGAGTGTTGCCTCTTGCTTTGTTGGTAATGTATAACTTGGAATGTCAAAGTTAGACATCATGTTCTCATCCTGCCCACATGTTTTATTTGCATTTATGAACTATGTTGCAATTTCATGTAAATGTTGGGGCATTGTAATATGATCCCATCTATTGTTATCAAACTCACGTCTGCTAAGCATGTAAAGTTCATTTAGCCTGATATTATTTGAGGGTCTCATTCTTGAAAACACTTCATTCATCTCTATTGTATCCCCCATGTTTGTGTCATTATCACTCTCTTCTTTGGTACAAATTGAAGAAATGGTGATAATAATTTATAGTGTGCCATAATAAACATAAATCAATAAGATCCTCCTCACAAGTCCTCGGGATCCTTCATTATATACTATAGCTTTTTTGCAATATAATGAAACAAATAATTTAAGAAATAGATTATAGTGAATAGATTTGATCCTCGATCATTGATGTCTTCTTTGTTAGAGTTAGGGTTATGGTTATATATATAATTAGGGTTAGAGTTAGGTTTTAGGTCAGGGTTAGAGCTAAAGTTAAATTTAGTGTTAGGATCTGGGTAGGATTAAGTTCAGGATTATGGTTAGAAATTGTGCCAGGATTAGAAATGGGTTTAAGGGTAGGTTATAGTCAGGGCGGGGATTGTAATGTCCCCTCCAGGGCATGCTCAAGGTAAGATTCTACAAGCACAATTGCAAGAGCTAGGGTTAGAAAGTTATCTTACCAAGTAGGAAATCTTTGTCATTATGCTTGAGTATAAATCCCGCAACCATGAAATAAGTATAGGTATATATATATGTATATAAAACTTAATTAAATTGTTAGTAGCTCATAAATAGTTAAAAGATATGTAGATTTATAATATACTAAACATATGATAAGAAAGCATTTGTAGCATTACAACTTTCATGGGCCATAACCATAGTGAGGGATGAATAAAAAGATATGATGGGGTGCCCTTTTTTGTCACAGCCCTAGGCCCAAGGGCAAAATTTGCCCCCCTTGGTCCCATACCTTATGGGGTTGGTGCACCTAGTGGAATCTTATGTCATTCTCCTTCATCATTCTATCTTATTCCCTTCACATGGTTAGGGTCATTTACATATCATATAACTCTACCATATGAGCTGGGGGGAAACTACAATAGGGTGTCCTAACTCAACCCTAGGCCCAAGAGTGGAATCACTTGTTCCTCTTGGCCTCATATCTTATGAGCTAGTGTACCTAGTGAGGCCTCATTGTTCTCCCATATTGCCCTTTCCTCCCATCCCATAAGGTTGATTAATATCATTGGACTATGTCTATTTGATAACTATACTTCATCATGTAACTCTAGGATACAAATGTCGATTCAATAACAAATAAACTCCTCATTGGTTGATTCGATGGCTGACTGTATATACTGGCTGCTGATTGGATTACGAGGTCAAGTCTGAATCTTTTTCCTTGCTTGCATAATTTTCTTATCCACTGTAATATATACAAAATGTTGTATGTTATTTCCGGATGATTAGATAAACAAAATGCCCATTTGATGTTCCCCATTTATACCCATGTGGGGGAAAAGTAGCGACCTTTCATTAAGGTTGCAACACTTAGCAATATGATTTCATATCATTCTGTCTTAAAGGCTGCGATCTAGCCTATTACGACATCTGATTTCTTTAGATGTATTTTATATTTAATGTTTGGTATTAAATATATTTATATTTAGTATTGGGTATATAAAATTTAATTAGTATATATGTTTTTTCTTATTGAGGTAAAAGCAGGTTTTGAAGGGGCCCCGAAACCCTGAACAAAGTGGTCACAAAAGATATTCAAAATAGCCCTCTAAACGGAACAGAACAAGACCAAAGTGAGGGTTTTACCATAGGCACCCACAACCTAGATGAAACAATGCATGAAACAACCTCCATGCAAACTCTAGCTAAAGAGAAATCCAAATCTAGGATTTTCATTTAGCACCCTTTAGAACATTTATTTAATTAGTATATATGTTTCAAATTTATAATATTGGTATATATTATAATTATATGTCAAATATATAATATTTGATATATTACATTTATGAAAATGTATGAATCTATGGAATTCATATGGTAATCATAATTAGTTAATTTATTATTTTTTATTTGACTATTATTTTAAGTAATTTTTTTAATATTATAATTTATTTATTTGATTATTATTTGTTGTGTAATATTCTGATTATAATTTATCATCAAATCTTTTTATGGTAAAGCTTTAATCAATATCCTTTGTTTGCATGTCATCTTTGCAAAAATTTTCTTAAAGACTTCATGCAATTGGTTTTAAAAGGATGAGGATATCACCAATAGGGGTTCAAATGGGGACATGATAGGAATTATGATCATAGTTAGGATTGCAGATAGAATCATAACCTTAATTATAGTTTAACCTTAATATAAGACATTTTCACTCTCGTCATAATTTTAACCCTAATCCTTATACTAATTGAACCCCAACCCTAACATTATTTCTAACCCTAATTCATATAGTAGGAACACCAATTTCAATTCTAATTGAATCCTAATGCTTTATCTAACCATAATCTAAATGTAACCCTAACCCCAAGCTTGATCCTAGAATCATGGTAATCATGTACTTGAATCCTAACACTAACTCTAACCCTAATTGAGTCCTAATATAACTCTAATCCTAATCCTAATCCGAATGCTAACTCTAACCCTAAGTGAGTCCTAATATAACCCTAACCCTAATTAAAATATTACAAACGTAAACATAAATAATTGTATTGTTAAAAGAGAACACTATATACTTTCAAAAATTATAATTATTATACAATATTTATTATTTATTTTAAAGTGAAAGATGTTAAGGCATTTCTATAACAATTTTAAACTTAAAAGTATCACTTTGTATTTTAATTATAATAATTAAATTAAATTCACATAACATTAACTACACAAATTAAGCTCCAATACTTCTCGTAACCCTAACCTAAGCTTTATCTAACATTTTTCCTTGACCCCAACTATAATTAGTAAGACAATTCGAATATTATAAAGATGTATATATAATAATTGTATTGTAAAAAAAGAACATTATATTTTTTTCAAAATTTAAAATGACAACAAATAATATAATAAAACCAAAAATATTTTTTAAAAGTTGATTAACTCAAAATAAAAATTAGAGGCTATTGTTTTTTTTATATTAATCATCAGCCAAAACAAGGGGGTTGACCCTTACAAAATGATAGCACAAGGGTTGTGGAGTGATCAACAACACATTACAAAAGATGGTTGTTACAAGTCAAGGCCACAAAGGACACATTGTTAATAAATTAGCCACCCTTCTTAAAAAACTTATGCTGAACAAAGGGGAACTTACAACACAATGGCTAATTACAACACACAACACTTGCAACATAGTGGACAACAAAAGCCATTGACTGCATACAACAAGCACCCAAATAGGTGGGTCAAAATAACTAAGGGATTTTGAAAGGCTCTCCAAGCCTTTACAAAGGGTAGCAAAATGGTATTATAAATCATCTTGTAGTAAAGGACAACACCCCTCCAACTGAAGCACTTCCCCCCATTTGCAAAATAACTTTCCACAACAACAAACTAGGAGCCCACCTCAATAGGAGCATAAAAGGAATATAATAACACATTAGAGAACCAACTAGATATCCATTCCACGTCCAAGAAGCCAAGAAAGGAGAAGACCACCTAAAGTTACAAAGCTCCTCCTTCGCACAACAAATCCCCACCTCCATAGGAGACTCGTCCACCTCGATAAGAATGATGAAGCAGGAAGAAACACATTGAGTGCACCAACTCCTTACCATGGCCAACAAAAAACACCCCACCACAACAATGTTCATTATAGCCCCATTTTCAAGTACAAATTTCAACCAAAAACAATCAAAGACCAGGATGCACACTTGAAAACTTTTAGCAATCAACTGTCCACCAGAAGAAACAAGACCACTATCCTTACCCACTACTATGGGCAGTCCAACCAAAGAGACACATAGAAAAAGAAAAATTAAACCCAATATTAACAACACCAATCATCATGACTTGGCTACAAAGGGTGAAGAAACTCAACCCTGAAACCTAGGGTAGGCATAGGGAGAAGCAAAAAGGACTTGTAAACATTCCCCAACCCCTCAATATGATGGAGCCTCACCTTTCCATCAATTAGAACACAACCCACCACACCTTCAGTCATCACAAGAGCATTCTTTTCATTAGCAGATGAGTCCAACAAACCTTGACAAAAGCCAAAGTAAATCCATAGAGGACTAGCATTGTATGCACAAGAAGCATCACGCCCCTCTGACGATACTTCAACACTTCCAAGAATGAAAGAAACACCAAATCCCACTGGCATCACTATAAGGAAGAGTAGTGCCAACAAATTGAAGGCGACATCTGCAAAAACCATGTACACAGACAATATCTCCACAACTTCTGAAACCCCTAGGACAGGACGGGTAAAAAAGAATAGAGATAAAAGCCCAAAAACTAGGCACAAGAGGCACCCCGTTTGGTTGTTGGAATTGACCTGGAATTGGAAAATGAGAATTGGTTTCCCTTCTCAAAATTGAATTCTCAATTCCAATTCCATGCCTCAATTCTAATTCTAGGTTATGAGGTGGATTGGCAGAATGCTCATTTTGGACCAAAATTAGAATTGGCCTATACCAATTCACTAATTCCTATTTTCCAATTTCAGGTTAATTCCAGCAATGGAAAATGAACCACCCTTGCTAAAACTAAAAAAGGGTCTATTTTCCAATGGTCTATTATTTGATTATTATTTTAAGTAATTTATTTTATATTATAATATTTATTATAATTTATTTATTTGATTATTATTTGTTATGTAATATTTTGATTATTATTTCTAATCAAAGCTTTTTATGGTAAAGCTTTTCTCAATATCCTTTGTTTGCTTGTCATATTTGCAATTTTTTCCTTAAAGACTTCACACAATTGGTGTTAAAAGGATGAGGATATCATCAATAGGGCTTCAAAAGGGGCGACATGATAGGAATTATGATCATAGTTAGGATTGCACATAGAAGCATAACCTTAATTACAGTTTAACCCTAATATACAACATTTTCACTCTTGTCATAATTTTATCCCTAGTCCTAATGCTAATTGAATCCCAACCCTAACACTATCTCTTACGCTAATTCATATCATAGGAATAATTGCAATTCTAATTGAATCCTAATGCCTTCTCTAACCATAAGGGTCTGTTTGGTTGCTGGAATTAAATAATGCTGGAATTGTCAAATTCCAGTATTTGACCATTCTGGAAGTTTTAAATTCGGAAAATGGTTTCTGGAATATGGTTGGAACTGTTTGGTTCACCTGGAATTCATAATGAGAATATGGAAAATGTTGTTTTCATATGGATTTCAAAATATTATAAATTTTGTTTTACCCCCAATTCCCATTTAAGTGGAATTGGAATTGATTTTCCAATTCCGCCTATTTAGATGGAAGATTCAAATGCTGGTTTTGGGGGTAAATGAGAATTAACAAATCCCTATTCTAGTTTCATGTTTTGAATACAAACATAAAAAATGTCAATTTCGAGATTTGACAATCCCAATTCTAGTCTAATTCCAGCAAAGAAACAGGCCCTAATCTAATTATAACCCTAACCCCAAGCTTGATCCTAGAATGGTAATCATGTACTTGAATCCTAACACTAACTCTAACCCTAATTGAGTCATAATGTAATTCTAATCCTAATGCTAACTCTAACCCTATTTGAGTCCTAATATAACCCTAACCCTAATTAAAATATTACAAACATGAACATACATAATTGTATTGTTAAAAGAGAACACTATATGCTTTAAAAAATTATAATTATTATACAATATTTATTATTTATTTTAAAGTGAAAAATGTTAAGACATTTCTATAACAATTTTAAACTTAAAAGTATCACTTTGTATTTTAATTATAATAATTAAATTAAATTCACATAACATTAATTGCACAAATATCCTTCCACATCAAGAATATTAAATGTTTAGTTAACCACTTTCTACAAGATGGAGTTGTCTGCTGGGGGTTCGCCGATTGTTGGTGCTTCGCTGGCTGCTGGTGCGGCACCAGATGATTCGGCTAGGGTTTTGTCTCTTGTTGGAGGCTTTATTGGGAAGTTGTAGGCCTCAGAGGTTGCTAGAGGTTCTAGGGTTTCACCAGTTGCTGGTGCTTCGCCATCTGCTGGGGCATCGTCGGTTGCTGGTGCTAGCGTTTTGTCTTCTGTTGGAGGTTTGTCGATGACAGGGAAATTGCAAGTGTTGCTGGATGCAGGAAACTCTAAGGTTTCACCTGTTGTTGTTCTTGTGCATGAGGGTGGGGTGAAGGGCCCTCAGGTGGTCTTTGCTGAGCCCACCGCTTCTTCTAGGGATGTTGTGTTGTTGAATCTGGGGGTTGCTCATGGGCATGTCCCTATCTCTTCTCCTTTATCTATTGTGGTGGATTCAGATGTTGAGGAGGATATGGCTCACAACATCTCCATTTTCTCTTCCCATCCCTTGATTTGTAGGTTTAGGGATTTTTGGCCCAGCTTGCCGAAGCTTCATGACTGGATTTCTCATCACTCACTAATAAATTTGGCATCGATTTGTGACGGCTATGTGTCGCAATTGAGACATCCATGTGTTGCAATTGCGATAGTAATAGACGTCGCTATTTTTTAGTCGCAAAATATGACGTCTTTCCTTTTTCGTTGCAATTACGACTTCAATCCGTCGCTATGCAACCCCTTCATTGTGACATCAACCTCGTTGCAATTCCTTATATTAGCATCGCAATGGCGACGAATACCATAGTACTTACGACGCGCTTGCCCGATATTGCGACGGCAAATCCATCGTAATTCTATGCGTATACATCACAATGGCGACGAACACCCTAGCAACTGCGACGGCTAGAGGTTTGTCGCATGGTCGCGTGTGCTTGGGAAGCCGCATGCGATCATGCGACAAGCATGAAACTGCACCACCGAAACCGTCGCACTTGCGACGAAGACCCATGCAACTACGACGGCTAGAGGCTTGTTGCATGGTCACATGCGCTTTGGAAGCCGCATTCGATCATGCGACAAGCATGAAATCCGTCGTAACCATTGCACTTGCGACGGACACCCATGCAACTGTGATGGCTAGAGGCTTGTTGCATGGTCGCATGCGCTTGGGAAGCCGCATGCGATCATGCGACAAGCATGAAATCCGTTGTAATTCTATGTGTAACCTTCGCAAGTGCAATGTACACCCACTGAAACTGCAACGGCATTTGGGTGTCGCCAATACAGCAAATCTGTCGTAATTCTATGCGTATACGTTGCAATGGCGACGAACACCCAAGCAACTACGATGACATTTGGGCGTCGCCAATACAGCGACCCTGTCGTAATTATGGAGGTCAGAGTCACAATTGCGACAGATTCAAGATAAAATTTTTTAAAAAAATGGCTGTGCAGCAATGCCTTGGCTGGGGCACTTTAAAGACGAGAGTTTCTACTTTAGGGAATTAACGGAAGCATTGAAAGGTGGGAGTGGCTAAAGAGCAAGACAATGCTGGGGAAGAAGTATATCCGTGGAGTGAAGGTGTATAACTCTATCACTGCTCCGTATCAAACTTTAAAAAGGTCCAAATTTTATGGCCAAACTTCAATTACTCTCAGTGTGCGAGGTAACAAAGTGTTCACTTCTTCGACACCAGGCAGAGTTATTGAAGATCATGATTGGTTGAAGAAAGTGCAAGAGTATTTTGATGGAAAGAAGGATGATAGTAAGTGTTTATGGACAACATAAATGTAAGTGATGGTTCAATTAAAATGTAAGTGTTTATGGACAACATAAATGAATTTAAGATGTTATTAATGTGGTCCTATCTGGTTAGCATATTTGCTGCTGAATTACATATTTCTTAGTAGTAGGCCTATTGGGAGTGAATTGATTGAGTGACTTGACTGGTCTTTCTTTTGTGCTCACATGAATACCTAACCGAACACATGCTACGTATGTCACTGAGCTTCTTGCTACCTCTGAATTTAGTAATGTTTTTGCAAGACTTCAAGCTCTTTCTTTTATCATCTAAAGATGACAAGTGTCAGTGGAAACAAAGATAAAATGGTTAGAACTGTTTGAGTTTAGGGTTTCACATTTTTATGCTAAAATTTGAGTAGATGGATTCATTTTGCAAAAGTGCAGCATTCATGAGATTTTATGGGAGCCGCCAATATAGGTGCACTTCCAAACAATATCGGGTAAATTTCCCCAATTGTGAATTTTCCCTTTTTGTAACATTTAGATTGTTGCATAGTTAAATTAATAATTATTCATCACTTTCTATCAATCTTTACTGTTCCACTATTTGATTATATATTAGCTGAATAACAAAGCCCCATCTAATCATACAAGGAAAGTTAGTAGCCTCGCATCTTACAACCATTTTGAGACAATTAAGAAAGTTACCATGAAGAAGTGAAGCCAAGCTACCATTTACATAGTAATGGAAGATGAGATGAAGCCCATTCTCAATGCAGCATCCTATTAATGAGGTTGCATTGGGATGACACACATGCCCAATGATACCCAGCTCTGTTAGAAACTCTTTCTCTTTCTATTCATCAGTGTTTCCTTTTGCTAGTCTTTTAACTGCTATCATCTGTCCATCTGGTAGGACTCCTTTGTACACCTCTGCATATCCACCTCTGCCGCCCAAATTATCTACAAATCCAACAATAGTAATAAGAATCCATCATTTTATATGCTGCAAGATTATTCACCAAGTAAAATTTATGGTCTTTTCCACTAACGTTTTCTGATAGTTACTAAGTTATCAAAGACATCCCACAAGCATACATGTATTAAGGAAAGGCAGGGAAGATGAGTTAGCAACCAACCAAAGTAGTAAAATTTTCTAGATAAACTTGTGCCAGTTACTTGAAGAAATAACATTCAGTCTTCACATTATAAATCACTTTCCTACCATTTCTTCATAAAATAAGAACATTGATAGTAGATGAGTCAGATCCAATTTTGGTGATTTGCCATGTTTCAAATTTGGGTATGATTCAGATTTGATTTGATATTTTGCTGTTACATAAATGTTTTGAGGTTTGACGTCAATGCCAAAGGGGGAGACTGTTGGCAATTTGTCATTGATGTCAAATAATCTTGTGGAGTCACTTTTCTTTCTGATTATGATAATGAGAATGTTTTGTGAAGATTTCTTTAGACACACACAAATCATATTAACAGTGACAAGTATTATATTGTTCGAGATGTATCCATTATAAAACCTGTACATGATAAGTGTGTTGATGTATTGGTGATACTCAAACTTAACAACTCAAGGCTTATTGATGATCAAGTTAAACAAAGGCCCATCAACGTCTACATACCAAGATAAAACACCACACATCCCTCAATGATTGTCCTTGATCATTTGACCCATTGGTCTATAACTTCAATAACAAAATCTCAAAACCCACCTACTCAATTAGGTCTCACAAACTAGGTTCTTTTGCTTTGATTGTCATAGTGGTTGTCAAGTTGACAAACATAGTTGTCAATCTTGACAACATTTTGACAACTTTTTAAATGCAATTTTTGCAAGTTTTAGAGTGTATAGGTAGTTATTACAACAAGAAGACAAGAAGATAGTATGGTGGAGGCAAGAATGGGCATCTTACCTTGAACAAGATCACAGTCACAAGATGGAGGACAGAGACACTGTAGTTGCAAAGATGGAGTAGTCAATACTATGACAGCATTGAGCAAGCCTTTGAAGGAGTCTTTGAATGATACCTGCCGTAAGGAGTCTTTGAATGATACCTACATTATAGAAAGAAAAGTATAAATTAGACAAAATAGAGAAATATTTAGTATCTTATTGAGCTTCACTTTGTTTCGAGAATAGTTTAATATTCTCTACTAAACAAGGCCAACCACGTGAAGGTGGAAGCTCATTTGGCCCCACCCCCCTCCCCCTAACATCACTCTACATTCCCCGTTAACATCTAACATTCATTCATTCTTTCAACCATTAATAAAATGTAACATTCAATCAATATCACATGATAACATTCATTAACACATTAGATTCGTTAACACACAACATTCATCAATATTCTGCATTAACACATAATTCATGAACATTCATTAGCACATAATTAAATTCATTGAGACATAAAATTCAATCATTATCAATTAAGGTATGTAGATGACAATCATTTCTTTTTTTTCTTTCTAATATGTTTTTCTATGTAAGCTCTAAGAGGAGCATCAATGTTATCATCATTTCCCCCCTCATCAGTTGTTTTGTTCTCTGTTCTTGATGATCTCAAATTCCTATGCTGCTACAAAGGGGGGTCCTCTGCAATAACAAATAAAAGAGTTAAATTAAAAATATTTTATTATAATTGTTACAAGTATTTAATTATTTTAAAGAACATAACTGTGGTGCTCTTTACCTGATCTAGCCACATCATTTTGTCTGGACTCAACCTCAACATGCTCATGAACACTAACCCCTTGATCCTCTACAACTGCTATACAAAATGTTACGTTAATCCAAACACCAATTGCAATTACATATAAAATTTTTAATAGCAAATGTATACCTCCACCACTAGGATGCACATCATGTGAACCTTCATCATGCACAGATTGTGTAGAAGGATTGTCAGGTTGCATTCCAATATCCTACGCATTGTTATCATTGCTTGCTTAAAACAGATATACTCACTTTATATTGGAACTTAACATCAAATAGACTAATTGGTAAAGTATTCAATTTGAAATAAATTTCATTTAGCTTATTTACTTGGGGCTCAAATGCATCATTATTAGAACCTTGTGCACTGATTTCAGCTCGTAGCCGTTCAGCCACGGCTCTATAGCCTTGTTGGAAGCCAATTCTATTGTCCTCTTCTGTGAGGCATCTATTGAACTCTGAGCCCTACATTTTTGCTTGGTATGGTGAAATTTACTTGCATTGTTTCATCAAAAAAAAATTCCTTGCAATATATAAAAAATTTGATACAATTTTTCATTTACTAATACTTACAACTCGTGCTTGAAGTTTCAAAAAACCACCAGAGCCGAGCTTGTGTGTCCTGTGCTTTTCTAGTCTTGCCTTTGTTGCCTTTGATGTGTCAGGCAATCTATGAAAAGTTTGAAATATGTTAGATCATATAAATATAGAGGTTAATTAGTACATAATTACATTCTCAACAGTATCACATACCTTGCTCTACTCTCTACTGGTGTAATTCCTTTTTTCATGTCAGCTTTATACTTTCCATCCAAAATCAGAGCCTGCCACTCAGCCTCAGGAACATAGGGCGAATGCTCGTGCCTGGGGTTAACCTATAAATTTTTCCTATATTGGTCCCTAATATACTTCAAACATAAACCAGCTCTTTCAAGGAGCCTGTTTCTCTCGAATGCACGAGGTCCAAAAAGCTGGGTCATACTCTCTACAAGATCATCCTTCAACTTTTTTTCTTGGTTATTCCACCTTTTAAGTAAAAAAAAACATGTTAGACTCATAAATGAAGTCAAGCTACCTTTAATATAGTTCAAGAAATGGATGAAAAGGAAAACTATTCTAGCAATGATATGAAATCAAAATAGTGGTTTGGGGTTTTAGTTAGGATATGATGTTCCACCATGTACGTAGGGTGGGCCCGAATATCCGCAAACACTCGTCACCAAGTTTTCGCCAGAAAACATCATTCCCTACAAAACAATCATGGGATCATTAGTCGATGAAGAGTGATCAAAAACTAAATTACTATTATATCACTATAGAATAATAATAACTTTAAAGTACCTAGAACTTTGGCTACTTTTAAGGGAATGCCTTCATCGTTGCTGACGATCAATATGCAATCCTTCACCGTTCCCGTACTAGGAACATGGGAACATCTAGGAAATGATGTTGCATCGGGACTTGTTTCATCTCCTATTGCAAAAAATGAAAACCATTATCAAATGCCTCCAAGAAATAATACTTCAAGGGAAATAAATTGGTGCAGAGCACCCATGGCACAAACACAATCAAGGGATCTACATCGTAAGCACATAACACTTAAACACATAACAAAAGAGGGAAAAAGAGGGATTTGTGTACCAATAGATGGTGCAATAGTTGATGCCTGTAGGCTGCGTGTTGTTGACATAGCAGTCGGAAAGACATTTGTGGTTGTCCTGGATGCAGGCGGCATTGTCATAGCATCATGGAAAGGAGCTGAAGAATAAAATTGTTAGAGCATGCATAAATATAGAACGCGTGGACTAGCATGGAAAAGATTGTTAGAGCATTAAAAAAAAAGGATTGTTCGAGCATGTATTGTCAATGATTATGATCATTCCTATATATATTCAGTGGAAAACACAAGTGGGGAATGGAACATGTGATCTACCTGAACCACCCGCAGTACCCTCATCATGGGAATGGGGTTCAAAATTACGCAAATAACTCTATAAAGACAACGCATCCATATTTTAATTAATGCCATAAAAGAGCATAACATAAAAACCATTATTGAACTCTTGTTATAATTAAAAATTTCATTAATACTTACTTTTAAGTTTTTAGAAGTGTGCAACAAGTCAGCTCCCCTCTCTTTTATTTCCTGAGTCTGAGGCTGTATGGATGCCAAACGTAAAAGTTCTTTTCCAATTTTCTTTAGCAGCTTTTTAATGGAACCGATCGGGTCATCGGTCTCTGCTAAATCAATTAAAAAAAGGGTCCTCAAGGGGGGACTCCTGAGGGACTGCAGGTTGCTTTCCCTCTCTCCGACCACCGGCCCTCTGTGACAACAATAGTATTAGTATTATCAAAATTACTCCAAAATAATGAAGAAAACAACATTAAAAAAATAACATTTTGCTTCTATCTAGTTTGCACAATTACAATGAGTTTTACCTGCTCATGTGTAGATAAGCTGGGAATATCGTCACCATCCCCTCCGGGTGGTTGCTCCATATTGTGCCCCTGTGTCAAAGATCAAGTATAAAAATGTTAGCCAAAAATTTAATAACTAAATGGTATGTTGGAGTCATTGATTAGAAGTTGGTTTAATAGTATGTACCACCCCCATGATAGTAGCCTCGTTTGTATCTATGCGGTTCAAATTGTAATCAATAAGCAGCTCTTCCCCTGCACGTATTGACTTTATCGCACAGATGAATACATGATTTCCCTCGCGCACCTTAAATATGCAATTGGGTTGCTTTATAGTTGACCCAGGTCGTGTACTATTTATAAAACCCGCAATATTCCCTGTTGCTTTTGGCCTTCCATCAATGTATATAGCCACACTTTTACTTTGATTATTGTCTTGCTGTTGTATATAATTTGCCGAGAGTGCATACCTATGCATACTTTTTTTTATATTGAAAAATATGCATCCAACTTTTGTAATCGTAACATGGTCCAACATACTCCATCAATTCAGAAACTTTGTTGTAAGACACCTTTATGCTGTCCATAGAAAATAGGCCCAAACCATGTAATGATGATGGTGCTATGCGATATATCCTCTTGTTAACACAAAAATCAGTGTTTATTGGAGGAAGTTCCTTGGGTACCCAATGTTTCTGTAGATGTTGGTACCTCAAGGGCACCTCGATGTCGCCTTTCGTCTCATCATCATAAGAACATGACCCCCCTTGAGCAAGGAAAAATTTCATGCATTTATTGAATTTCCTTCTAGTCCTTTGACCTCTAGTTAATCTCCCTGTTCTAAATAAACTGCATGTCTCACTTTCCTCTTCTATTCCTATATTTCCCTCACTCGAGGAAGACACTTCTGACAAATACCTATTCGATGGTACCTGCAAATGGGAGAGATCTTAGAAGACATCAATCTTACTTTTGATAAGTGTATTAAATAGATTGTCTATAAGGTGTATTGACTTATACCTGTCGATCCATGAGACTGTGCGGGATGCTCCTAAAAAGGGTTCAGTTTCCTACAAATGTAATTCAATTATCGTGAGCATAATCACATCATAATCATAATCACATCCATCATAAGCATCACATAAAAATTAAAAACATTAAAAGGTACACATTATAACACTTAAATTTGTGTTTCTTGTTAATCCATCAACTCACCTTGGAGTATGTGTTTGGAAATCAAGTAATTATAGAGTATTTGGTGTCTTGAAGGTGTTCCTAGCCTAAGTACCCATCTCTTGTTCATCTCAAGGGTGCCATACCTAATGAGGCCGTTAGATTTGTGAAGCTTGTGTTGAGTTGGAGGTGTAGGATTGGGATGGAGACAAACTCATGTTAGTAACCATTGAAGGTTGAATGTATCTTGCCTAGGGTGTCTTGTGGATGAACTAAAATAATTTGTTGTTTACTCATTTTCCAAGTGAGTAAGTTGATAGAGCAAAGCATAAGGTCTATCCCTGTGGGTAGGTGTTGAGATTGACCAAAGGATTGTTGATCATTGCCTTCAGTAGAGGGTCCATTGCCATTCCTTGCTGCATCACAGACAACCATAGATATATTGCCAAATAGTTTCTTTTCATGTCTAGTCAGTAACGAGAAAATCTAAGCCCACATGAAGAACTCTTATGTAGATTCACAAGAGATTTCAAGTTCTAAACGTATCAAGTATATGAACCTGGTTCAACAGGTAAGTTAATAGGATATGTTCATAAGTTTTTAGGACAAACATTTGATGGGTATTGCTTATTCTGAGTGCCAAATGCTCTGAAGTGTCAACTTTGCTTCAATAATGTGATATGTGAGTGACAAAGTTTGGTTGTCTATTCCCTAGCAGGAGATGAACAATGGAGGAGACAGAGTGAATGTTGAAAACCAAATGGATGAGCAGGGAAGCACTCCATTAGCATTGAAATTGAGAAAGAGTCCTTCCTTAATAGAACTTATTCACTTGAGCATGTGCCAACGAAATGGGGAATCTTCACATGGTGTGAACAACTTGACAATGGAGGAAGGAAAAATGCATAACAATGGGTGTCTAGGAGCAAATAGTGATGTTGAGGAGAAGAAGAACCAATCAAGAGGCTATGGTAAAGTGACATGGAAAGCCTATGCGTACAACCCCAAGGCATTCACTATCCAATTAAGAGAAAAGCTATTCTTATAATAGCAACAAGAGGATAGTAAGAAATAGCACATAAGGAAGAATGCAAGAAATGCCAATCTGCACCAATGTGTGATAGTGAAACACAAGCCTTCTTGATGATCATGATACATAGAGACAATATGTTGAATGAGAAATAAAGACACTCCAAAAGAGGTTTTCTAAAACCAATCGATTTAGGTAATAATGTATCCTCATTGCTGCAAACAAAGGACATAAGTTATTGAATGAAAAAGGATTGTATGGTGAAGCCAAAGTTTATTAATGATACTTTTTAGTAGAAGTAAGTTTCTAAATTTTTATTCATACACATTATCTTTAGGGATCTCATTATCTTATAAATACGACCATAAAACTTTCATGTTAAGGTCAATACCTAACTTATGAGCACATGTTAAGGTCAATACCTAACAAAGCCTTAGAGTAGTCCAATTGCTGCTATATTTTTTGGATTTTCTCTTGCTATTACACCCCTATAATGGTTGCCATAGTCATCAAATCTCCAATAGAGACTCAAGGAGAATTCCTATACACAGATCAAGTGCACACTTCCAATTATGAGAGGAATAAAGAGTTTGATGGCATAGAATGTCATGTTAGGACCATGTAATGGTGTTTGATCCATTGGTACGATCCGGAAGTGTTTGGAGTGGTCATTTTGGTAAAGCCCTAGGCTTATGCACCTAGGAAGGAGGGTTTGATGGTTGGGTTTGATGATTTGAATATTAAATAGATTAAGGATTGATGGCATACCTCTAAATTTCATCATCATCATCCTCGTCGTCATCATCATCATCATCATCATCCTCGTCATCATCATCATCATCATCATCATCGTCATTGTCGTCGTTGTCGTCATCATCAACATCATCATCATCAATATCAACATCATCTTCATCATCATCATCAGTAGCAACATCATCGTCATCATCTTCTTCTTCTTCTTCATGAAAATTTGTGTCAGGAACATCATCCAATAACTATCGATCGTGATCATCATCTACATCATCTTCTACTTCTTTGGTATCTTCTTCTTCCATCACATTATACTTTATCGGCCTTCCTCTCGGTTCATGTCTAACAACAAATGACCAACCCGGTTTATGTGGAAACTCTGAGTAAAAGACCTCCTCACATTGGCTTAGAAGAACATAGGGCTCATCCCCAACTGGCTCAAACGACCTTGTATTAACCATTATAAATCCATTATCATGTTCAATAATAGTTCTATCAAGATCATTTGGATTAATTCGTAGCCTGTACCATTTGACAACGAAGAGTACTAATTTGAAGGAACTAAAGTCGCACTCAAGTATATCATCCAAAATGCCATAGTATCAATTTTCAGACTCTCAAGGATGTAAGTCATTTCTAGATGAAATAGTAGTCACTTGAAAGACTGCAGTTATTCCAGAATCACAAGTTTTCTTTGTGTCATCCAACACTTTGACATGAAATTTTTGACCATTACAGAACATACCCTTGTGGTGTTTAACCTACAATAATATGTGAAACATGTCAAAATTATTGTATCGTGAGTTGATAAACATACGGGTGATTAAAAAATTTGTACGTACCTGAAAATCTCTTAAACCATATGCTAAATCTATTTTCCTTTGCGTAACATTGAAATCTCCATTACGATGAGCTTCTTTAACCAATGAAGATACACCTTCCCATGTTAATGTGCGACCAGAATGTTCACATCGTTCAATCCATACCGTCATCCAATCAAGATTGTTTGCAATATACAAATGTAGTGCATCCCACTCTCGAGCAACTGTACAAAAAAAAATAGACGACTTACAACCAATTTATTTTAAAGATTAAGAAATAATTTATTACAATAACATCTTATAATTTATTACCTCTCACTTTCCTCAATCTACCTTTCCCCATCAAGTACTCCCCTTCGAATTTTTTAAAAGGGTCGAGATCCCAAATGTGATCTACATGGATATTTGATGCAAACTTAGGAAGATATTCAGTAATGTACACCATAACCTGGTATACCATATATCCTTCTACCATAGAACCCTCAAGATGTGCTCTTTGTCGAATCAAAGCCTTCAAAGATTTCAAGTGCGTCTCAACCATCCACATTGACCTAGAGTGTACAGGTCCACACAATTCAATCTCCTCAACTTGGTGTATGAGGTAGTGTTCTTGTGCATTGAAAAAAGTTGGAGGTAGACACTTTTGCATTTCACATAGTAAATGAAGAATTCTTCTCTTCCAATAGTTTATATCTTCTTTATGGATTTCTTTAGATGACAACCACCTACATTAAGAGATTCAAGTCACAAAAAATATATAAATACGAGACTTTACAAAATAATATACAATAGATTACATAGCAAGAAAAACAAATCACGAATATAATAAATATATACAACAAATTAAATAGATATTACTGCTTACCTCATGTATTTTCCAAGATCATATATCACTTGTTTGATGTTATTGTTGAAGTGCTCTAGGAGAGATAGAGGTAGCACGTACTGCAGTAATTATAAACCAATCATTTCATTATTTTCTAACATAACATAATGAACAGTACACGTAGTTTATGAATATATTGTAAATACAGAAGAACATAACTTACCTTGATGAAAGTATGCCAATCATGCATTTTGAGCCCTGGCCCAAATTCACTTTTCTTTGATATGAGATTTCTTATGTTCGCAACAAATCCTGTGGGAAATCAAATTTTTCGTATGACTTCTTTTATGGCATCACTTTGCTGCTCCGTTAATAACCAAGGAAGGGAACTTATATTAATCTGATCTCTATTGCTATTTGAGTGAATGAAATTCTTCAGTGCATGATTGGATTCATGAATGTCATTACAAATTTTGACAATTTTTTCTTTGTCACGCCTTCCATCCAATATTTTTCACAATGTCTCTGTTATATTCTTTCCAATATGCATAGTATCAAACAAATGCACAATTTGTAAGTGCTCATAGTAGGGCAACCTACTAAATTGTCTAGGATAGCTTTTTAGTCCCTTTGGAAGGTTGTCAGTAGTGCCTTGACGACCTTCACGATCATCAATTACATAATTAGTAAACAAAAATCACAATAGAAATATATAAATTACAAACATAAACCATTAGGTGGAACGACATTACCTCGATGATTAATTCTATTATATTCCAACTTCCATAGACGAGGTGTCATTCTTCGTGGCTTTGATGTAGTCTCTTCTTTCCCATTGAAAAGATATTTTTCCGTACTTCGATACTTATGATTCCTGTGGAGGAAGTGTCTACACTCATCAAACACCTGCTTTCCTAAACTTTTTGAATGACGAGATTTCATCTTTGGACCACAAACTGGACATGCAAATTTTCCCTTTGTTTAAAGACCTACAAGATAATGATATAATTGGATTATTAAATATGTTGATTTTTATAATTAGAATTATCATGCGCAACTTGAATTCGCTATAACATACCACAAAAATGTGTTAGCCCTGAGGCATCATGTATTGTCCATGCAAGTATTGCATGGAATTGAAATTGTCTTTGTCCTATTGGTCTAGACACGTCATACATAGTGACACCGTTCCATAACTCCACCAACTCGTCGATAAGAGGCTCAATATATACATTCATATCTTTAACTTGATATTTACCTACTTGAATGAAAAGTAACATTACATAATTATTGTGACCATTTTACTGCAAGATTTGTAAGTACATGCAAATTAATACTATCAAATGATAAAATACTTGGAACAATCATTGCCAACATAATGTGCTCCCTCTTTATTGACATCCATGGAGGAATGTTATTGTTGATAACAAAAATAGGCCACACCGAGTAAACAGATCTCATCTCTCCAAATGGATTGACACCATCCGCTGCCAATGAAAGCCTGAGATTACGAGGTTCTTCTTTGAAGTGTTGCCACTTTTCCTCTATGTGCATAAATGCCGAACCATCCGCAGGGATTTGAATAATGTCATCTTGACTTCTATTGCGTGCATGGTAATCTATAAATTGTGTCAAGCTACTACACCTGAATAATTGTCACATCCATGGAATAATGGGGATGTAACGAAGAACCTTGTGAGGCACCTTTTTTATTATTCGATTTGTTCGATATCTACTCGTATGACATACAGGGCATTGTGTTGCAAATTCATGTTCTTTATAATATATAATATGATCATTGGGACAAGCATGTATTGCTTGATACTCCATTCCAATATCTTTCATAATAGTAGATAATTCTCGATATGAGCGAGGTAGAATATTTGATGGTGGTAACAAAAACTCACCTATCAATCTACAGAAAAAAATATAAGTTGTTAATATAAATATAAGTTGTTAATATAAACAATATTAGTTGTACATTATTCACCATTTGTTAACTATAAAGACATATATGACATACCTTAACATACGTGACATTGTTATGTTGGATAAACCATTCATAACCTTCAAGTTCAACAACAACAATATAGCAGAGAGAAGAGTTGTTTGGGAGTCTTTGTATAGGGGCTCGTATGCCTTCTCAAGTAGAGGTACATCGAGGCTATCATCATCATCATGATCAAATACGCTTGGACTAAATGTGTCATGGATCAATGTATTTATACCATCATCTTCAATTGTGTTTTTTGGCGCATGATCGTCATCTTCTATGGGATCATTATCTTCACCTTGGATATTCACACCTCCATGTTCCTCCACTTCGAAAACCATATTCTTCGGATTGTTGTGGTTCATATCATGTACTTCCCTGGGGAGATCAACCTATATAAAATTGATTAACATAAATAAACCATGATCATCAACTCATCATCAAGTGATTTCATATGTATATAAATTGTTAAAATGATATAATGAACAACTTACCAGTGGATGATAGTCATGCCCCCCCCTTCAATGTGACCATTCTCCCTACAATGTCTCTTAACTGTTTTGATTAGCAGTCTTCTACGGTTTAAGCCCTTACAAATTTTGCAGGGACAATAACATTTTCCATCACCTTTTCTTTTCAAGTTAGACCACAATCTAGCGATTGTCTCCCTATTTTGTTCTTCACTTATATTATCTGAAATGATCGTTCTTCACAGGAAGCAAAAATCAGGCTATGAATACTTCGGTCTACAACTTTCACAAACTAAGCAAAACTATCGAAAGTACACAAATCTTCTTAGACCTAGTTAAATACTTTAATATTTTAAAAATACTTTCTTTGACTTTATTCCTAAGACATTAAACCCAATCACCTTTCATAACATTCAGTCAATTGCTCTAGGCAAATTTGTGGATAAGATTATTTGTAAAACTTTGACCAACTGCCTGAAGGTCTTATTTCAAGAGACCTTACAACATTAAGCCACTAAAAGCAATTTTAAAACATATAAGCTAAAAGTCTAGTTAAAATATACATTAGATTAAAAAATATACAATTTTCATACCTGAGCACGTGGCTATAACTCATGCAATGGTCTTCTTGCTTAGCTCTAGAAGCTCTCCAGCAATCAAAACATATGAGCTACAAGGCCTAACATCAATTTCAAAACATATAAGCTACAAGGCAAGACATATTACATGACATGGAAAAAGGAACAAAATTTACAAGCTTTAGCAAGACATATTAAATGACATCATAGTGCTAGAGAGATCACAATTATATGAGTCAAACATAGTCATGAAAAAGCACATAAATTAGTTATTATATGCAATTAAAAGATATATAGTTAGACAGGGACATCCATAGGGCATATTGAAGAAATGAAATGATCATATAGATTTCATATCGGATTTTGAACATGATAGTGTTCTAAGGCAAAGAATCCATTCATATAACCATAATGACATTAAATGTTTAAGCATGGAAAATCATCAAATACCAAAATAGAGCAGCAATAAATCATTAGCAATAGTATTTGCTTGAAAGTTTCTAAAGCCTTTTCAAAAAATCCATTTTGTACATATCATGCAATCATGGCATTCCATGATACCACATTTCTTAGATGAATTTGTTCAAAGAGTTCATGTGCCTCGTCTATATTTCCACATTTTGCATACATGTCTAATAGGGCAGTTGCAACTACAACATTTGACAAAATTTCTTAATCCTTTATAAAGTTGCATTCAGATTTACATCTCCTAGTTGCATTTGTTTGAAAGTTTATAAAGACTTTTCAACAAATCCATTTTGTGCATATCCTACAAACATTGTAATCCATGAGACCTTTTTGAGGCAATCTATTCAACCATTCATGTGCCTTATCTATCCTTCCAGATTTTGCATAAATGTCTACCAATGCATTTCCAACCATAATGTCTAACTGAAAAGCCCCTTCCATTATGCTCTGATGGATGTCCATACCCTATTCCAAAGCTCCCATTTTAGCACAGGCAAAGAGAATGCTGACAAAGGTTGCGAAATTAGGATTTACACCTACCAAGTGTATTTGATTGAAAGTTTCTACAACCTTTTTAACAAATCCATCTTGTGCATATCTTGCGATTGTTGCAGTCCATGAGACCACGTTTCTCTGAGGCATTCTCTCAAACAATTTATGTACCTTGTCTATGCTTTTACATTTTGCATATATGTCTATAACATAATTTCCAACTATAATATCTCATGAAAACGCCCCTTTCATTATGCTTTGATGGATATCCATACCCTGTTCCAAAGATCCTATTTTGGCACAGACAAGGAGTATGTTGGCAAAGGTTATGGAATTTTTCAAGTTTGGTTCAGAATTGTTTGATAAAACTGTTAAAAAGGGGATCAGTCGATCCATTCAAAAAAAAAGAGGAAGGGAGGAATTCTTTGTAACAACAATTATTCAAAAGACAATAAATTGAAACTGCATTAGATCAATAAGCGACTGTTGTTTTTTTTCTATGGTATGACCTCATGCATTGATGTGGCTAGGTGAGTCAATTTTGTAGAGCATTGAAGGTTCTTTTTCACTTGAGTTTGTACTAGCTTAGAGACCGGTGTATTAATTAGTGGGAACCTACAGTAAAAAAGATTACAAAAGATGAAGATGGTAATGATGAAAAACTATGCTTACTATACAAGAAAGAAGAGGGTATTTGGTAAGGTCCAAATTGATTGAAAACCAAGATTTCTATCAAGTAGTGGCCCATGCCAAACTTTTTGATAGTTGAGTTTGTTACTTGCCAAGATCATAATGAAGATTTCTAAGACTTGTTCCTACTAATCAGCTATGGCTAGTTATCTATAACCCTAGACACAAAGCATTGCAGATCATTGCGTGTCTTATTTATATCTTTGAAAGATGAACAACTATGTCCTTGTTCATGTGCGGAAGCATGGCGAGGCTATTTTGACAATTGCTTGCTGTGGCGAGTTGCATATCCATTTTCCTTTTAAGGATGATAGCTGAGTGTGTCCCTATCCTTGGTTGAGAATTCAATGATCCTATATCCTGCCCAGGAGGTCCAGTGTGGCCATACCCACAACTAATTGTAAATATATTGAGCTATGTTCCAACTCACATACAAATATATAGCCTTGCCAAATCCCAAGAAGAAAATAATAAAAATTATAGAACCATATATTAGTAAATAGGTTTCAATATTTAATCCTATAATTAATAATTAAATTCATCTAATTAAAAATAAAATATTTGTTAAGTTGAAAAAGCAATTTATTACCTATTATAATGCTTGTTAGGTGGTTGGAATAATGTAAAACACCCACATGTATTTCAAAATTTTTGAGAGTGATAAGTACTGTTCCCTAAAACATGGAACCATAACAAAAGTATTCTATTGGCATAATAACATATTTTTATGTTGGCTTGTATTGCATAAATTCAATGGGTATACCTATTACCCGTGCACTTGCTCTAAACCTATTTTTCTTTAAACTTCATTCTTGAATAAATAGTGTTTTTCGGCCACTTATTTCATTTTTTCGAAAGCATTGTCAGTATTGATCAAAATCTTAAAATGCTAAAATTTATATACATATGAAATTTATCGTAGCGAATATTTTTGTCATTGAGTGCTATCCAAAATTTGATGATTTTTGTTACATAAGGCTTGTTCATTATCAAAAACCATTAGTAAAGTTAAAAATAATCCTTTTTAGTTGGATCATATTGCATATCAAAGTCCTATGTTTCGAATTAAGAAATGCTCATAGATAGTCCGAGGTGGTAAACTCTTGATAAATGGTGATAAATGGTGATTAGGATGTGGGACGTGTATGTTATGAATGAAATAGGAAAAAGGAAAAAAATCATTCACTTTTGAAAAAGCTAGCTGTATCATCTTTCCAGATTCATGACCAACTTAAAGGTTGACATCGACATATAAAAAAGAGAACGGTTATGAAAGTTGGATCCAAAATAAATAACCCAAGCAACATTTGAAAATTAGCACTTTACCCTAGGAAGTCATCCAAAAGAAAAGAGACATCTTTTTATATTTTAAAATGAGAGAAAATAAAGGTTTGTTGCCAGTACTTGAAAAGGTCAGCCAGCAAAAAGAATCTCACCATGAAGAATAATATACATCTTGGGCAACATAATCTACAAGGAAGGGTAAATATTTTTCTTCTAGGACTAATGAAACTTTTGTTAGCTATTTAGTGAATACTCAATTTTAACAATAAGTCTTGTAGGTCCCTATGCAATTGTTTGGCTTATTTTGGCAAGCAACTATTGTTTAACATTTTTAAGCAGCAATTTGGAGAGCTGGTGGCCCCATGGATAGCAAAATCTAATACTCATTTTTAAGCATTCTTCTTAAATAATAATATAAACAAAAAGTTATAATAATATTTCTTACAAATAAAATTTGGAAAAAAAATTTTAGGCAAATAAAAAGGAGAGGAATAAAATTGGTGAAGACATGTCATTTTTCTTAATAAGTTGCAGCACCCCTTTTTTTCAAAGCCTATTTTCAATTTTTAAGAAGCTGTTGCTCCACTAAAATAGGGAAAGATTCCAATTTATCCTTTCTCTCTAATAAAAAATTTACATGGGAACACGACTGTTTAACTTTAAGCAGAAATTGTGCATAAGTAGCCGCATGGAGACATGGGGTTACTCTTACTAAGAGTTGATCTACTAAAGTTTGTGAAGTCTTAGTAGTCTTTTTAGAAATGGTTATTTGATTACATGGAATGATTTTCAGGTTAAACTGTAGATTCCCACTACTTAGAAAAAAAACCACCTCCTTTCTTAAAAAGTCCCCATACAGTTGGAACTTTCTTTTTCAATTGAATTTTAATACAGGTTTTAATTTTCAAGCAACATCAAATGGACGAATGACTTCAATACTGGCTAAAAATAGAAGCATTTACAACATGCTAGTCAATACCAATAAGATTTCTGATATGCTTTACCACTTGTGGAAACTTTCACTCTCTGTCAAGGATTCACAATCCATTCTTGGTCACTTAATGGTCCAAGTTGCTTGAATTATAGAAATCATTTTTTAGGTGTTTGTTGACTTTAATAAATATTGTTGATGCTATTGTCCTTAATGATACTAGTACAGCCTTCATGTTTGTCCCACAATGTTGAAACTTGAAACTATTGAACATTTGTTTTTTTCATTGCAATTTTGCTAGGATATGTTGGTATATTTTTGTGGGGAATAAGTTGGGTTGGGATATTAGGAGTAATATTTCTTGCTGTGAGGTTCTTTTAGGTTTTGTAAAGTCTTTTGATAAAAATCATAACTGGTTTTTGTAGAAGAGTAGGAATGGTGAGGTGTTCAAGGACAAAAGAAGTATACTTAGTAACCCTTGTTGGGAATTCAGTTTCTCTTCATTGTATTACAGGCTATTGTGACCCTAAAGATTGCTAAGAGTATATTGACTGAAATGGTGGATAGCCAACCAAAAGTGAAAATTAAGAAGTATGTGTACACACTAAAATATGCACTTCTATGAACCATTACATGCAAGGTTGCTCAAGGATGAGGCCTCACAAATCGGCTCATAGCTCTCTATGCATGGAGTTGCAAGGGACTATGAGTTTTGCTCTCAGCTAGAGCTACAAGAAGGTGACCTTGCTAGTCAACCATACAATGAGAGATTCAAGTGAAGACAAGGGCAACAATGCCAATATCTCCAAGAATCTAAATGGAAATGAAATGCAAATGCAACTAGTATGAATGTGCAAGACTAATCTATCAAATGAAGTGCAAACTAAGCTATGAAAAGAAGTACAATAGATTCCAAGCCCCTAATTAAGCTATGTGAGATCTATTCTATTGCATAAAAGAAAATCTAATCTATGATGCCATGAATGTAACTATGAAAGCAAAACTATTATGAAATGCAACTAAAATGATGAAAGCAACAAGTCTTCAATGTCTTCAAAAAGCTCCAAATGTACCTAGAAAACCTGCAGCATAACAATAGCATAAAACAAGGATATCCAAATGGAGGAGAGAGCTCTCCTTTTATAAGAAATGAGGAGGAATGGACCATGGAGATTAAGAGGCAAAAAGTCTTAATCAGCGGTGGAGCTTGAAAGAGGAGCAATCCATGTGCACAAACATCCTCCAATGAGAGTGAAGTGTTGACTTTTGAGCCTCATGTGAGACAAAAAGTGCTTTTTCCCTTTTTATAAAATAGGAATAATGCTTTATTTGTGCAACTTAGGATAAGAGGAAAAGTGGGGGCTTTTTATTTAATTGAAAGGGGAGGAAATATTCCTTTTAATTAAATAAAGACTTAGGATAAATGGTTAGCCCAAGGATAAAAATCCAATATATGATCGAATTTAAGACTTGATCAAGAAATTGATATTGTTGAAAATATTGATTTATTGATAAAAATGATTCAGGATTGATAAATTGAATAAATGGGGCCCAAAGTCTAGGCGACCATTTTAGGGTGCATACATTTGCCCCTCTTTGACTAATGTGTGATCGATTTGGGAACACATGTAGTCAAAGAATGAAGTTGAAATGTGAGATCGATTTGGGATCACAAAACAACTCAGATATGAGGTCGATTCGGGATCACATCTGGACAAAATATAAACAAAAGCTTAGACCAACACCGTCGCTGCTAGGTGCAAATCAAGCTTTAGACAAAACTATCACCGTCGCTGCTAGGCAATAATCAAGTCTAAAAATGGGAGATAATAATCTCAAATTTTGAGCAAAAGCTCACAAAAGATGTCTGAATCAGGAAAATCAAGCGATTGGGGATGAGAATCCCATAGGTACTGCCCCCTCGGAATCGAAATCGAAATCAGGTAGAGGAGAGACAGCAAATGGATAAAGATTTGATCAAATCATAATCGAATGTAAGGGTCAAATAGGTAAACCATTAGGCAGTAGAACATGCCCCAGCCTGACTGGAAAGATGTAGTCAACGCGAAAAATGAGGGAATGAAATGGCTATGAATGAAAGACTAGAAGTTTGGAAGACATGAAAAGATGATGATGCCCCAACAAAGATTAAAAGATTAGGCCTCAAAAGATCAGCCAACTGCGCAGAAGGGGGGGAAGAAATTTTGAAATGCGACTCGGATTTCGATTTCGAGTCCGAAAATGGATAGAAAATGATGTGATATGAAAGACCAAAAATGAAAGATATGATCAAGAAGAATCAGAAAATGAGCACAGTTGACCAACAGGTCCACGTAAGATGAAAAAAGGAGAGCTCTCTCCATATGCAAAGTGCAGAAACTAAACTAACATGACCCTAAAAATGCAAGCTACTATGAAAGTGGTTGACTTGCAAGGTCACAACGCTTATAGACATCTAATTATCATCATCGAGCGTTATTGGTAGCGTCGTAAGATCATACAATGCACACTAGCATAACTATGTGAATATGAATATGATCTTTATCAGATAGAAATGTGGAAATCTCACCTAGGCATCAAAGACATATAGGTCGAGATGACTAATGCAGTGGGATCACCTAAGTTTGATATGGTGAGATTATGCTTGTATCAAGACACATGAAAGTCAGGATAGCTAAAAGCATGCACTCGCAAAACAGTCAAGGATAATACCTTGTCAATCCATAGTGTCAAGTAGGACCAGCATAAATGCTCATGACAGTTAGGATCAACAAAATATACCCACAAGCAGATAAAGAAATAAAACATGTTCTCATTCCCTTAGTCTTCTAGCTATGCATCATCGAAAACTTCTCAGGGAGAGACCACTCATCAAATGAAATCCTCATAGATAGCACACAAAGAAAAATAAAGTCAACATATCTCAACGAGTTGATTGTTTAAGTGTGTGTGTGTTGGTCATAGAGTCAAACTTTGAGTATTGCATCTGCAAATGAGAAATATCACATCATACTAGACTGCAGGTAGGACATCTGATAAGTGTTAAGAAACACTCGACGCAAGGGTAGTGTTTAAAAAACACTGTTCGGGGTGGTGTTGAAAAACACCTGTTGTGAAATGCCCCAAGAGACAAACGCACCTAAAAGACCAATGCTAACAGTCATGCCCCCTAGACAAATACAAAGACCAATTCCAGACTAGGCCAAATAAGGTCAAGGCATGATGGGAAGTGGCTAAGTGTCGAGGACGCATGCTAACAAATAGGGGTGCAAAGGCCTCAAGTAGTGCCTGTTTCCAGGTTTTCACCACTTGGAATCATTTTTCATTTTTTCATTTTTTTATTTTTTTTTTTTGGATTTTTTGCTACCAAGGCGCCTATTGCTAGGTTTTCACCAAGGTACTTTTTCTATTTTTTTATTTTTTTGAATATTTTGATTTTTTTAATATTTTTTCAGGACTGTTTATGCTTTTTAGGATTTTTTCAGCATCATATATCAAATTTTTTTAGAATTTTTTCAGGATCATAAAATATGTACAAAGGATGCCCCCAGACTGAATAGGCATCAAACTCTTTAAGCAAGATCACATCGTGCAGTCCCAATATCTAGAAATGTGGAAGACAAGATGGATGAGCAAGCTGGTGAAAGAGATGGAAGACATGAGAATGAAGGAGAGTGAAGGGAAGAAATCTTCAAAGACAAACTCCTCAAGAGTACCCAAGCTAGGGAAAAATTGTCATGTAAAGCGCATTTGGACAAGCAATGAAAGGATAGCATAGGATAAGCCTCAAAAGTGTAATGAAAAAGAAGGAAAGGATGCAGTCCAAAGGAGTAGACATGTCAAGAGACTTCATAGCATTGTGTTTTACTCTTTATTTTTTTATTTTTATTAGATCAAGACCAGAGGGGAAAAGGATAGCGAAAGGCTAGAATGAATGAAGGAAAATGAATATGAAGGCTAAACATGAATGGAATGAAAGCAAGATCATCGTAGGATAGCTCACAAAATAGCCAAATGTTCGTGTATAACTCAACATTGTCAAGATCAAAGAGATAAGATGGAATGGATGAAATATGTAGAAGAACTACGCATGATGCTTGATTGCCAGGTTTTCATCATGGTACTTATCCAAGGTGCCACAAGGGAGTTGTTTTCACCATAGGACGAATTTATTTTTCTTTACTTTTGCTACCAAGGTGCCTGTTTCCAGGTTTTCACCATGACACATTTTCAATTTTTTCATCATTTTTTTCATTTTTTCATTTTTTCTATTTTTTTGAATTTTATAATTTTTTGAATTTTCTTTTTTTTTTTGAAGAAGGCAAGCTTTTTAGATAATGCTCCTTGAAAGAATAAACCATGATGTGTCAAGGATTCAAAATGATATGCTCAAAGATGCTGAAGGGGAAAGGAAGAGGCATGAGGAATAGGCAAATGAGGAAAAATGATAGAAGGTAGAAGGATAATGAATGGAAGGAATGTGAAAGGGTAGATGGAAAGAAAGGTAAGATCAACGTCAATACACACCTTGAAGGGTGGCGAGAGGATGGAGGAAACATGAACCATATTCTAGTCCAAATGTGAACCATATTCTGGTTCATTACTGCTATCTGACTCCTCAAAGAGAGGGTTGGTGTACTTGTTATAATTCTCAAATGTGAATGGAGAAATATGAGAAGGAATATGGCAAATGTTTAGCAGAGGTTGCGGTTTAGGCACATGGAATGGAAGAATATTTTTGGAAAAAGATGAAGTGGAAGCCTTTGGAAGCTTGAATGTCAACTTCACTTTTTGCTCAACATAAGACTCTTTCAAGAGAGACTTTGGAATCCATATAGCCTTAGGCTTTTCATTTCCTTTTGATGACTGAGAGAGAATATCTTCAATGATGGATTTTGGAACCCATACTTGTCTTGTAGTTTTCTTCTTAGATATCTCTTTCGACTTTATGCCCCCATGTCGACTAGAGGAGACATGGTGATCTTCTTTTTTTTATGGATTCTTGTATTGCTTCTTTTTCTTGTTTTGAACATTCAACTTACTTCCAAAAGACTTGGGACTTGTGGAAGAAGAAGGAGGATATGACCGGTTTAGATGGGTGGGTGGATGAAAGGGATTCAAGGGTATGCATCTATGTTGATCTTGAGGAAAGATAGGAGATGGAGGGATGTAAGGACCTAAGATGTATGACAAATTAGGAGAATTAGGAGGGGAAAGTGAAGGGACATAAGGACCCAAGATGGAAGGAAGACATGAAGCCCTTAGTATTGGTGGGGGAGGTCCAAGGATGGACGTGGGAGATGCAAAAGGATAATCAATAAGTTCATCAGCATCTATATGATAACCAAGGATATCAGCATCTTTAGAGTGAGCATTAGGATTTACAATAGGATCATGAACATCTTGAATAGGAGCAATTTCTTTGATAGGATTGTTCAGAGCTTGCAAAGACTTAGGAAGAGTAGAAAGCGGAAATGAACATGGAATGGTAGAACAAGAAGATGGAAGACTTTGATCTTGACAATGATTGTTGGGTAGCATAAGCATATCAACTTTTTCTAGATTTTCAATAGGCTCAACATTGGAAGTAACAACACCATTTTTAATAACCTTAATGGAAGTATCATCTTTAGAAAGCGCAAGTGCAGTAAGGTTATTTTGATTATCAATAAGCTCAACGGTGTAAGTAGTAGCTTGATCTTGCTTAGAGGAAGAATTGAGACATGGTGGAATGAATGGGGAAGGGTGTAAAGGATCAAAAGAACCATAAAGTGGAGGAGACACATCATAAAGAGAATTGGATGACATGGAGGGTTCTTGATCTTGATCTTTTTTTATGTTCTTTTCTTTATCATTTTTAGAGTCCTCTTGACATGGAGCCACTTCTAAGGACAAGGAAGCATGCTGGAATTGTATGGAAGACTTTGGAAGAGGTGGTGAAGGATTAGCTGAAATAGGCATTATAGCGGATGAAGGCTTAAGCTCTTTATGTTTGACATTATTGAAAGTATTTGCAGCCAAGTGAAGGTTATCTTGAGTATCTTTATGAGGTGGCCCTTGAGGATAACTATAGGGAACCGCATGGAAAGCATTAGGATCTTTTTTGGATGAAGGATTTGTGCTCTTAAGGCTCCTTGAAGGCTTTGTGAAAGATTTGGAAGACTTAGCAGCTTTAGGAGATGTGTGGATGTTGGAGGAAGTAGAGGATGGAAGGGGACTATCACAAGACAAAGGTTCAGCATTAACATGATCTTGCTGGAGAGTGTAATCTTTATTTTCAGCATGAGAGTTTTTAGACAAGACATGCTCATAGTATCTTCGTTTATAATCAGCACGGAAAGCTTTTTCTTCCTCAATAGAAGTAGATGTATCATATTGTTCACAACAAATATCATAATTTCTCTCAAAATCAGAATCATATGGATCCCCATCACAATCTACCCAATAGGATGACCCTTTAGTAAGCCTAAGCACACGACGAGGAGGACTCTTAGGAATAGAGTTTCCATAAGTATTGCTACATTGTCCATCATCATAGTCATCATAGTCATCAAAGGTAGGTGTCTCACTCTTTGTGGAAGAGACATCACAAGGACTATCATGTTGCTCTTTATGGTATGTCTTCTGAAGAGAAGTAAGACTCTTGGGAGAAGTAGAAGAAGAATGAGATCTTGAAGAAGAGGAAATTGAAGACTTAGTGGAAAAAGAATACTTGGATAATGAGGAATTCGAATGATGTTTAGAAGAGTCATGATAAGATTTGGAAGATGAAGAATGTGAATAGTGTTTAGAAGAATCATGATAAGACTTAGAAGATGAGGAATGATGAGAAGATTTAGAAGATGAAGAATATTTGGAAGAAGAAGATCGTGATATGATCATGTTTATGATTCTAGCAAAGGCATCTGATGTAATCATCTTTTCTTTTATTTTTGCTATAAGTTTATCACTCATGAAAATTTTGGAGGAACAACACTTTTCAAATATGTCAATGAGCTCAAGATCGTCTATTCTTAAGAGAGGTTCCTTAATAAGATAGTTGAAATTCATGGTTCTAGAAGAGGAGGACTCAAGCATAGAAGAAATGAATAGAAGAGATGAATAGAAGAATGTAGACTAGATAATAAGAGGAAAAAATCAAGAAGAAGAAGAAGAATTTCCCATGAGAATAGAAGACTTCAGAAGAACATGGGAAATGGAGAAGAAAGAAGAAGACTAAGAGCCATCTTGTGCAATTGATACCATAACGTTCATTGAGATGTTGAGCAACATGACAACACCTAGGATCTAAGATCTGGATTGACCAAGGAAGACTGGTAATAGGATGACCTCGCAAAATGTCAACACCAAACTAGGATAATCAAAGTTCTCTATTGTCCAAAGAGAAATGAAAAGATAGAAGCAGGGGCTTTACCAACACTGTCAAAGAGGTGCTTCAAATCAAAGGGTGACTACCCTTGCACTTTTGAATCAGGAGGTTGGACTAGGCCAAAATATAATTGAAATTGAGATAAATGAAAATGATTTGGACAATAAAAGTACTAAAATTCTCCAAGAATGTAGCTCACAATTTTAGAGATAAACTTTCTCACCAAAAACAACCTTCTAATGTGATATTTCTCTTTGGCTAATGTGATACTGATGTTGATCTTGACCAATTTGTGCAAAATTTTGAGTTTTTAAGGTCTAATTTCAAGTTTCTGAATGTTAGGGTGAAAATGTTTGATGTCAATCACAATTTTAATAGTATTTGGACAGGTTTGCAAACAGTAGGGGATCAAACATGTCTCCAAACACTTGAAACAAGGGCAAAAGAAACCTTGCCAAGACAAGCACTTGTGATATCAAAATTGAAAAAGCACCCTATGAATGCTACCGATTGTTTGTATGTTAAGAACGTTTACACTGGTATCACACAACCGAAGACAATTCAAGCAAATCTATCCTAAAAAGTCAAGGCTCAATACTTACCAACTTAGCCCACAGCTTGATGCCCCCTTGCCTCACACCAAGTGGTTACCCACAAGAGATGTTGGCTTTGTCATGGAAATGTCAAATGACACAACCAAAGGGACACATATGGTGAGTATCTTAAGGTGATCCGGGTAAACCACTTGGATCAATCCTTGCACTAAGAAGATAAGCGGCTAAAATAAGGTGGCTTCTATCTAATGGTTCTTAATAAGGATTTCCGTTCACAACACCCCTCTTGCTCCTCATAAAGGACTAGGACCTCGCGGCCTCAAGAGTACCTTAAGCATTCTTGTTCAATGTTTTCCTCATGGTCGCAATCCCATGAGCTACTCACATCAAACGAAGACAAGTGTTATGTCTATCAAGGTTTTTGGTGTCCTTGATAGCCTTGAGATTATAGTGAGTTGGAATCACTTGCCACCAAGGAAAATGATGACAAGGTTGTCCCCACTTGAGTCGTTCCTCTTGATTGCTCAAGAGCAGGCCCGCTAAAGGATTTCTATACTAAACAAAAAGTGGATTAACTCTTGAGGTTCAAGGTTTTTGATTCACCACAAGGGTGAAGAGTATACTCCCCTATCTCAAGAATCTCTCCCAAACACACCAAGCAAAGAGTTCAATTACCCCCTTGCTTCCAAAACCTTAAGATGGGTCAAGATTTTCTGATTCACCTAAAGGTGAAGAGCATACTTCTCCTACCACCTCAAAATCCCTTTCACAAGGTATTAAGATTCCTAATACAATTAGTGAATGCCACACTTGAAAGGAAAGCAAATAAACAAGCAAGAATTTTTTTTGTTTTTATGCTTGGGCAGCCCTACAAAAACCATTAGTAGCCCTCTTTGACATGCATTCTTTTGACAAATTTCAAGTAATGAGAGCACCTACAACCACAACTTGTTAGACCAACAAGAGTTAGAAGAATCAAAATCCAAAATCTACCAATGATTAGTACATGAAAAATTAGATAATCTACAAAAATATCTAATCAAATGATAAAATCTGAAAATGAAACCATCATGGTTGGATTAGGCTCGAAAAGACCTTTCCAACAATATATCACACTTAAACTTTTGATACCATTTGCAAAATTTCAAAAAAAATGGGCACCCATTTTCCAGAGTGGCACGGATTTGAAAACGCTGGAAATTTCAAAAAATTTCAAAAAGATAGCTAAGAACCCAAAACTTGCAAGATAGATAAAATAACTCAAAAATAGGTCACTGCCAGGTACAGACACAGTATCACGCGATACTTCGCCCGACACCAGGCGATACTTCTTAGTCCGCACGATATTTCGCCTTATGCCAGGCGATATACCTCAGTACTGGTGGGCGATATACTCCAAGCGGGTCGGGCGATAGTCCGTCAGGGGTGAACTATCGCGCGATATTTCTCTTCAAAGCAGGCGATATTTATAGCAAGCGCGAAGTATCGCACCACTATACAAAGGTATATCGCACGATATTTCTGAGAAGTATCGCGCGATACTCTGAGACAGAAAACCCGAGACTGAAAATCAAGCCAAAAATTGATGAAAATATTGACGGAAAATGCAGAATTAAAGGGACAAAGCTAATCTACTCAGCCCCACGGTGGGCGCCAGAAATGTACACACTAAAATATGCACTTCTATGAACCATTACATGCAAGGTTGCTCAAGGATGAGGCCTCACAAATCGGCTCATAGCTCTCTATGCATGGAGTTGCAAGGGACTATGAGTTTTGCTCTCAGCTAGAGCTACAAGAAGGTGACCTTGCTAGTCAACCATACAATGAGAGATTCAAGTGAAGACAAGGGCAACAATGCCAATATCTCCAAGAATCTAAATGGAAATGAAATGCAAATGCAACTAGTATGAATGTGCAAGACTAATCTATCAAATGAAGTGCAAACTAAGCTATGAAAAGAAGTACAATAGATTCCAAGCCCCTAATTAAGCTATGTGAGATCTATTCTATTGCATAAAAGAAAATCTAATCTATGATGCCATGAATGTAACTATGAAAGCAAAACTATTATGAAATGCAACTAAAATGATGAAAGCAACAAGTCTTCAATGTCTTCAAAAAGCTCCAAATGTACCTAGAAAACCTGCAGCATAACAATAGCATAAAACAAGGATATCCAAATGGAGGAGAGAGCTCTCCTTTTATAAGAAATGAGGAGGAATGGACCATGGAGATTAAGAGGCAAAAAGTCTTAATCAGCAGTGGAGCTTGAAAGAGGAGCAATCCATGTGCACAAACATCCTCCAATGAGAGTGAAGTGTTGACTTTTGAGCCTCATGTGAGACAAAAAGTGCTTTTTCCCTTTTTATAAAATAGGAATAATGCTTTATTTGTGCAACTTAGGATAAGAGGAAAAGTGAGGGCTTTTTATTTAATTGAAAGGGGAGGAAATATTCCTTTTAATTAAATAAAGACTTAGGATAAATGGTTAGCCCAAGGATAAAAATCCAATATATGATCGAATTTAAGACTTGATCAAGAAATTGATATTGTTGAAAATATTGATTTATTGATAAAAATGATTCAGGATTGATAAATTGAATAAATGGGGCCCAAAGTCTAGGCGACCATTTTAGGGTGCATACAGTATGGATTACAATTTGTATCCTATTTTGGTCTTGATACTTGATAGCACTATTCCTATTGTTGACTTGGAAGGTAATATATATGAGATCACAAGCTCCACCTCAGCTAGTCAATGTTCTAATTCCTGTGGATATAAATGAAAGGATGTAATGTATAGTTCTCTAAGGATATCACTATCATTGAGGATTCCTTGCAAATCCTATTATGATGGTGAATTCACAATGATCTTTCTTTTCAAAACTCTCTTAAAAGAATGTCACTCTTAAAATTCAAACTTAATATTTCTATACGAACAAGATGAGTTAGATGAAGAAACCTTCAAAACAAAAGAGCTTTCACCTCAAGAAAGGAAAAGTGGTACAATTGCCACAATGACTGGAACTCTCGAGTATGAACCTTTTAAGGTTCAAGGTATGTTGCAAGGACACAAAATAACAGTGCTAATTGATAGTGGGGCTACTCATAACTTTAGTAATTCAGCCTTAATCGTCACAATGGAGCTCCAAGCAGTAGAACTAGAAAGTTTTTGTGTGAAGATGGTGGATGGATCCCAAACATCTTGTTCAAAAAAGTACACAAATTAAATAGACCATTGGAGACTACAATCAATGATGATTTCTATGTTGTGGAGTTAGGTGGTACCGATGCTACACTTGGCATTCAATGGACAATGTCCATTGGTAAGTACTCCCTTAATCTCCAAACAATGGAATTCAAATTCAAGATATATGGCAGGAAAGAGGCATTTAAGGGCCTATGCGATGAAGTTCTTGAAGATGTAAGGACCGAAAGTATGAAGAGAACATATAATTCCAAAAGTGTTGTTGATATGAAATAAATGAATCAGATATGTATGGAATTTTGATAAACGAAGGCTAGCGGCTTGGGCTCTACAACCAGAACCCAAGACGCTCTTCGAAGAGGCCTTCCAAGCGGGAGGCCTTCCTCTCCCACGTACTGGTGCAATTAATTCACATTTACTGTGACAGGGTCCTTTGTTTTTTTGCCTTTTATGGGCCCTAATATGCCCTGCAGTGGGCATTCGATGCCTTCCATCCAAGAAAACTTACCTCTGTCTTCCTCTGCCAAGGCTTAATTGTTTAAGCAAGTGGTGGAGAATGAGGTTAAGGTTCTCAATGGCACGCACTTCATCTAGTACAAACCCAGTGGAGAACCGTGCACACGGCATGGAGGTGATAAAGGTAAGTCCATTCCTACCGAAGCTATCATTGTTATGCCAAATTCCCAAATGGTGCTTGCTATTGAATCAGAAAAAAATACATTAAAGGATACTGATTTGTTTCTTGCTACTCAAGAGGTGTCTAAACTTCCATCACATTCCTTCTTGAATGAATGGCTTCATAATGTGTGGTCTAAAAAGCTAGGTTTTCATTTTACGTATTTTCAAATGATTCAAAAAGGGATTTTTTAAATTTTTATGGCTAACCCTACAAGTCAGAAACAGGTTAGAAGGCAATTCTAGAAAGTTGGTTCTTGCAATTTTAGGGCATTTTCTTGGTCCCCAAATTCTATTCAAGAGGAGATTATAGCCCTCTCTTGCCCTTGATGGCTCACTGTTGGCCATCTTCCACCGTTTCTTTGGAATTTGATTCCCCAAGCATTTGAACCGATTGGAAGTGTTATTAGAGTGGATAAAATGAACACTTTGCTTCCCCACAACGATGCTAGGGTTCTGGTTTCAATTAACCTAGGTCTTGATCTTCCTAAAGAGATTATGTTTGACCTTGAAGGGTAGATGATATTGTGCCCTATCATGATTCTTGGCGGTATTAACGCCTGCTTCCTTTGTCGAAGGGAAGGCCACATGAGATTCTCCTACCCTCTCCTTAAAAAGAAGTCTCCTCCTCTCTCTGAAGGCACTAATGCTGCAATCCCTAATACCTCTCAGTCTTTACCCTCATCTTAACCTGAGAATGACTCTTCTTGACTTTCTTAGTTGATTCAACCCCCCTCGACCTCTGAGGAGTTGGAAGCTACACTTGATGCCTTAAAACAAGCCTTTAATAACACTGGTGACCCCCCAGCCTCTTATGCTACTGAAGTGAGCTCTGCATTATACGACCTTCCCAATGTGAATTCCCTTAACTTTGGACTGGACCCTAAATCTCCTAGACCCAAAAAAAGAACTCAAAATGCTTAACAAATTACTCTTGAGCAGATTAGGAGGCTATTTAACCCCAAATTTAATAATGTTTCTGCACCCAGGCTGTGCTTGAACAAGAACCGTGACCCTGTTTCCATTTCATAGGGACCTCATAAGGGATCCATCACTTCATCCACTCCCTTGGGGGAGGGTGAGACTATTGGAACCAATGACCATCCCACTGTGGAGATGGTGGAGAATCTAGGGAGTTGGGTTGAGAAGTGTTCTAATAAGGTTGATGCAACTACATCCCTAGATGGGCTTGGTGCTCTTAAGAAAGCCTATGGAGATGAAGAGAAACTTAGTAATTTCTCTCTTGTGGTCATTCCTGCCCCCTTACTTGGCCTCCCCTCCTAAGATTCATCACCATCTTCCCAATAATCTAGCCATTGTTCCCCATAGTTTTGGCCTCTCCTAGATGAGTGGACCAAGGGATGAATCTATTATGAAGGACAAGGATGAGAAATTGGAAGAGGGAGAGATTGAGGAAGGGGCTAACACAAATATCAATGAGGCCCTCAAGGATCCTAAGTTGTTTGTGTTTAATGCACAAAAGAAGAAAAGAAGAGTGAAAACTAAGAAAATTGAGCAAGAAGTAAACTGTGAACCATAGTTTATTGAGAATAGGGAGCCCTCTACTAAGAAGAGAGGTAGGCCTCTTGGCCTAACCATAGGCAAATTTCCATCTAAGCACCCTAGACAACAACTTCCAAGTTGCTATAAGAGATTTATAGCTCCCATGGATACAGAGTTATAATGTTTTACATGGAGTTTACAATTTCATCTTGGAATGGTAGGGGTTTGGAATCCCCAAATAGAAAACATGTCATTAAGAGATTTCTGATGATGCAAAAATGAATTGATATTCTTTTGCTTCAAGAATTATAGGTGGTTGGATTCACTCTTGACATTAATTTAAGATGCATCTAGCAAGATGCAAAGTGCTTTTTCATAAAGGATGTTAAGAGAAAGGGTGGTGCTTCTATCTTGGTTGGGCCCAAATGGAAAAAATACATTTTTGACTGGGGTTGTTCTCTGTGCAACGGGGCAATTTGGATAACAATTAAGAACAATGGACTTGAATATGGTATTTGTAACATCTATTCTCCTAATGACCACAAGGAGAGGACAAATTTGTGGAGGTGGCCACTTGTGTTGATTTAAAATCAAGACTGTGAATGGTGTAAAGGGTTTTTTTTAATCTTATCTCTGTATATTAGATCTGTGTAGACTTGAAAGAGTCAAAGTTAAAGTTTTAAACAAATGAAAATGTGTTATAACTTAACATCTTTCATCTGCATCTGGTTTGGGTCAATTTGATTAAGCATTGAAGAAGTACAGGAATAAGGGAACAGAGGTCTCGTGGTGTGCCCTAGCCGACTATCGGCACTCAAAAATTTGTATTCCCTATGAACCAATAGATGGTTCCACATCTCGGTGAGGGAAATGTAACATTTTGCTTTGTTTGTTTTGTTTGTTTTGTTTTGAAAAATGTTAATGCGGATAAGATGGATTGAATAAAGGCGACAAGGCATCTGTAATGTGCCTGGTCACTGCAAACTGGTATTGAAACCGTGACTTCTACTTGTCAATAAACGGGCGTTAAAAATTTAAAGGGTATTTGAGGAACATACCTTTGATAAATCACAACTCAGAGGTAACCGACAGTCAAGCTGAAAATATGTTGTCCATGCCGAGTCTCAAGTTATTTGGTATCCACGCAGAGCATCAAGATCTTCGACCACAGTTGTGAAAACGAGACCCAAATGACACTTCACTTCTCCTCGTCCAACATACAAATTACCCTATGGCTGCAAAAATCCCTCTCGGCGCTATTGAACATAGAAATGACCAACGTTTTTTTTTTTTTTTCTTATATCCCGTTAACATCTCAATTGCAACGTTGTTGGGTTATAATTGAAAAAAAAAGCCAAGAACACATAACATTTGCCCGCCGTCGCAAATTGCCGTCACAATTTCACCCCAAATGTATTAGTGACTGGGAGCCTGTCCTTGAGGATACAATGCATATCTTCCCCTTGGCTAAGGGGTATTTTGTTGCGAAGTTTGAATATTCCTCAGATAGGAATAAAATGTTGTGTGATCATTTCTTTAGCTGGGAGGATTGTTTTATGCTCATGGTTAAACCCTAGCATATCGATTTTTACCCCATCTCAGATTCCTTCACTCGGTTCCCCAACTGGGTTCATCTTCCTTACTTACCTCTGCATCTTTGGATCGATTCTCTTTATGAGGAGATTGGTAATGCTCTTGGGGAATTTTTGCTGGTAGATAGTGCCTCTTTTAATATGTTCCACTCTACTTATGCTCGCATTCTTGTTGATATTGATCCTTCTAAGGGTCTTCCTGTAGAGATAGTGATCAACTCCTCCAAAGGAAGTTGGAGGCAAACCCTAGATTATGAAGGGTTTCCCTTCAGATGCCATAGATGCTTTAATACTTGGCATTTCATTGCTCAGTGTGGTTTGGTTAAAAATAAATCTGTTGCATCATGGTGGAAGGGTACCTTGGCTCATCATTGTTTGGTGGAGAAGAAACCTGTTTCACAAAAAAGATTCTCCCAAGTGGCAACACAAGTCCCCCCTCCCTCTTTTGTTGGTCTAGATTCTGCTCCTGGGAGTTCACCGATAGCTGGTGCTTCATCTAGGGGTTTACCTCTCGAGGTCCTTCTAGGAATTTGATGGCATTGCAGGCTGTTGGTGATGCTATTGCTGGTGTGTCGCTGGTTGTTGGTGCATCGCTGGTTGCTTCGACTAAGGTTTTGTCTCCTGCTGGAGGTTTTTCTAGGAAGTTGCAGGCTTCGAAGGCTACTGGAGTTTCTAGGGTTTTCCCAGTTGCAGGATCATCGTTGTCTGATGGAGGTTTTTGGTCGGCAAGGAATTTGCAGGTCTCACTGGATGATGGAGATTTTCCTCCTATCTCTTCGGTTGTTTCACTTTTTGGTTTGGATGGGGAGGCAACACTTTTGTCTTCTCCTGGTGGTATGAAGGCCGTGGCTCCTGTTCGGTCACCTTGTTTTGTGGCTGCCTCTATTGGTAGCCAGGATTTTTTTGGCTTGGCTGATGATACTCTTCCTTGGCAAGTTGAGGCGGCTAGAGTTGAAGAGGGTTGGATCACTGTCAAACGAAAAAAACTTAAGAAGGCCTCCTCTTCATTTGATATGACTCTTCGTTCCCATCAAAAGGGTGCTCCAAGTAAATCCTAGTGTTGGATTTCTTTTTAGTTATGAGTTGCATGATGATTGTTTCATGCTTGATTCATCCAGGTTGTGGGTGCATGTTGTAAAGCCCTCTCTTTGGTCTTGACCCATTTTGTTTAGTGGGCTTTTGTTGAATATCTTTAGTGACCTTTATGTACAGGGTTTCGGGGTCCCTTCAAAACCTATTTTTACCTTTATCAAAAACATTAACTGCACAAATTAAGCTCCAATACTTCCTATAACCCTAACCTAACCTAACCTTAACCCTTGACCCCAACTACAATTAGTAAGACAATTCGAATATTATAAAGATGAATATATAATAATTGTATTGTAAAAAAAGAACATTATATTCTTTCAAAATTTAAAATGACAACAAATAATACAATAGAACCAAAAATATTTTTTAAAATTTGATTAACTCAAAATAAAAATTATAGGCTATTATTTTTTTATATTAATCATCAGCCAAAACAAGGGGGTTGACCCTTACAGAATGATAGCACGTGGGTTGTGGAGTGATCAACAACACATTACAAGAGATGTTGGTTGTTACAAGTCAAAGCCATAAAGGACACACTATCAATAAATTAGTTACCCTTCTTAAAAAACTTTTGCAGAACAAAGGGCCACTTACACCACAATGGCTAATTACAACACACAACACAGTTGCCAAAAGAGGCCATTAACTGCAAACAACAAGCACCCAAATAGGTCGGTCAAAATAACTAAGGGATTTTGAAAGACTCTCCAAGCCTTTACAAAGGGTAGCAAAATGGTATTATAAATCATCTTGTAGTAAAGGACAACACCCCTCCAACTGAAGCACTTCTCCCCCATTTGAAAAACAACTTTCCACAACAACAAACCAGGAGCCCACCTCAATAGGAGTGAAAAAGGAAGATAATAACACATTAGAGAACCAAATAGATATCCATTCCACGTCCAAGAAGCCATAAAAAGGAGAAAACTACCCAAAGTTAAAAAGCTCCTCCTTCGTACAACAAATCCCCACCTCCATAGGAGACTCGTCCACCTTGATAGGAATGATGAAGGAAGAAGAAACACACTGAGTGCACTAACTCCTTACCATGGCCAACAAAAAACACCCCACCACAACATGGTTCATCATAGCCCCATTTTCAACTACAAATTTAAACCAAAAACAATTAAAGACCAGGATGCACACTTGAAAACTGTTAGCAATCAACTGCCCACTAGAAGAAACAAGACCACTATTCTTACCCACTACTATGGACAACCCAAATAAAGACACACAAAAAAAAGAAAAATAAACCCAATATTAACAACAACAATCATCATGACTCAGCTACAAAGGGTGAAGAAACTCAACCCTGAAACCTAGGGTAGGTATAGGGAGAAGCAAAAAGGACCTATAAACATCCCCCAACCCCTCAATAAGATGGAGCCTCACCTTTCCATCAATTAGAACACAATCCACCACACCTCTAGTCATCACAAGAGCACTCTTTTCATTAGTAGATGAGCCCAACAAACCTTGATAGAAGCCAAAGTAAATCCATAGAGGATTAGCATTGTAAGCACAAGAAGCATCACACCCCTCTAAAAACACTTCAACACTTCCAAGCACAAAAGAAACATCAAACCCCATTGGCCTCACTATAAGGATTAGTAGCGACAACAAACTGAAGGCGACATCCACAAAATCCTCATACAAAGACAATCTCCACAACTTATAAAACCCCTAGGATAAGGGGGGTAAAAAAGAATAGGGATAAAAACCCAAAAATTAGGCACAACCTCACCAAAGGAAAATTAACCACCCCTGCTAAAACTAGAAAAGGATCTATTTTCCAATGGTTTTAACAAGTTTTAGACTTTGTGCCCAATGGATTTGCAAAAGGAGGGTAATCTAACATGCTTAGTAAACTGAAGGCGACATCCACAAAATCCTCATACAAAGACAATCTCCACAACTTCTAAAACCCCCAAGACAAGGCGAGTAAAAAAGAATACGGATAAAAACCCAAAAATTAGGCACAACCTCACCAAAGGAAAATTAACCACCCTTGCTAAAACTAAAAAAGGATCTATTTTCCGATGGTTTTAACAAGTTTTAGACTCTGTGCCCAATGGATTTGCAAAAGGAAGGTAATCTAACATGCTTAGCATGAAAGCATCTAGCAGGCGTTGCCAAAATGTTGCCCAATTTTCACTCTATCTTAATTAAGTAGAGCTAGAAAGATGTTTCTAGCTAAGAGACTAAGGGGTATATGTTTTTGTTCTGCTATATTATTCATTTTATGAATGATATGTTATTAAATGATTTTTAGTTCAATAGAAATACAAGTACAAGAAACAAATCATAAGCTTTTTAGAGAAAAGCATTTTATTTATTCATATGTTCAAATGAATACTTCCCACTCAAGTCGTGGGGATGACTAAAACATTACAATATGAAAAATAAATATACAATTACAAAAAATAACATATAAAGAGAGGGGGGAACCCATCATTGCCTAATGAATGACAAATCTCGTATTCTAATGTTGAATCTTCAGCTCTTCACTTCAAAACTTGTTGTGCTATGTCTAGTTTACCTATAGGACGAGAGAGAAAAGGGGTGTTAGAGCTCAAGGATCCTCTTCAATTTATATGTAAAATTAGTAAATGTAGTTTCAGTTTTCATAATGTATGAATCAAAGAGCACAAAGAAGAAAATTCAATCATTATTTCATCATTTTTATCTAACGAGTTTTTTCAATGTGCAGGTTTAGATATGATTGTTCATTATTGAAGACCTTAAGTTGATATCATAACACCACGACATGTGGGATAAAATGCGCTCCCACAAGGGTTGAGCCCAACATATTGATATTCTCATTCAAACATGGTTAATCATTACAAAGTGTGAATATCCATGCATCAAACATCTCATTATGGTCCAATTAGGAAGATGTACATTACTCATAATAGTGAATCTTTTGATTCACTATTAAAAATAAGTTGCATCTACTTAATGGGATCACAATGAGGTGGAGGATATAGTCACCTTGTTATGGTTAACTATGTTCCTGGATAGATAAGCACAAGTCATATGAATGTTTATGAATGTCATCCGAGGACAACACATAGCTATATGATACAAATTAATGGCCTAACAGATGTATTGTTGTTACAGGATAAAGAGATGAAGAGAGACATTGATATAATCCAAATGGTATAAGGACATATTCTAAAAGTAAGCAACAACTCACATGACACTCAATGATGTAAAGACAATGCTACAATGATAGAAATAAGAACAAGATGAAGAGGGTCACTGTATAATTAATGAGTTGCTACATGTATGTTACTAACAATCAAGTATCATTTTTGTAGCCAATAAGAATGTTTTCCTCAAAATAGAGATTGGTTGAAACCATATAAATGAACAACATCATGAAGTTTAGGACAATTCCACAGTGATGACTAAATGCAAAAGCAATGACAAACCATGTCTTAGGAAGCAATGAAATTAGGGCATTAGCCAAGCACAAAGAGTGTGCGGGTGCAACAACTGGTAAATAGAATCAACATAAGTACAAAAGGTGATACCATTCTTAAGGTCAAAATCACAATAATACAATCCATTATTAGATCTTGTTCAAAAGGAAGTAATGTCTCTAGCATATAGAAATGAAGTCCACAATAGTATACATGAAAAATGTCTAGCAATGTTGAGGACAATGACAAACACTATTTATAGAAGCAGAGTAGAAATGGAAATCAAAGATAAAGCATAATGGAAATGCCCTAATAATATTGTTACAAGTGGTTAGACTACATGAGGGATGCAATTAATGAACAAACACAAGGTTCAGTGACTTGTACATTAATTGAAAAGAGGCATTGAAGATCAACAAAGGCTTTGGACAACATGTAATGACCAACCATGGACAAAAACATTTAGTTATTAATGCATTAGTGTATTCTTGATAGTCATGATGCAATAAGAACATTTCAAACCACCACAAGGATGTAATGATAGCATATAATACACTAATAAAGATGGGGCAACAACATTCAGGAAGAGCAACATTTAGTAGTCAAGAATAGGAGTGTTTTTGTGGGTACCACAATGGTGGAGAATAAGGTCATGTAAAGGGCAATCTTGGAATGTTTGACTAATGAGGACAATATGATGAGGTATAAAATTACAAAGGCAGAATTGTGGCTCCAAAACAATGTAAAGAAAGTCATGTGGAATATGGTATTAAGTAATATTTATGCTTTCAAAATAGAGGATCTCACTATCAATGTTATAGGACAGTCATGTCAATGCCAAGATATAAATACTAAAGAAAAGGACAATCATGAGGGCAACAAAGATATAGAATGATTGAGCATTATGTAATAGGGATAATGTTATCTTTTTTATGGTCTTTTTGATAGTAAAAATCAATAACTAGAAATTAAGACACAATGGAACACTAAATAAATGTTTAGTCATTTGCAATACCTTATAGCAACAAAAGAAATGAAACAAAAAACCCACGAAAAGAAGTCCTTTGTCATTTCATTAATGAAGGTCACATTTGTAGAGAAATTGAAAGAAGTGTTCAACAACATTCTAGTGGAAAACAAGTATATATATCAACAATAGATCAACCTTCATTTCAATTTACTAAGATCAAATTAATTTAACCTCTAATCTCTAGGATATATAAGCCTACGAAGAGAACACATAATATAATAAGGCGTGGCCATAAATAAGCAACAAAGGCACTTTGTCTCAAATTATTTAGAATACTTTCATTATTACAATCATATGAAATCATACATAGTGCTTGAACTATTAGCATCAACGAGGCACAAAAGAAGAATTTTTCAATTGTTTTCTATATAAAAAAACCCGAGGGCAGATTCTAACCACAAATAAAGAACTCAAATGTATAAGAAAACTAAATCTACCACAGACAACAAAATACCTTCGAAAACTCTGAAAACCCTAGGTTTCACCATGGCAACCGTAGTAAAATATGGGGAATGAGAAAACTCATGGTTGTATATACATGAATAGAGAGCTTGGGTGCAGTAAAACACAAAGAAATTAAATGTTTTTTCTATTGATTTTCACAGAGGCAGGTTCAAGGGGAGTATTTTTTCACCAAATGGAAGAGCTTACCTGAAGAAAAGATTTGAGCTACAAAGTGACCTGCAACCTATGCTAGGAAGCCCACAAAGAAATCTTCATATTTTCCACCAAACCCAAGTTTCCATGTTGGCCACATAGCCTCCAAAATAAAACAATGAGTGACAATGTTTTCCTTAGGGTTTATTTTTCCCTAATGTATTTGAAAAGGCCTTTGCCTTTTTGTTTGTTTTGCATCTTACTAATACCCTCAGTGCTATTAACAAGGTTTTGACCTTTTTGCATAAAATAAAATGTAATGTATTTATTAAGTGATATTTAAAAAAATACTTAATAAATATTATTATAATGCAAAAATAGATGTATAGCTTGTAATTATGAGTTAAGAGGTGTAACTGAGCATCTAAACAAGATTTATAAACATTATGGAGAAGAAATAAGAGTTTAAGTGACCTCATGAGTAGTTATACAACAGTTTTGGAGTCCTTATGATACATCAGTTGAAGGGGACCTTGAGCTTAGTTAACTCTAGTTACACTCAATTTCACCCCCTTTTTTGCATGGTTTTTGGTTTTGTATGACCAAAAGGAGGTATTTTTGAAATTTGGAGGAGAGATCAAAGTGAGACTGTAGTTCCAGTTCAGTTCAAGTTCAATTCACTTTGGAACTTGCGTAAGGCCTTTTATAAGGGTTTCCTTTGTATTTTTCTAGTGGTTCTTTCTTCTTTGTCATTTTTTGCTTTCTGCAAATTGAGGCATATTTGTATGAAGCTTATTTATTTTTAGATTCTGTAGTAATAGTGTTTCATTGATTTTGAATGAAAAGGCAAATTCTCCTCCTCAGGTCTTGTGTTATCGGTAATGGGTAATTGGATTAGATTTAATTTATGTGGTTTGTATGCAAACCCTTTGGTTGTCTTATTTAGTGATTCATTTTTGTGCAAGTAAAATTCATGTGAATGTAGGATTATAGGTTGTGTTATGAGATCTCAATAGTTTAAATTGTGTAAAACCATTTCCCTTTTTATAATTAATGAAAACTTGGGCCTTCTTATAAAACTGACTTATTGAATTATTCATCTAGGTTGTGAGAAAATAGGGGTTTTTTCATTCAATACTTATTGTGAATTCAAATAGCTATTCAAGTTCTAGAAATTTGAATTATCCAGGTGTATCATCTTCCACTTATGATTTCAATTCAAGCATATCCTTCTTCCCTTTTTTCAGTAAAATTTTAGCTTTTAGGTGATCATAAGGATAACCAACTCACTCTAGAGGTCTACTCTTGAATAGGATACCCATAGCTTGAGAGTAGCCCCATGTTGCACATAATTGTAGAGCTTTCAACTTTGCATTAGGCGCAATCCTTCGTGACAAGTATCATAAATTTGTGATAATAATTTTTATAGTAACAATATTCATCACAATTTTTTTAGACATTTATTGGTTCAATAGTTACGTAAGTTCAAAGTACGTGTATAATCTTCTATTTGAATTCAAAAACTTTGTATTATAATTTCTTCATTTGTTGTTCATATTATTAAATGCTCAATTTATCCAAAATAAAATCATACTAAATAGTTCAACCATTTAAGAATTATGAAAGATTGCTTGAAATGAAAATTAAAAAGGTTCATTATTATTAGTAGATTTATTAGAAAATGATGTCAGATTGAAAAATATATATTCATAGTACTAAACAAATAGGTGGACGTAGTTTTGATAGTGATAGAGAAGCATTAGTATAGACACAATAAAATTAGAGCTACAAATTAGAAAGGGCTAATAGAGGAAGAATATGTAACATTGACTTTTTTCAGGAGACTCTAGTTGCAAAGACGATGTTGGTGTTGGAGATGTAGGAGGAGCCTATGCGATAGAGAAACATTAGCATAAATACATAATAAATTAAATCCATAATTATTATTTCTTCATTTTAAATGAAATCCATAATTGTCGATCTTAGTCTGTATGTTTTGTGAGATTTTGTTTTTGTTTTTTCTAACCCTAACATGGAATTTGAATCGAAGCCATACAAAGTTTTCATTTAGATGTAATAGTTTTGATTAGAGTCATGAGACACAAATCGATCAATGAGTAATTATTAGGGTTCGCTTTAGATTTACATCAATCTATCACATAGATTTAAATAGTTGTATGACTTATTTAATATTTTATGAGAGGAAGTGGGTATTCATGAAGGCAAAAAAATAGGTACTAGTATGAAGAAGATTTTGATGACCTCTATTCATAAGACTCAAAGAAAATAGTAGTACAAATCATTTTGGCATATTTTTTTAAATTTATTTTCTTAGTATTTAAGATCAAACAAAACTATCAACAAAATTGATGAATCAATTTTCATAAGTGATTTTGTGTAGTGCCTGAATTTATGATACTGGTTTTTGAAGTCATTTTGTTTGCGTGTTTTACATTTATTTCTTGTGAATTTATAGCCCATGATTTCATAACCCTTGCCCACCTCTAAATTTATGGTAGGAGCTTCTCCCATTTTATACATTGTGCAAGCTTATTAATCTTTTGTGTGGTTGTTATAAATTGTTCAATCTACTAACTTTTGTTTGCTTTTAAGGTTGAAACTTTGAAATGAATTTTTTTATATGTGGCCCTTAGGTATGTAATTTAATTGGAACATGTCAATATTCCAACTTGATCCCTAAGTGCTAAGCGTGCTACCACAAACATTATGTATAACAATACAAGATCTGGTGACATTAGATACAAAATCAAAGCTTAGGGTTTTGTCAAAGGTAGATATCCTAGTGCATAGATATAGATTGTTAACAATGCTGAAAATTTGGAGCGCTACAATTTGAAACAATTAAAGTCACAAAAATAAAATAGTTTAAATGCACAAAAATTACGAGGAAAACAAATCTGCTAAGTACAAATCTGCTATGACACAAACGTAGCCAAAATGGAACTCACAAGAGATGAATAAAATAAAACAACAAAGAAATCTCAAAGGGATTTTCTTTCTCTTTACTATTGATATTTAGTTTCACAAAGATCTAATTTCTAATCTCAAAATGAATGTATAATTTGAGTTTACACATGAAGATGAAAACCACAAAGATCCAAAGCACAAAGTTTTTAGTGTAACTCAACTTAATATGAACTAGTTTGATAACTTTGAACGATCACCTCCAATAGCTTAGATAATCTTAGCTAATGGCATTAATAATAATTGTATGCAATGTAAACCTAACATCGACATATGATCGAATTTTTTAAATCACACTTAAAAGTAATCTCTTTTTTTTCATCGTATGTGAGTTTTTATAATGACCTATAAAACTAATTTATCCTTTTGCATTTCTTGAAGTACTTTCATTCAAATTTTGGAGATTTTGTGTCCAAATCCAACTCTAAAAATAAAACTAGTTCTATAACAATGGTTAACACATAAAATACATACATCTATATACACATACACACCAAAAAACAATAAAATAAAAATAAAAACAAGTAAATAATGATGCACCTTGAATTATCTATCCTATCACAACATACACTTAGTTTTTTGCAACTCGTTCATAGGAGCAAATTAACAGTGTTTACAATAATAGTTAAAAAAAACAGATTACTTCTCTTTATGTCGAATCAAAACTTCATGTTTTCTCACACCAAAGTGTGATAAAGAGATATATTTGTATGGAAAACAACTATAGTTCATGACATTTTGTAAAAATAAAATAAAAATTGCATGTCACACATGAAATGAGAATATTTGATTTTTTCATTCAATAATTTAATAGAACAATATAGATTTGATTTTATAAAAAAAATTAACATCCATTTGTCAAGTTTATATGTATCATTATCCCTCATCCACAATTAGACAATGGTGATTTGTTGTTTTGGTCTAATTTATTTTTTTATTGATTTATTTGTTGTGGACAATGATTTGAAGAAATTGAGGACTATGCAAAAATAGTGAAAGTACCTATGGTTCAAGACATTTTGGGAAAAAAAAAATGGAAAACTACACAACACCCAAATGAATTAAGAATAATGAATTTCATTCTAATGAAATTACATTCAATAATATGATTTAAAACTATTTAAATTTCTTTGTACCAGATATCTTTTCCAAAATTCACTTTCCTTTATACAATAGAGGACAAAAATTAGTTGTTTGGTTGTTTCAATTTCTTTTTTATTTTATTTTTGTTTGTTACAAGGGAATAATTGAAAAAACATGCACTATACACAAATAGTACTAAGATTGTCGATATCTAAAAATTACTTGAAAACATTATGAAAATGCAAAAAAAACAAAAACTCAAGACCAAAATAAAGATGACATCACCCTAATAAGACTGTTCATTTGTATGGCTCAATAAGGTTTGAGATAAAAATAATATATGAAATTTAAATGATGTGGAGAAAATAAATATATTAAAAAAAAAAATCAAAGCTTAATTCTTGTTGTTTATTGGTCAATACTTTAAGATTTAATTAAATTTGGGTGAATTTGTATTCTGTCTTGTTTAGGGATAAGAACTAATAAAATTATGTATTGTTATCCAACATAATAATAAATAAAATAGTTTGTGTGTTTTAAAATAAATTTGATAAAAATATACACATTAAAAATTAGTCAATTTATTTTAATGTTAGATGTTGATTGGTTGATACATCTATAAATTTGATTGATGCATAAATATTTATACCATGGTAGGAACTAAAAATACGACTTTTAAGGGAAACAATCTCGTGATTGTAGAAGGCTTTCGAGGGAACTAATAATTTTGATGAAATGATCCCCACTCCACCAAGGGGAAGACTTAAGGAACATGTTTTTACGCATTTATTTATAGTTACTCGTTTGGAGAACTAGTTTGGTGGAGACGCTAAAATGGCAGTATGAGCTTTTAAGTATGGATGTAACATTTTTCTTACTGTGCGTTGAAGTGTGTAACCAGGCATTCGGATTTTAAGTTTCTTTGAGATAATTGACGACGTTGTGAGCAATGCAGAAGGCCACAGACTGAATGGTGATCATGGGGTTGATCCCCAATGCAGTGGGAAGCACACTCCCATCTGCAACATAAAGTCCCTCCACCTCCCAACTCTCCCCATTCTCATCCACTGCACTCTCCGCCGGATTCACTCCCATTCTGCAACTCCCCATCTGATGTGCACAATACAATGGCGCCCCGCCTTTCTTCCCTACTCTGCCCACATACTCCTCAAAATCTTTATCATGGATGCAACTGGAGGCAGGGCTAAGCTTAAAGCTGTCAAGATCCTGATGGTGGGATCCGACCTCAACGGCCCCTGCAGCCGCCAGCACACGAAGCCCCTTCTCCACGCCTTCTCTGGCCCGTTCCTCATCATCGGATCGAAGCTTATAGTCAATGCTCAGGCTGCCGTCTTCCTTGGCCGCAACAGTTCCGCTGCCCATGTCGCGAAGCAGAACGATTATACTGCTAGTTCGGGAGAAATTGAGCATGGTTTTCTTGAAATGGGACCCTGACCGCCACGGCATAATACTGGCAAAGGTACCCGGGTGTAGAATTGGGGTTTGTAAGAGCGCTCCGTAGCCCGTGGTGTCCCAGGCGGCGGTCTCGTTTGAGAAGGCCGTCATAATTCCGCCTTCGTAACATGTCCCCTGCGCTGCAGTTTCTGGCGGGAAGTATCCCCACACAATTTGGACGGGATGCAGGTGTAGGTTTTTGCCAATGTGAGGGTTTTCCAGGCTGCTGGCGTGGAGCAACGGAGGCGTACGCAGAGCGCCGGAGGCGACAACCGTGGCTCGGGCCTTGATGAACACCTGTCTCTCTGTGCCTCCGATTTTGGCCACCACTCCAATCGCTTTTCTACCCTTGCGAGCTGAAATTTAAAAAAATCAGTATGGAAACCTAACTATAGTTTTCCTTTGCTTGTGTATGGAGTGCTAATTTGATGAGAAAAACCTGAATTTGGTGCGTGCAAAACCCTGTGCGCAGAGCAACGGGTGAGTATGACCGCGCCGGCGTCGGCAGCGTCGACGAGCCATGTCTCGGAAGTGGCCTGCTTCGTCCCTCTCCTGCACCCGAGGCTGCACCATCCACAGTAATGATCTGCCGTCGCATTTCTTGGAATATTCCCCACATGATACCCTAATGCCTTACAGCCTTTCCGCAGTACAGTATTCTGGAAGCTTTCCTCTTCACAATCCTCCTGCACGCCCAACCGCTCGCAGACTCGATCCATGGCCTCGCGGTATCTAGGGCTCCCGAATATTCCAAGCCCTAGGGTTTGGGCCCACTCGCGGAGCACATGGTCGGGAGTTCGAAACGAGGCGGCCCAATTGACTGCCGAGCCGCCGCCTACAGTAGAGCCAGCGAAGATGACCATGTTCTGGTCATCTGTCCTCACCAATCCTTTCTCCTCGTACAGATCTCTAATAGACTCCGCCTCCATGAGCCCCAAGTCATGGCGGGCCTTGTAACCCCCTTTTTCCAAGACGACGACTTTAAAGCCTGCTTTTGCCAGCACAGCGGCTGCGACTCCGCCGCCGGAGCCTGAGCCAACAATGACTACGTCGCATTCTATGGCGTGGTCTTTTGACGAGCACTGCACATTTGCAAGAGCAGCGATTTTGGAAGGACTTGTTAATTTGCATCCATGGCTTTCCAGAGCCAAGTCTAATTCATCTCCGTATAAGACCGATGTGTCTATTACTAAGCTTTCCAGGGGTTTTGGGGAAAGTTGTGCAGTCATGGCCACTGGATCGGGTCCGCAGTAATTTATGGCTTTCCAAAAGGGGTTGTGCCCCTTCTCATCGACCTGCCAGGAAAACAAACGAAATCTGTCAGACCTTTGAAGAAAAAATAGAGCTACATAAAAGCAGTGCTAAATATTAAAAGTAAAAACCAGGTCCTAATTTCACTGTTTACGTAGTTTGCAAATCTTCGGAAGAAGGCATCAGCTATTTTGGTTTTTGCTTGCAAGTTCAGACAAAGGTGTAGGATCTCCTATTTTTAGAATTTTTTAGGATATTGGCTTTTCCAAAGTAAACTGTCAAGGTGAGTTTTTAAAGGGTGTAGGTTCTTCTATAAATATTTAATTATCAATAGAGTAAGGTTGTAAATGAGGAGTAAGAGGTATTAAATAAACAACCAAAAAGAGGACAGAAATAGCATATATTGCACAGAAGAAAAAAGAGCATTCAATGTTTTGACAACTTAAAACTTCTTTTTTAAGGAAGTTCAGTTGATCCTCAATCTAATCTATATCCATCTCACTAAGCAAATTAGGTTCTTGCTCTTTTGATTGCTATTGGTTTAACTAGGACCAGCTTCAATAATGCTTCCTGTCCGCAAATTGAACAATCCATATGAAATCCAAAATGTTTATTTTCATTTAAGAATTTAACAGGTTGTTGGAGCTACCAATCTCCAATATGCTTTGGTTTGCATCAATTAGTTCTTGTAGGATCTCCTTAACATGTATTTCCTTCATATTTGATTTCTCTCTTATAGCTTATGTTAGTGAATATATTAGAGTTTCTAGAACCTAATTGATATCTAATTTGCTTTAAATTTCTGAGAGGAGAGGATACCTTTAACTCCTTTAATTGGCTCAAAAAGTGATGGATAACTTCATCTTCTTTCAGATTTTTGTACTAAATAACTCTTTTGCTTTGCTTACCTACCATAGGGCTTGATTTCTGACTTTTTTCTTTTATCTTTGCCTATTCAAGGATGATTGTATGTAGGTTAATCCGTTTTCATAGAGCTGAATCCTATTCCTCTAATGTATCTCTAACATCTTCCCTATCTTGTTATCCTTCTTAAGATCTGTAAAATCTTGAATTTTCTTGTCTTCAATCTTATCTTATAATGGTAGAGCTGCTATGATTTAGAAATTAATATTAAGTACTAGTTTAGCAATTGAAAATAAGTTGTTAAGTGTTGAGGTTTTTAAGATCATTGCAAATGTAATAGCACTACCTGTGTTGTCATATAGTATGTACTTTCCAAATGCAACAATCTCTCTTATTTATATTAGGAATGAAGCTATGAGAGACATGTCCCTTCATGGGACATGTCTATTCATTTTATAATGTTTCATTAATCAATCATATATTAGAAAAATATATATTAATAATAATATAACACACACACACACACACACATATATATACACACAAATACAATATATTATTAATCAATATCTAAGTATTATATGTAATCTAAGTGATCATACGACTGAAGCTACAAACATTAACACTCCCTCTTAGCTAGGGAGGATGATCAAACAGAATGTGTTATGGTCTCCCTTGTCAACACATAAGACCCTAACTATAGCCATACAAAACAGCAACACTCCCTCTTAGCTAGAGAAGATAAAATCCATCAAGATAATAAATCATTAATTTTAAAGAGAGGAGATATCACCCCACTGTGATATAAGGAGATATGGTATATGCAAGAATATCAAGTCACATGATGTTCACCATAGCTCATAAATATCCATGGTATGTCTAATGACAATACGTCTCATGATGTCTGTCATATGGATACTAAGTTTACGTAGAGACATGTCACTATGTGATATGTTTCATAGGGTCCAATCAATATATAATACTAAGTTTAGAAGGATCCTAATATGATTCATATGGATACTAAGAAATCATATATTACATAATTCGTGATATGAAGTATCACCTAACATGTGATATCAAGTTTTACATATCACCTAACATGTGATATGAGGAATCACCTAACATGTGATACCCAGTTTTCAATATCACCTAACATGTGATATGAGGAATCACCTAACATGTGATACCCAGTTTTCAATATCACCTAACATATGATATGAGGAATCACCTAACATGTGATACCCAGTTTTCATATCACCTTGATATGAGGAATCACTTTTGATCGTGATACCTGATTTTCATACCACCTTGATATGAGGAATCACTTTTGATCGTGATACTTGATTTTCATACCACCTTGATATGAGGAATCACTTTTGATCGTGATACCTAATTTTCATATCACCTTAGATCGTGATACAAGGATATAGTAAATAGGAACATTACATTCCATTTACATATAACCCTATTATGGTTTGTGCACAGACATATAATTGTCTACCATAACGAATCTCCATGTTACAAGATCGTCACCTTGTAACATCAAATACAAGTGTTCATTGTCGAAAAGTCGTCACCTTTCTCCAATGTTCACAGGAGGGCCCATAGGTCCTAGAGTCATACGCGTGAAATCCACCTTGACTCATGTCAGAGGGTGGATCCATCATGGCTCATCCCAAAGGGTGGAAACAAGGGCTTTCACCTTAGACTTCTCTCTCAAGGAGAAGAATGCAATAAGATAATAGATGAAACTCCTTTTCATCTAAGGCTTCATTTTCCAATATGCCAAGTTCATCTCGAAGGTACACAACCTTACCTCTAGCAAGAAACTCGGTGAGAATATCAGCCATATGTTTTGTAGGGATAATGTACTTTGAATAGTATACTTATGCACTATGTCTCTTATATAGTTTGCATCACTCTAGGTGAATCCCAAGTTATGTAGGAGCTAGCATAAAGGCATTTCAGCCAGTACACATGAGACTCAATCTCATGATCATAGTCCTTTGGATGCTTCCTTTAAGGTCTTGTAACAACCTCCTCACCTCCTCGTCCAAGGTTGTTTTTAGATGAACTATCATGAAGAAATGACTAAAAATTATATAACCACTTCATAATAATAACAATATATGATATGGTTACACATATTTTCTTTCATCCTTTTTAATATTTCATTCCAAATTTTACGTCAGCTTCTATTTTCCATGTGCAACTAGCTTTATGAAACATGTAACCATGAAAACAAGGAAGTTTGGAATCTTTCTCCATAACTTATATTTGTGGGAAAGATTCAGTTTGTGTGAGAAGGGAAAGCATGGAAATCTAGAATCCTTCTCCATAAACTATGACAGGTTTCTGGAAATCTTTGAGTTGGTGCTGGAGGAGGAGGCTGAGAATTTCTTGCAACAGTTAAAGATATATTCTAGTGTGTGGAAAGGGGAGCTCGAAGTTTTCTATGTCAAGAAAAATTGGAAAACATCAATTCAACAAATAGCAGGTTTTATATGGGGATATTGCTATCAGGATTCAACTGTGTAGTTTTTGAGTTAAACTCGAGCAGTGGTTCGCAAGAACCCATCTCTCATGAAAATGAATGGAACATATCAGTGTAAGATCTCAAATCTTATATGGAATGAGCTCAATTTTCTTAAACATGGAGCCACTGGTTAACATTCCCAACGGACAGAGATAAAATGTTCCCAATAGAATAAAATATTACTCCAACTGATTAGGTATGGCCTTCACAAATACATAAGATAAAGAAATTTATGGAACGCCTAAAGAAAATAAAACAATCACAAGCAATGCAAAAGTAGAATACTGGCACAAAATATGTGGTGAGATTTACTAACATGCAAAAGCAGAATGGAAGATTGTTCTTTTACGAGACCACTACTACACCCAGATGGGAAATTTTCCAAATCAGAGTGCATAAACAATGCAAGTTTCAAATAAAATCATCTAAAGGATTATTGCAACAGAGTAGGAGAGAGTCCACTTTACATTACATTCCTGCTGCAAATTGCTCCCAAATTATTAGGTACATACTAGGCTAAGGAAACATTAGAATCTCATGGAACCCTTTCCCTTGTATATTATCTAACGTTAAGGTGAATACAAGACACATTGATAAATAGATAATAACAAATATTTTGAAGCAATAGAACTGAATATTTGACAGTTAGGATAGATCATGCAGTGATTGACCGTGAAGGCTAAATCAGTTGCTATTTGAGTCTATAAGCAAACCAGTATTGGTGAATTCATGGACATGATTGAGATGAGTGACCAGTTTCTTACTGTGTTGTCTAGTTTTGGTTGAGATAGCTCATTAGTTTTTGCCAGTGAGGTAAAAAATGAAGAGCTTGTAAAGATGAAAACACAGAAAACATTGCTTATTGGACGATTGAGCTTATCCACAATGAGTGGCAGCAGCTATCCAGGGACCAGCTTCAATAATGCTTCTGGTCTGCAAATTGAACAATCCACATGAAATCCAAAATGTTTATTTTCATTTAAGAATTTAACGGGTTGTTTGGAGCTACCAATCTCCAATATACTTTGGCTTGCATCAATTACTTCTTGTAGGGTCTCCTTGACATGTAATTCCTTCATATTTGATCTTTCTTTTATAGTCTTTTGCCCATATGTTAATGAATATATTAGAGTTTCTAGAACCTGATTGATCTCTAATTTCCTTAAAAATTGTGTGAGAGGAGAGGATACCTTACGCTCCTTTGATTGACTAAAAAAATGAAGGATAACTTTATCTTCTTCCAGATTTTTTACTAAATAGCTCCTCTCCTTTGCTTACCTACCATAAGGCTTAATTTCTGACTTTTTTCTTTTATCCTTGCTTATTCAAGAATGATTATATGTAGGTTTATCCTTCTTCATAGAGCTGAATCCTCTTCCTTCAAGAATTGGCCCCTCTAATTTATCTCTAACATATTCCCTATCTTGTTATCCTTTTTAAGATGTCTAAAATTTCGAAGTCGTGAATCTTATCCTATAATGGTAGAGCTGCTATGATTTTGAAATTAATAGTAAGTTCTAGTTTAGCAGTTGAAAATAAGTTGCGAAGAAATGACTAAAAATTATGTAACCACTTCATAATAATAAAAATATATAACGTGGTTGCACATATTTTCTTTCATCCGTTTTCATATTTCATTCCAAATTTTACCTCGGCTTCTATTTTCCATGTGCAACTAGCTTTATGAAACATGTAACAATGAAAACAGGGAAATTTGGAATCTTTCTCCATAAACTATGAGCAACTAATATTTTTGGGAAAGATTCAGTCTGTGTGAGGAGGGAAATCCTGTAAATCTAGAATCTTTTCCATAAACTATGGCAGGTTTCTGGAAATCTTTGAGCTGGTGCTGGAGGAGGCTGAGAATTTCTTGCAACAGTAAAGATATATTCTGGTGTGTGGAAAGGGGAGCTTGAAGTTTTCTATGTCAAGCAAAGTTGGAAAACATCAATTCACCAAATAGTAGGTTTTATAAGGTGATATTGTTATCAGAATTCAACTGTTTAGTTTTTGAGTTAAACTCATTGACCTATATTTCATAAATAGTAGTTCGCAAGAACCCATCTCATGAGAATAAATAGAACATATCAATATAAAGTCTCAAATCTTATATAGAATGAGCTCAATTTTCTCAAACATGGAACCACTGGTTAACATTCCCAACAGACAGAGATAAAATGTTTTCAATCAGATAAAATATTACTCCAACTGGTTAGGTGTGGCCTACACAAATACATAAGATTAATAAATTTATGGAACGCCTAAAGAAAAGAAAACAATCACAAGCAATGCAAAAGTAGAATAATGGCACAAAATACGTGGTGAGATTTTCTAACATGCAAAAGCAGAAAGGAAGATTGTTCTTTTATGAGACCACTACTAAACCCAGATGGGGAATTTTCCAAATCAGAGTGCATAAACAATGCAAGTTTCAAATAAAATCATGTAAAGGATTATTGCAACAGAGTAGGAGAGAGTCCACTTTACATTACATTCCTGCTGCAAATTGCTCCCAAATTATTAGGTACATACTAGGCTAAGGAAACATTAGAACCCCATGGAACCCTTTCCCTTGTATATTATCTAACGTTAAGGTGAAGACACATGAAATCTTGAATCTACCTTTGTTCTATGCATAACCAAGAAACGCAGATAAATAGATAATAACAAATATTTTTAAGCAATAGAACTGAATATTTGACAGTTAGGATAGATCATGCAGTGATTGACCGTGAAGGCTAAATCAGTTAGCTATTTGAGTCTATAGGCAAACCAGTACTGGTGAATTCATGGAGATGATTGAGATGAGTGACCAGTTTCTTACTGTGTTGTCTAGTTTTGGTTGAGATAGCTCATTACTTTTTGCCAGTGAGGTAAAAAATGAAGAGCTTGTAAAGATGAAAACACAGAAAACATTGGTTATTGGACGATTGAGTTTATCCACAATGAGTGGCAGCAGCTATCCAGGTACCTGTTCTGTGACCTAATATTTACGCTAGAAGCAGTAGAATCTTTGATTCTCTCTATTATAACTTGGTACTGAATTCAAGGAGTTCATCTTCATCCATCATATGAAACAACCATGCATAAGTGGATTGGCCCTGTTTCCTTAGTGAAATGTTGATTCTGTGTGTACTGTATAGGGCTGCAAGTAGTGCCTGTAATATGTTGGGAATGTTTCCGCTGTTGCGGTGGATATCTCTGTTATTACATCCCACTCGTATTTCTAAAAACGTGGATCCGGATCTAAATTTTCAAACAAATCCTCCGTTCTTTCAAATAGAAAGAATTTCCTTGTTCTGATGAATAATTGAAACCGTCTTTTCAATTCGTTTAGCTCGTCCCCTCCAAGGTATTGATTCCACGTAAGCTGAGGAATTGTAGCTCTAAACCTGACTGAGTGTTGTTAACTGGGATACACAGAAGGGAAAAGGTAAAAGGGAATAAGAAAAGGCCATGGACTTTTAAAGGGTAGAAACTGAGAATACACTCAATTCAGGTCGTCATGGATCCTGTAATCCTATGATTCAATGGATACAAATTACGAACTAAAGTGACGGACCGTCTTTATCTCTTGTTTCTCCTCCATTGGAGCCTATTTACCTCAAGATTTTACCTAAAGGTCTTGTTGCTAGCACAGCTTCAACATATATTTTAAAGGATCTATAATATTCCAGTGCATTCAAAGCTGCCTAGAGCAATAAACTTAACAGATTTATAAAAATAACAAAGTCAAAATCTGTGTATTTTATCCTTTTATCCATGAACAGATCTACTGTAACTAGAATACGCTGTTCCTTTCTAACATAATGTTTATTCCTTAGTTGAAAAATTTTCAACTTACTCTGGTGAAATGGTTCCACATTAGGGTACCCTTGAAAACTTTGAAAATAGCCCTGAAGAAGGAGAGCGAACTGGTAGACCAGTCAAGAAGCACTCTCTCTCTTTTCTCAACAGCCAAATCCCCAAACCTCTGAACAAACGGAAACTCTGTAGACAAAGAATGCCTTCCTGCAAGTAAAAAGGTTCCTAAATATGTAGACAGCAACCACAGAACCTTCTTCAGGATATTGAGGACCTCAGTTTTGAACATATTCCTCATGGTTTCTGCAACCTGCCATAAGGTAATCAACTTTTATTTCAGCATCTTAAATATATCAATTTTAATTTTTAAGAGCATCATTTTGTATAAAACACTGTGACAGAGATCTTGATGAAATTCAGCGATTCTGATAACATGTGATCATAACTCGTTAGGATTGGCCTACTCAAAATGCAGATTTTAGTTACTTATATAGATAACTCTGTTTAACACGATTTCATCGAAAAGTAGAGAACAAGTTCCATCTCACAGTGTCAGGTATATCAATACTAAAATCAAAATTTTATAAAAACTGTGACCAAGATCCTGCTAAAGATTAAAGAATTGGTTATCACACCAGATAACTTGATTACACAATTTCACCTTATAAGCATAGACAGAGGATTGAAACTCTAAAACCAAGTTTTTCAAAAAGATCATGATAAAGATTACTGGATTGTTTATATTATAACACAGTAATTTCGAGCTCAGAATAAGCTTACCTCAAAGGTGCTCCATCCGTTTGGCAAAGAAGCCCTATAAAATTCCTCAAAATCCTTACTGAATTCTGAACCATCGAGTAAAAGACCACTAGCTTCTAAGGGCAGACAGGGAAAGAAAGCATTACAGAGCGCTGTAAGGCTTGACATTTCGGCTGCACTAAATCCTTTAAATGGCGTCTCCAACATCCCATGATTTTTTCCCTCAACTACTGTTTCTGTATTTAGAAGCCCATTGAAATTTCTGAGCTTTCCTTCTTCCATCTGCAAATTTGTTCCCTTTTCCTTTTCTAATGATCTCTACTAAATGAATCCTAATGATGAAACTCCTTGAGACCAAGAATCAATCATATATTTATACACCCTCCTCAAAACAGGGAATTTGATCTTGTTCCTTATGATTCGCCATTTTCACACTCCAAATCTTGACCTTGAATTGTCTTATTTCAAAGTACTAATTACCCACTCTTCACAGGAAAATGAATTTTTATATTGGAAGAGCGTGCGTTGAACAGTAACTTGGAGAACACAGAGAAACTTCAGATTTCTAATTTCAATTGCACTTGAGCTCTTATAGATGAGACTCAGGAAATTCTTTTACATAGGGAACCATAAAACCTAATTCTATTAGTATTCTTCTGTAAACAGAATTCTGCTGAGATTTTTTCGAGTAGATTACTTGTACGAATGGTCGGCAAAAAATTGTCTTATATTATAATCTATCCTAGCTCAAAAAGTATACGTATATTTTGTCTGTGCCTTTGTGTCCGTTTGTATGACTATCTTGTAATCCTCGATGCTCAATCCAATTATAAATCGTGCACAACCTATTTACAAATTACAGTACTCTATATAGAAATGATATAAACATACAAGTTTCATTATCATAGTTTATGCTTGTAGTAGATTCTTTTCTAATATTGTTCTTAGTGTAGGTTTTATTGTGATATCTTTTTCATCTATCCAACCCACCCTTGACTATTACATTAGGATTTTACATCAAGATTTGATATATTACCAATATTTCTAATTTCCAATCTGAAACTAATCTTTGAACTTTATTTCTTGTATCTTTTGTTCATGCAATCAAAAAAGAGTACTCATCTAAATATTTGTATGACCTAAATTAATAAGAATGAGATCTATTCTAATAAGCATAACAATGAAGAGTATGGTCATGAGACTAATTTGAAATTTAAGCCTTTGAATTATATTTTCTAGTTTGGTCAATGTGTAAAATATTTAGTTAATAGATATGTTTGTTAATATATTATATAGATTATAGACTTTACAAGTGATTTTTGCTACAATCACTTTATCTATTTTGACTAGTACATCCACCTTCACTCAAACAAGTATACTATAGATTCATAGTCTACCATTGCCACTTCCACTATTACCCATCACAATAGTACCATGGCAGTAATTTTCTCTGTTCTACTTACCCTTCACCTTATGGCTAGCTCCTAGTTATGTCCCTTTTGAAACATCCATTGCCCAAATGATGTATTATTCTTCCACGCCTCTCTCCTACATGATCCCATTTAGCCAAGCCACCTTACACACTACATCCCATACCTTAAATCCTTGTAGATCTCTTTTCCCTTCCACGCCTTTATCTCAAATGATTACTCCATTTAGCCCTTCACCTCTCATAAATACACTCACTCTCCTCACTGTGATTGTTAATCTTTGTTATTTGGTATCCCTTTCTCTAGCTTAAATGAATGATTTTACAAAATAAATCAAGTAGAAAAGGAGTGGATGTAAAGCCAAATGAACAAGACGATGATGAATTTAAATATACTACTCATACACCCTCTCTTTTTGATATTTTAATGTATCCATTACTTATGGGTTTGGTTGTTCCTAGGCTTCCAATATATCATGGAAATGGTGCATCTAATATACATCTTACAATGTCTATCTAAGTTTGTGCCCAATTTGCAATTTAGGGGATTGGTATCTCTTGTAGGTTGGTGCATGCTAATATAGTGTCTCCATCAGAGGTTGTAATCCATATGGGGCTGGTGTTTACGTAATATTGTAAGTTTTTTATTATCTTTGTGAGGTTGGATTTAGGTAGTAGATCCAAACAACTATGCTCACTGTGATTATTCTCTTGTGTGTTTCAACCTATATATGGCATTATCATGTGTTGATGATTGTTTATATTTATCATTTGCAATATTACTTTAATGATAATGTGTGATATGGTAAGGGTAGATGTTGTATTGAATTCGAAGTTGAAATTGACATATATTTATTCACCTTCCCCCTCCCCCATGAGATTAACAATATTATCTTTGTTAAAAAAATAATTAAACCAATTCAAAACAAGGTTGCATAGCAACAAAGTTCTTGTCAAAATTAGAATAAGATTGTTTAAAATTTAGAAGTTATATAAATGCAAAGAGTTGAAAAAATTAGAAATATGCAATGTCTATTAATGTTAAACATATAGAAAAATGTTAAAGTAGGTAATGTTAAAAGAAAAGAAAATTTAAGTTTAAATAACATATTTCCATTTAGAAAAAGTGTGGGTATGTGAGGGTGATGATATTAATAATTTTTTATTTTATTTTATTAAAAAATAAAAAAATTTATTTTATTATTTTATAATTTATAATTTTATAATTTTATTTTTTAATATTATATTTTATAAAAAATATAATATAAATATATCTAATGTAGTATATCATAATTACTTTAATATAATATAAAAAAATAGTTTAAGTAAAAAATATATGTAATGTGATATATAGTATTGTAATATGTATTATAAATCTTTTAACACAAATTACATAAAATATAAAAATATACTATAAATATGTCTAATATAGTCTATATAACAATGATTTTGATGAGAAGTGACAAAATATAAAAATATAAAATAAATTTATAAAGTTTATAAACTTTTCCATCTTATTCAATAAATATTTTGTACTTTAGCATATCCCTCTATTTTAGAAAAAAAATAAAAATTGTGTGCTTGAGAAAAAATACTCATATGGCTAAAAGTTTTTCGTCTATTAGATTTTAGAAAACTAATTTCTAGTTTTGTTAATTAATTCACAACTTAATTTTATCCAATATCAAAATATGTTATTATTAAACATTTTGATGAAATTTGATTGGTTGAAATTAATAAGAACTAATAGTAATTGAACTTTGCAATCTAAACAAATATTTCCGAGAAATCTGCCCTTATTGCTCAAAGTTTTTCAGCCAATAGAATGAATGAAAAATACTTCTAGAAATTACAAAAGTTAAATATTTTGTAATTTACTTTATCAAATATTAAGATATAATAAATTATTTGAAAATAGTGAATTCTGATTGGTTGAGACTTACTAGTTTAATCACTAGTTAAAAACATGTCGATGCCTATAGTTCTACAGCCTACGGCAGGAACTAATAATGTATGTTTGAACCATTTTATTTGTTTCATGAATTTGTATACATATAATAAAACTATTTATTCAAATTGCTTACATATGATACTTTTATTTTTATTGAATTGAGCATAATCTAAATACTTACAAATGCCCTTCTACATATGTAATACTTTTGAATGTAAATATTTATATAAAAAATATTTCTAGCTCTTATCTTTATAAATATTAAAAACAAATCATACCTATAAATAAATACTTTGTTACTATTTGTTTATTTCAAGACATACTTTTAAAAAGTTTCCCCAACTTAAAGAGTCTATGGACGCATGGCCGATAAGTCTTCCAAGAGGCAATGTCTATGCAGCCTGAAAATGTACATTTAATCCTAATTATTAAGTCAGATGAGCTTTCTATAATGTCATCAGGTATAGGTCAGTTGTTAAGAAAAATATAAAACAATCTGAAAAAAAATAAATTGGATTTGATTTGTTTTTTAAATCTAAAAATTAGATTTGATTCTTTAATTATCCTATATTTCTTAACATTTTTTACATAACATAATAGTTAATAACTAATTAAAAATTAAAAAAATCCAAATGCAATCTGATAGAAATAAATAACTTGTGCATGGATGTCAATGGTTGTCTTATCAATATCAGTGCGTTTGAACATCTCATTACCTGAGAAGGCAGCATAAAAGATACATAAAAGACAAACCGAAAAGAAATATATTTTTTGTGTGAAAAATTCCAAATGGCTGTCCGAAATATTCGAAACATTTGAATAAGTTTTCAAGAAAGGTATAGTGTTGAAATGAACGCCATTTAAATTTAAAATTATTTTGAGTAGATGGGAAGGTAGGCCAAGTCAATTTACCATTTATATTTTCTCCGTAGGCATCGTAGATTAGGGCCACTATTTTTTTATTAAAATAATAAAAAATTGAAAAACATGCAAGTTGATTAGGGCTAATATTAGTCAAAGTTTGAGAAAGAAATCTTTATTTGTTTATTTATTTTAATAATTGTCATTTTAGTTATTCTTCAAAATTGTATTTTTATTCTTTTTTTACTTAATTACTTTTGATTTTCAAGATATTAATGTAAACATTAAACTAGCTAATATATACTCTATATTTAAAATATGTCGTGATGCTTCGAGACATTGAATTTTTCAACTTTAATTTTTTCTCTATTAAAGATGAATGATGGAAGAATTCAACGCCTCGATGCATCTCGGCGTAATTTAAATATAGAGTATATATTAGCTAGTAGCAGCTGTAGTGTGTGTAACACATTGAATAAATTAATTTGATTAGAGTTAACATTCGGGGTTAAGGTTTGTTTCATGGTTAAATTTTATATTATGGTTAGGGTTAGCATTATGGTTAGAGTTGGGTTTAGATTTAATATTATGATTAGGGTTAGGGTTTAGTGTTAGGGTTCACTTTATGGTCATGGTAAAGGTTTAATATTGGTGTGAGAATTATGTTAGGGTTAGGGATAGAATTAGGGTTACGGTTAGGGTTAGAATTATGAATAGACTTTGGATTAGGGTTAGGGTTGGGATTAAATTTATGGATATGGTTAAGGTTTATGGTTTGAGGTGGGATTATGATTAGGGCTAGGTTTTAGCTGATTTATCATTTGGATTTTGGTTACTTGGCTAGGGTTTTCACAATTGTTAGGGAAGAGGTTAGGGTTAGGGTTATATATAGGGTTAGGATTAAGATTATTGTTAGGGTTTGATTTGAGTTATTTTTTAGAGTATAGTTAGGGTTATGTTTCCATCATGGTTAGGATTAGGTTTTGTCTTTTAAATAGGTTGAGATTTAAGGATTATGGTTCAAATCAAGGTTTACATCATGGTTGGGGTTAGAGTGAGTGTTTAGGTTAGACATGGGGTTAGGAATTAATTTGAAGTTTGGGATTATGGTTAGGGTTCTAAGGCCCACATTATGACTAGCATTAGGGTTACAGTTTAAGGTATGGCTAGTGCAAGGCTTTAAATTATAATTAGTGTTAGTGTTTAGGTTATAAGTATGATTAGAGTTAGAATTTAAATTAGGATATAAATTAGGGTTTGGTTAGGATTCAAGATTAAGGTTATGGTTTGAATTATGCTTAGGGTGTGACCAAATATGTCTAGGGTCTTATAAATATGGTTAGGGTCCATGTGATGGGTAGGGTTTAGGATTAGTGATTAAACTATAGTGATAATACTAAATCGCACCTTAATCTTAAACATTATGTAAACCCTAATCCTATATGATAAATCCTAATTTTGACCATAACCCTAATCATAATAAAAACCTTATGTAAACCCGTACCCTAATCTTAATCCTAAACATAACTGTAAATCCTACATGTTAAACCCTAATCCCAAATGCTAAAACATAATCATAAATTCTAAACTCTAATCTTAACCCTAATCATAAATGTTAGGGTCATGGTTAGAGTCATGGTTTTGATTAGGGTAAGGATTTTCAAAATTAGGGTTAGGATTAGAATAGGGGTTAGCATTAGTACTATGATTAGGATAATTATTATGGTTAGGGTTTAGGGTTAGAGTTGGGATTATGGTTGGCGAGCTAGGGTTTAGGATTATGCATTAGGAATTAGATTTAAGGTTAGGGTTTAGAGTTTAGCATTAGGATTATGTCTAGGATGATTCATAGTTTAGGAAATAGTTAACATTAAGCTTAGGGTTAGGGTTAGGATTTGAGTTAATATTATGAATTGGATTTAGGTTTAGGATAAGGATTAGGATTAGAGTTTTGGGTTTGGGTTTAATGTTTGGATTTGGATTCAAGGTTAGCATTAGGGTTTAGGGTTGAAGGTTAGGGTTATGGTCAAGGTAAGGGTATACGTCTTGATAGTATTATTATGGTTAGGCTAAGGGTTTACATCATAGTTACTGTTATGGTTAGGGTTGGGATTTTTATTATAGTTAGGATTAGGGCTTAGGGTTTAGGAGTTGGATTATCGTAGGGTTGGGCTTTAAATCATGGTTAGTATTATGGTTTGAGATAGCATTTTGATTAGGGTTAAGGTTAGGATACAAGTTTAGGTTCATTTCATGGTTAAAGTTGTATTTAGGATTAGGGTTTAAAATTTAGGATTATGGTTTGACATTTAGGATTAATATTTATGCTTATGGTTCAATATTTTAGATTAGGGTTTAGCTTAGGATTTATGATTTAGGGTTTACTATTTAGGATTATGGTTTAGCTTAGGATTTATGATTTAGGGTTTAGAATTTAGGATTAAGGTTTAGCATTTATGATTATGATAGTTGTAATATCAAGTTGTGGAGTTTTGTATTAGAATATATGTATTTTGCATCAATAAAATAATCACTCTTTGCACTCCATCATCAACATAGGACAAAGATAAAGAGAGCATAAAATGAGTTGCAAATAATGATTGAAATAAAAAATTTAACTTATTTTTATAGGCATTGAAATAAATTTTAACAAACTTAGCCTTTAAATAAAATAAGGTGTCCATTTAATTTTGAATTTATTTAACTCATAAGTAATCGACCCAATACTAAAATTACCTTTTTTATCTATTTAAATTCTTAATTTTGAAAGAGTAACATTAAGTTTTAAATGAATATATAATATTAGTGTTAATAATCATAACTTTTAGATTGTTGTGATGGAGCAATGTCATATTTTAGATCAATAAGTTATATTAGTCTTGATAATAATAATTTTAGATTATATAAAAAATTAGAAAAAATAATATAGTAAAAGAGATCATAGAATAATATGAGAATGGTTCTATTATGTTTGCCAACTATTTTATAAGATAAATTAAAGTAAAATAAATTAAAATTTCATACTATTTCAAAAAAAATTACATTGTAATAGATAATGATTTTATTACCACTTCCTAATTGTTTTATTATGAAAATTACATTCTAATAGATAATGATTTTATTGCCACTTTCTAATTGTTTTATGATAAGATTCCTTAATAATTTATTTGTTTTATTAATAACTTTCCTCTTTCCATTAAAAAAATATCTTTTAGATATATATTTTTTAATATTAATATAATATGAAATATTCAATTACTTGTATTTATAAAAACTATTTGAAAATAATATTTTTCTTTCTAATTAATTATTTTAATATAATACTAAACATATTTATAATTATTATATATTTAATTTAAAAAAAAATCTTATCTTGAATGGCTACTACTTAGTTTCATAATCTCCCAATATTGCATCCAATAAAATAAGGAAACATCCATTCCATATTCTATTAAACAATAAATTAAGGAAATATTTCATTTCATATTCTATTAAACAACTATACTTTCTAATATTGAAACTATTTTATTATCACTTATAACTGTTTTATTTAAAAAATTAAGTTATTGTATAAAATAAAATTATAAAATCTTTAATCCATATTCTATTAGCTATTATAATTGATCATAAATATAATTCATATTATCGCTTTTAGTCCATATTATATTTTCTATTTTATCCATTTAATATAATCCATTTTATCTTTTTCATTTTATATTCATGCTTGTAGAGAAAAAATGGGAGCTTTGTTTAGAAAAAATGGGGAATTTCGAACAGGATATGAACATTCAAAATATGGAGGAAAGATTGTAATTTTTGGCAATAATAATCCAAAGAAATGTGGTCTATGAATTTAAATGAATTTAATTTTAAAAAAATAAAAATTTAGAAACTAGAAATAAAATTCTAAAAGACTCTAGTTTACATCATCTTCGAATTCCTAATAGTTTTGCGGCAATAGGTGTTCGAAAGTGAATTTTTTTCTCATAATGTTGATCTCTGTGTCAAAGTTGGCCAAAAAGTGGGACACACTATCGTGGGACCACCCAAGAGTTTAAGTGACCTCATGAGCAGTTATACAATAGTTTTGGAGTCCTTATGATACATCAATTGAAGGGGACTTTGAGCTTAGTTAACTCTAGTTACACTCAATTTCACCCCCTTTTTTGCATGATTTTTGGTTTTGTATGACCAAAAGGAGGTATTTATTGAAATTTGGAGGAGAGATCAAAGTGAGACTGTAGTTCACTTCACTTTGGAACTTGTGTAAGGCCTTTTATAAGGGTTTCCTTTGTATTTTTCTAGTGGTTCTTTCTTCTTTGCCTTTTTTGCTTTTTGCAAATTGAGGCATATTTGTATGAAGCTTATTTATTTTTAGATTATGTCACAGTAGTGTTTCCTTGATTTTGAATGAAAAGGAAAATTTTCCTTCTCAGGTCTTGTGTTATCAGTAATGGGTAATTGGATTAGATTTAATTTCAGTGGTTTGTATGCAAACCCTTTGGTTGTCTTATTTAGTGATTCATTTTTATGCAAGTAAAATTCATGTGAATGTAGGATTATAGGTTGTGTTATGAGATCTCAATAGTTTAAATTGTGTAAAACCATTTCCCTTTTTATAATTAATGAAAACTTGGGCCTTCTTATAAAACTGACTTATTGAATTATTCATTTGGGTTGTGAGAAAATAGGGGTTTTTTCATTCAATATTTATTGTGAGTTTAAATAGCTATTCAAGTTCTGGAAATTTGAAATGTTAAGGTGTATCATCTTCTAGTTATTATTTCAATTCAAGCATATCCTTCTTCCCTTTTCTCAGTAAAATTTTAGCCTTAAATAGGTGATCATAAGGAGAACCAACTCACTCTAGAGGTCTACTCTTGAATACGATACCCATAGCCTGAGAGTAGCCCCATGTTGTACAGAGTTGCAAAGCTTTCAACTTTGCATTAGGCACAATCCTTTGTGACAAGTATCATAAATTTGTGATAATATTTTTTGTAGTAGTTCAATATTCATCATAATTTTTTTAGGCATTTGTTGGTTCAATAGTTACGTAAGTTCAAAGTACGTGTATAATATTCTATTTGAATTTAAAAACTTTGTATTATAATTTCTTCATTTGTTGTTGACATTGTTAAATGCTCAATTTATCCAAAATAAAATCATACTAAATAGTTCAACCATTTAAGAATTTTGAAAGATTCCTTGAAATGAAAATAAAAAAGGTTCATTATTATTAGTAGATTTATCAGAAAATGATGTCACATTGAAAAAATATATATTCATACTACTAAACATAGAGGTGGACATAGTTTTGATAGTGATAGAGAAGCATTAGCATAGACACAATAAAATTAGAGCTACAAATTAGAAAGGGCTAATAGAGGAAGAATATGTAACATTGACTTTTTTCAGGAGACTCTAGTTGCAAAGACGATGTTGGTGTTGGAGATGTAGGAGGAGCCTACGTGCTAGATAAGCATTAGCATAAATACATAATAAATGAAATCCATAAGGGTGATCCCACGAAGCTATGTCCCACTTTTAGGGACGAACAAAATCGACATCATGGGAAAAATTTTTTTAGAGTATTCGTATGAAGTTGATACTTCGCGCGAAGTGGTGGACCCACTTCGCATGAAGTACCCTAGACAAGGGGCTTCGTGCGAAGACCCCCCTTCGCACGAAGTACCCTACGTAGGGGTCTTCGCGTGAAGAGGGCCTTTGCACAAAGCCCCTTTGGGCCAGATTTGTTATATATTTTTGGCGTTTGTTTTTCATTTGTCATTGTTACTATTAGACTTTGCGGACCCCAGGCCTTGGAGCGAAGCACCTCAGCACGTCAGCGCCTCCCAAGCTTTTTCGACATCTTCAGATTGTTAGCAGTATCAGGTACACACATTTTTCTCATTTTTTATTGTAAATAATATGTTTTATATTTATTTTAGTTAGTTATTTGTTTTAAATAATTTTTTATTTGTAGAAATGTTAGAAAATTGTAGTTAAATATTATCTAATATGTTAGAAATTGATAGAAGAATGTTAGAAAATCATAATTAAATATTAGAAAATGATAGAAATATTAAAAATCATAGTATAAATGTTAGACTATGTTAGAAAATGGTAGTAGTTTGTTAGCAACTGTTAGAAAATATTTACAAAACATTAGAAATCGTAGTAGAAATGTTAGAAAATGTTAGAAAACATTAAGATCTTATAGAAATTATTAAAAATATTTGTTTTTAAATTTCAAGTTTAAAGTTGTAAATATTAGGAATCTCTCTCTCTCTCTCACACATGTAGTCGCATTTTTAGTAAATATTAGTTAGTTATTTGTTTTAAATAATTTTTAGTTTGTAAAAATCTTAGAAAATCGTAGTTAAATTTTTGAAAATGATCTAGTAGTATGTTAGAAAATGTTAAAAAATTGTAGTACAGTAAGTTTCTAGGACCATTATTCCTCCCTTACGACATATTAAGACACTTAAGATCTCTTAGGAATCTCAAGATCTTATGATACATATTAGGATGTCCTATGACCCATTGATGTACATGTTAGGTTCCATTAATACATACAAGGACTCATTGTTTCACTCAAGGCTCCTTAAGACATTCTAGGATGAATTAATGTAACCTATGATCTCTTAGGACCTATTATGAGGCCTACAACCCCTTAAGAATTCTAGGACCATTACATATCGCTTAGACATCTTACTTGACACATAGGACCCCTTAGGACCCATACGACCCATTATTATATCTTAAAATGTCCTAGGACACATTCATCTATCTTAGCTTCTGTTAATACATATGCAAACCCATCGTTGCCCGCAAGAACCCTTAAGACATACTAGTATCAATTAATGTAACCTAAGATCCCTTAAACCACTTATCACATCTACGACCCATTAACATTGTTGGACCATTATACATCCCTTACGATATTTTAAGACATATATGACCCATTCACATCATCAAGACCCATTACATATCTTAGGTTGTCTTAGGACACATTTATGTATCTTAGATTCAATTAATATCATACGAGGATCCACTAATGTAACCTAGGACCCCTTAGGACCTCTTATGTTACCCCTGACCCCTTAAGACACTCTACTTGACCCTTATGCATCCCTTACATTATCTTAAGACACATTTAGGACCCATTGTTACCCACGACCCCTTACGACACTCTAGGACCACTTATTGCACCTACGACCCATTAACATTCTAGGACTCTTATCTGGATCCCTTAAGACCTCTTGTGTTACCTGCAACCCCTTAATTAAGACACTCTAGGACCCTTATCTATACCTTAGGACCTCTTATGTTACCCATGACCCCTTAAGACACTCTAGGACCACTTATTGCACCTACGACTCATTAACATTCTAGGACTCTTATCTGGATCCCTTATGAAATCTTAAAACAAATATGAAACCTTAGGACCCCCAAGACCCATTAAAGAATATTAGGATGTCCTAGGACCACTTAGACCACTTATCACATCTACAACCCATTAATATTATTGGACCATTATACATCCCTTACGATATTTTAAGACATATATGACCCATTCAAATCTTGAAGACCCATTAACATATCTTAGGTTGTCCTATGACACATTTAAGTATCTTAGATTCAATTAATACATACGAGGATCCACTAATGTAACCTAGGACCCCTTAGTATCTTTTATGTTACCCACAATCCCTTAAGACACTCTAGGACTCTTATCTATACCTTAGGACCTCTTATGTTACCCACGACCCCTTAAGAAACTCTAGGACCCTTATCTATAGCTTATGACATCTTATGTTATCCACGACCCCTTAAGACACTCTAGGACCACTTATGTTACCCACAACCCCTTAAGACACTCTAGGACTCTTATCTATACCTTATGACCTCTTATGCTACCCAAGACCCCTTAAGACACTCTAGGATTCTTATCTATACCTCAGGACCTCTTATGTTACCCACGACGCCTTAAGACACTCTAGGACCCTTATCTATAGCTTATGACATCTTATGTTACCCACGACCCCTTAAGACACTCTAGGACCACTTATGTTACCCACGACCCTCAAGACACTCTAGGACCTTTATCTATAGCTTATGATCTCTTATGTTACCCATGACCCCTTAAGAAACTCTAGGATCCTTATCTATACCTTAGGACCTCTTATGTTGCCCACAACCCCTTAGGACACTCTAAGATTCTTATCTATAGCTTAGGACCTCTTATGTTACCCACGATGCCTTAAGACACTCTAGGACCCTTATCTATAGCTTATGACATCTTATGTTACCCACGACCCCTTAAGACACTCTAGGACCACTTATGTTACCCACAACCCCTTAAGACACTATAGGACCTTTATCTATAGCTTATGACCTCTTATGTTATCGTGACCCCTTAAGACACTCTAGGACCACTCGTGTTACCCACAACCCCTTAAGACACTCTAGGATTCTTATATATACCTTAGGACCTCTTATGTTACCCACGACCCCTTAAGACACTCTAGGACTCTTATCTATACTTTAGGACCTCTTATGTTACCCACAACCCCTTAAGACACTCTAGGACCACTTACTTGATCTAATATGACCTATTAATACTAATTAGTACATAAGAGGACCCTTAAGACCTAATAAGACCACTTATGTGACGTAATAGGACCTATTAATACCAATTAGTACATCTTAGGACCCTTAAGACCTAAATAAGACCACTTATGTGACGTAATAGGACCTATTAATACCAATTAGTACATCATAGGACCCTTAAGACCTAATAAGACCACTTACGTGACCTAATAGGACCTATAATTTTATATATTTAGATATTTGTTTCTATTTTACATGTAGTTATAACATGTAATCAAATACTTAATTAATAACACTTAGCTTTCACATGTTATGTATCTAGATGGCCGCTCAGGATGCACCTCAGACTCTTGATATGCAGACCATTTTTCATATTGCTGACACGGAGATGGTTCGACTTAGAGAGTCTATTCGTACATCTTTAGCAGATGGTATATAAAGAGATACTTGTGCTACTATATTGACCAGTTTGGAGACTATGACTACCATATTGAGGTCTCACTCCTCCTTCACGCCTCAGGTAGTTGAGACCATTTTTCAAGAGTTGAGGTCCAAGGTCTCGGGCGATGTTTTCTTGGCGATGATTTAGAGCCTTGACCCTAAGGAAATCATCAAACAAGAGGTTTTCCCAAATTACAAGGGGAGGGCCATTGTGAGGGCATATCAGGTCACATGGTGTGTGATTCCTCAAATCGCATGTATGATTTACCCTCGGTTTCTTGCAACACATGGTATTTATCCAAATAATGACCATATTCCATTATATTTTGCACAACAATTGTACACTGAGTTCCGTTTGGGACTCAAGATCAACTATTTAGATCTCCTAGCATATTATGGTCAGGGGCTCGGTAGGGTTGCAGACCGCGATCAATATCGTAGGGCTGATCGAGTTGTACAGCCTCATAGATAGCTAGTTGGGCATAGGACTCTGGTAGTGGCATCGACGATGGTTGCTACTGCAAATAGAGTCATCATTGCTTCTCAGAGGGGAGTTGTGGATAGTATAGGATAGATTGCTTCTGCAGCCACATCCATCACTTTAGATTCAGTGGGTAAGTACATTTTGACTAGATTGAGTAGAGCCAGATCATCTTTTGAGGCTTCGTCTAGTACTACTACAGGTGTGACTAATGAGACATATAGAGTTGCAAGTCTTCCTGTACCTAGACAGATACGAGCACTGTTGGGTCATCATAGTCATTTAGATATGGCCCTTTACTTTTTGGAGGATCTCCTGCAAGCCTATTCTCATATTGCTGACACACACATGATCCCAATACATTCAGTCAGGGATTTTATTGCACTTGCACGAGGTCCTGTAGTTCCACTGACACGGGCCACACCATCTACTAGTCAGGCACAACATAGTGCAAAGCGCTCTGCACCCACAGATCACTCTACAGCTGCAGAGCCAGGTATATAGGTTGGAGATGTACACATCACCATTGAGGGCCTAGACACTTTTGATGAGCAGTAGCTTGGGTTGGGTCAGGTGGACGTTGGCACTGATGTTGGGTCATTTATGGATATGTTATTGCATCTAGATGGTTCAGGTTCTACATCACTCCCCTCCTAGCTAGTGTCACCCCTACACTCCTCATTACTAGAGAGGTTCGGGACCTTAGGTGGTGTGGGTGATGCAGTTTCAGTTGATGATATGATGGTGCAGCGCGCTGATGATCCTCCTACTCCTGAGACCCAGGTACATATAAAATTTTCTTTTCTTTTTTCTTAGGAGTTTTAGTGAACAATTAATTGTAGACATGTGTATTGATGTTTGTTCAATGTATAATATTTTGTAGGCACAGTTAGCAAAGCATGTTACCTCTAGTGTGGGCTTAGAGCATCTTCCTATGAGAGATCTGTTTGATGTGACACCTACTAGTGGTCAGGTAAGTTTTAGATATATGTATGTTTAAGCATGCATGTGTACACATGTATTTATATATTTCAAGTACTTTACATAATATATATACTATGCATGTATATAACCAACTATTGTACACTAAATTTGTAGGGGTCAGTCGCTGCTTTACAACCCTAGGATGCTTTTCATAGGAGTGATTCAACAGATGTGACACCTAGTAGTAGTCAGGTAAGTTTTAAAAATATGCAAGTTTAAACATGCATTTATAATATTTTAATTATTTTAGATTATTATTATGTATACATGCATTTATATTCACAGGGATTAATTGTTGTCTCACAGCTAGAGGATGCTTGTGGCAGTCGCTCAGAGGGTTGCTCTATTCGCATGCGCCTAGATGACTCCCTAGTTTAGGACATGTTGCACATATCTTTTATTTGAGACTCATTATATATGTCATTAGTATATGTTTGATATTTTCAGTTTATGATTCGAGACATATATTTGATTAGAAACATATATATTTGATTAGATGTACTTATATTTGATTCCAGACATATATTTGATTAGAGACGTATATTTGATTAGATGATATGATTTGATTTGATTTGATTAGATGATTTTATTTGATGATATATGATTTGATTAGATGGTTTTATTTGATTAGATGATTTGATTAGAGGATTTTTTTTTTATGATATATGATTTGATTAGATGGTTTTATTTGATTAGATGATATGATATGATTTGATTTGATTAGATGATATGATATGATTTTATTTGATTAGATGATTTTATTTGATGATATATAATTTGATTACATGGTTTTATTTGATTAGATGATATGATTTGATTAGATATGATAAGTAATCTAACTAATTTCATCATTTTTAAGTGTCTTAAGGGGAGGTCTTAAGGGGATCTAGAATTAATATCATAAAAAATAACTAGTTAATACATGTAACTAATGGATAATAACTATTCTAACTAATTCTAGAACTAACACATGTCATAAGTAATATAACTAATTTCATCATTTTTTAGTGTCTTAAGGGGATCTAGAATTAATATCATAAAAAATAACTAGTTAATACATGTAACTAATTCTAGAACTAACACACATCGTAAGTAATCTAACTAATTTCATCATTTTTTAGTGTCTTAAGGGGAGGTCTTAAGGGGATCTAGAAATCATAAGCATCATAAAAATCATTGAATAATCAAAGCATACATAAAATCTTTAACTAATATGCAATCTATAAAAATCATTGAATAATCAAAGTGTACATGTATCTAATTCTAGAACTAACACACGTCGTAAGTAATCTAACTAATTTCATCATTTTTAGTGTCTTAAGGGGATCTAGAAATCATAAGCATCATAAAAAGTATCATAAAAATCATTGAATAATCAAAGCATACATAAAATCTTTAACTAATATGCAATTTATAAAAATCATTGAATAATCAAAGTATACATATAAAATTATATGTATTAAAACCATTGAACCATCAAATAGGTCCATCATATATCAACAAATTATAGTCCATCATATGTTTAAATATATAAACAAAGTATAATGAAAATTAATCTAGAGATATCAAGTAGGTCCTAACACAAGAAATAAGTATACATATTATACTTTTTAGACCAACTAAAGTGGTTCAGACTTTTCATGGAGAACATGTAATATTCTCTCATGATCCTCACTATCTAGTCTCCACTTATGACGTCCACATTGAGATTTAACTGTATGAAGACAAATGGATGTGGCAACTACTAGGTGACTATATTGAAACACCTTATTGTCTGGTTCATAATCAACAAAGTGAATACCATGTTGAATTACTTTGATTTGCTTGAAATATGTTCCCTCTAAAACAACTGAACCTGCACGTCACAAATTTTAACAATATATAAATTTAAACAAACTCAATTTGAAATTTGTTAAAAGGTTGAAATTTAAAATTTACAAATTGAGTTCAATATATTGATGTAAACCATATAAAAACCTATGGGGAACAACATTCCATCAATTTCTTCAGGTTCAAGTAACTTCATCCTCTCTGCACTACAACGCAGTAAATAATAACCAACTCCTACATTTCCACGCTCAGCAATCACTGCAAAAACATCTCCTGCACAGTAAATTTATATATACATGTGTGAGATCTTAAAATTTACTTAGTTCAATCTATAGATCTATCTATCTATCTATACATGCAGCTCAATGTACCATATAATGTGAAATATATATATACTTACCAATTTTGATCAATCCTGAGATATGATCGTAATCAGTAGAAATCAAAGGGACATCATCAAAGTTTTAATCTTCATTTCTATCAAATGTATCAGTAACAACTAGTGGCACTAGATTCCATGTGCCTACATATCCACGGTCTTGATTGATACATTCCTCATAATTGTCAGAAACACAGTGACAACAAAAGCATGAGTAGTCCCTAGTGTTCAACATCCAATTGCCACAATTCATATTCATAACTGAATGCAAAGATTGTGTCTTTTCTATCCTATTGCAACCATGCATAATTTTTCTATCCACACCTGAACAAATGCATATATAATACATTCTATATAAATATAATTTGAATAAAAAATATCATAAAATTTTTAAACACTTTCAAATAATTTAAAAATGTGTGCATACCTTTTATCTCCCAAAATTTTCTATATGGCACCGCCTGAGTCAATCCTAGTGACGTGTCATTCTCATTTGGTGCGAAATGTGTCTTGCACCATTCAACCACATCATGTGCATTTTTTATATGCACTCCCTTATAATTCATTTGATACTTTCGTATAGCACGTTTGATGCAAGCTCCGACACCATCATGTTCACCTTTTCCATGTCCACTCTCAAAGAAACTCCAGACATGTGGTATGTTTTCATTATGATGATATCTACATAGTGCATAAAATGGTCTCGATGATTTGAATTGTGCAGCACATCCATCTGACCAAACATAATGTTTATCAATTTTTATACCTCTTTCTTTCAAATTTGCAAAAAATATCTTGAAGCAGTGTTCTACATAATGAATGTCATGCTCTCTATCATCACTTATATAAAAATGATATTCGTTCTTGATGAACCGTGCTTCAAATGTGCTCTAAATACCATCCAAATCTAATTGTGTGTGTTGATAACACACATGCACCATAATAGTAATTTGCTCTAAAAAATAGTATTCTGGTTGAATTGCCTTTTGATGAACAAAAGAATAATTTTCTGCAAAATCAACAACTGATACAATAGTTTCAAGTGGAAAATTGTCTCTCAGTGTTTGGAATTGTTGTGCTTGCCACTTTGCAAAAAAAGCATGATGAATGTAGGGTTGAATCAATTTTTTAAATTTTTCCATAAATACTCCAACATTTATCTCCTCTTCAACATATTCTAAACTTTTGTATTCTTTCCCAAATTTTGTTTCATTCTTTACATATTTGTAACTCTTGCAATTTACCATCTTTGTTACATCAATATTTTTCATTTTTGAAAGGAAAAAGAGACAAATCAGCACATGTTTGGCATATTCCTTTTATGCAATTTATTTGTCCAGCTACATCATCTCTTTTGTCACATAAAATGGATGAGATGAACTCACTTTGTCTAGTAGGAGGAGCATTTTCAAAATCATTAGTGTTTTCTACAAACTTTTGAAAAACTTGATAGTGGAGATCAAATTCAATATGATAACGACAATAACAAGTTTCAAACACTTTGTTTGTCCTGATATAATATGGCTTCAATTTTTCAAACAATGTTTGCCCAATCTTTATATTAGGATTTGAACTACAAAATGACACATACATTTCATGTTGTGTTGTGTCCAACCAATGTTTTGTATGATATTCATATTGATTAGCTGAAATTCTACGTTTGATAACATCTCTAGTGTTTGATGAAGGACATGTATTATCATTCCAAAATGATGTGACCAAATTTTTTATTCCTTCATCAATCCTATCAGAATGAGGAGCTCTACACATGATTTCCCAATTGCCTTCCAAGGTGCTATCATCCAAAAGTATTCTCCTATTAACATATTATGATATTGTTTTCCTATTAAAACCAAATTGAGATGAAACTGAAGATATTTGTCTTTTTCATCCCATAGTGTTACCTACAATGGATGTCAACATAAATTTTCTTGTAATGGACTTATCTATAGTTCGAGATCGCTTCCCTAGCTGGTTCAAACCTTTCTTAAGATTTTCAATCATATCAGTTTGCATGTCAACAACTTTTCTCTTCTTTGATAATATGTCTATACCCAATAATTTTAATGCCCCTTCCAACTTTTTATTTATAAGTACAAGTGAAAGCAATTGAGCTTGTTCAAGTGTTTCAAAATTATCAAATTTAACCAATGTTTCTCTTGCTATCATATTCATTGATCTCTTCTTAGCAAGACTTATGGGTTGAACATTAGCAAGTGATCTCAAATTCTCCACATCCATTGTAAGTAAATAATCTAAGTTTCTATAATTAATATTTCTCTTTATAGTTTGAGCTAAATTTAAAAGTTCATTCATACCATTAGGAGCATGTGATGTTGACCCTTCTCCAACATCAATTGTTTGAGCTTTCGTAGGGAGTAATCTTGACCCTTCTTCAATGTGCAATTCTTCGACTTGACTTGACCCTCCTACTTCAGCTTGTCTTTCAACTTCTTTAGTTTTATGATAATATGTCAATGTAGCTTCACGATTTCTTTGTTCAATACCCAGTGACCTTTTTCTAGAAGATTTACTTTGTCTTCCCTTCTTGTTCCCCATTTCTTCAAGCTCCAAAATATGTCTTTCACAAGATCATCAACAAAAATTTTCTTCTTCAAAAAATACTTTAATCTAATATTTTTCCTCTCCAAAATTATGCCTTTGAAAAAATAGAAATAGCAATCCTCCTGCAAAAAATGCCTTCAATAATAAAAAAATGTGAATTTATTAATTGCAATTCGATATAAAATAGAAATAAAATATTTTAGTTTTATACCATTCTAATTTTTTTTTACAAAATAATTTCACTAGCTGACTTCCCTCGAAGTACGTACTTCATGTGAAGTACCCAAGGAAAAATTCTGGCAGGGTGTCTTTTGCCAAGATTTTCACTTGAGGGGCTTCATGTGAAGGGTCTTCGCATGAAGACCCCCAAGTGTCTTCGTACGAAGGGGGTCTTCGCACGAAGACCCCAAACCTGAAAGTTTTCCCTCACAAAACAATTGAACTTCAAAAAAATGGTCTTTGGAGGCCAGAAACAAGGACTAAACAAGATGATTTTTTCAAACAGATGATGTCAAATGATGTTATTCAGAACAAGCTTTCTAATGAATATAATTTTAATACATATTGAGTTCATTATCACTTTTAAATATTACTTTAAGTAAACATAGGTTGTTTGGTCATTCAACAACCTGTCTCTTCAAGACTTCAGGAAAAATAGTAATTTATAAAAAATATGTAGGAAAAGCGTATTTGTGTTACCTTTCTATGAAAAAAAGAAAAAAATAAATTTCGATATACATAGATCAAGTTAGAGCGATCCAAGTGACCTTATGTCTAAATTACAGTTACTGTCACTTTACAACTTAATAAACTATGAAATATCGATCCAAAATGAATAAAACCAATTGCATCCTTTAGATATTGAAGTTACAAATATTATCTCAAAAGAATTACATCATTATCATATTTAAAAAAAAAGTTATGCTGATCCAAGTGACAGTAACTCCTTAAAAACATAGTTTTTTCACGCAAACCACTTTTCGAAGGAGAAGGAAAAATGAAGTTAAATGATTTTTTTTCTATAAAAAAAAAATATATTTATAAACTAGAAAAAAATTTCTAAAAGACTCTAGTTTACATCATCTTCAAATTCCTAATAGTTTTGTGGCAACAGGGGTTTGAAAGTGAAGTTTTTCTCAGAATGTTGATCTCTGTGTCAAAATTGGCCAAAAAGTGGGACTCACTATTATGGGACCACCCATAATTATTATTTCTTCATTTTAATGAAATCCATAATTGGCCATCTTAGTCTGTATGTTTTGTGAGATTTTGTTTTTGTTTTTTCTAACCCTAACATGGAATTTGAATCGAAGCCATACAAAGTTTTCATTTAGATGCAATAGATTTGATCCGAGTCATGAGACACAAACCAATCAATGAGTAATGATTAGGGTTCACTTTAGATTTGCATCAATCTATCACAAAGATTTAAATAGTTGTATGACTTATTTAATATTCCATGACAAGAAGTGGGTATTCAAGGCAAAAAAATAGGTACTAGTATGAATAAGATTTTGATGACCTCTATTCATAAGACTCAAAGAAAATAGTAGTACAACTCATTTTGGCATATTTTTTAAATTTATTTTCTTAGTCTTTAAGATCAAACAAAACTATCAACAAAATTGATGAATCGATTTTCATAAGTGATTTTGTGTAGTGCTTGAATTTGTGATACTAGTTTTTGAAGTCATTTTGTTTGCGTGTTTTACATTTATTTCTTGTGAATTTATAGTCCATGATTTCATAACCCCTGCCCACCTCTAAATTTATGGCAGGAGCTTCTCCCATTTTATACAGTGTGCAAGCTTATTAATATTTTGTGTGGTTGTTATAAATTGTGCAATCTACTAGTTTGTTTAATTTTAAGGTTGAAAATTTGAAATTAAATTTTTTATATGTGGCCCTTAGGTATGTAATTTAATTGGAACATGTCAATATTCCAACTTGATCCCCTAAGTGCTAAGCATGCTACCATAAACATTATGTATAACAATACAAGATATGGTGACATCAGATACAAAATCAAAGCTTAGGGTTTTGTCAAAGGTATATCCTAGTGCATAGATATAGATCGTTAACAATGCTAAAAATTTGGAGCACTACAATTTGAAACAATTAAAGTCACAAAAATGAAATAGTTTAAATGCACAAAAAATGCAAGGAAAACAAATCCGCTAAGTGCAAATTATATGCTATGACACAAAAGTAGCCAAAATGGAACTCACAAGAGATGAAGAAAATAAAACAACAAAGAAATCTCAAAGAGATTTTCTTTCTCTTTACTATTGATATTTAGTTTCACAAAGATCTAATTTCTAATATCAAAATGTACGTATAATTTGAGTTTACACATGAAGATGAAAACCACAAAGATTGAAAACACAGTTTTTAGTGTAACTCAACTTAATATGAACTAGTTTGATAACTTTGAACGATCACCTCCAATAGCTTAGATAATCTCAACTAATGGCCCATTAATAATAAGTGTATGCAATGTAAACCTAACATCGACATATGATCGAATTTCTTAAATCACACTTAAAATTGATCTCTTCTTCTTCATCATATGTGAGTTTTTATAATAACCTATAAAACTAATTTATCCTTTTGCATTTCTTGAAGTACTTTCATTCAAATTTTGAAGATTTTGTGTCCAAATCCAACTCTAACAAATAAAACTAGTCCTATAACAATAATTAACACATAAAATACATACATACATACATCTACACACACACACACACACACACACACACACACACACACACACACACACATATATATATACATATACATATATATGTATACATACATATGTACGTACACACACATAGTTTTTCTGTAACTCATTATATATACATACATATATTATATATATATACATATACATATATACATATATGTACACACACACACATATACATACACATACACATACACATATACATATACATATATATACACATGTATACATATATATGTATACATACATATGTATGTACACACACACTTAGTTTTTTGCAACTTGTTACACACACACACACACACACACACTAAGTGTATGTTGTGATAGGATAGATAATTCAAGGTGCATCATTATACACACACACACACACATATATATATATATATATATATATATATACATATACATATATATATATATACACACACATAAATACATATATATGTATAAATACATATATATACATATACATATATATGTATATGTATATGTATATATACATATATACATACATGTATATATATATACATGTATATATATATATATATATATATATATATATATACATGTATGTATATATATATATATACATGTATGTATATATATATATATACATGTATGTATATATATATATATACATGTATGTATATATATATATATACATGTATGTATATATATATATATATATACATGTATGTATGTATATATATATATATATACATGTATGTATGTATATATATATATATACATGTATGTATATATATATATATATATATATATATATATATATATAATGATGCACCTTGAATTATCTATCCTATCACAACATACACTTAGTTTTCTGCAACTCATTTTCATAGCAACAAATTAACAGTGTTTACAATAATAGTTAAAAAGAATAGATTACTTAGAATTTCTTTATATCCAATCAAAACTTCATGTCTTCTCACACTAAAGTGTGATAAAGACATATATTTGTATGGAAAACAACTATAGTTCATGACATTTTGTAAAAACAATTGCATGTCACACATGAAATGAGAATATTTGATTTTTTCATTCAATAATTTAATAGAACACTATAGATTTGTTTTTATAAAAAAAATTAACATCCATTTGTCAAGTTTATATGCATCATTATCAGCGAAAACTTTAAGAAACTCCCTCCCTAGACAAGGTGTAAAATCTTGGAGAATCCTATATTATTTTGGGTGGAAAAAAAATATTGTTGGCAAATTTTTTTAATTTGAAAAGAAAAAATATTAATTTAACTCGTGATTTTTTTTCAATTGTATGAAAATTCTATAAAATCCTGGCGAATCTTTCATTGTTGAAGAAAATCACGGCTAGAAGTACACATACCTAGCAACCATCATTTCACCATTATTGTTATATGGATCCTAATTAATTATTAGACTTGAAGGTTAAATTTTGCCCACTTTTATTGCTGCAATTTCTCTCCAAATTATTGAATGGGGGTTTTGGGGCACCGCCTCCGAAAGCTCAAACGACTTTTAATATTTTAGTAAGGTGTTCTAAGTTAATTTTATATAATCTAACATATAGTAAAGCTATTTTTTATAACCATTGGGTGATCCTAAATCAATGGCATAAATCCTAATTCTGGCCAAACTTTTAAAGGACACCAAGTTCCAGAGAAAGTCTCCGAAATAAAGACATGTGTCCACAATCGAATTAATTTTGGGCCAAAGTTTGAAAGGATAAAAAGTTCCATGAAAAGTCTCCAAAATAGAGACACATGTCAAATCTATGTACTTAACTCATACCCTAACTTAAATTTTGACCACATATTGGCGAATATGAGCATCGATTAAGACAAGCTTTGGAAATTGTAGGTGAAAATATTCAATTTACTATGTGGAAAAATTAGATTCTATTGGCGAAGTCATTACTAAAATACAAATAATTCCATATCACTATTGGTGATTGGCCTATGGATGGGACCCAATTTTTATAAAGTGCGGGCGATATGGCCACCCTGAAAGTCCAATTTTTTTTGCCAAATTCTGGGTCCCCGATGAGTGAAATTCGCCACTAAAGTTATCCCTGCTCATCATTCCTCATCCACAATTACGCGACGATGATTTGTTGTTTTGGTATAATTTACTTTTTTATTAATTTATTTGTTGTGGACAATGATTTGAAGAAATTTAGGACTATGCAAAATAGTGACAAGTACCTATGGTTCAAGACATTTTAGAGAAAAAAAATGGAAAACTACACATCACCCAAATGAATTAAGAATAATGAATTTCATGCTAATGAAATTTCATTCAATAATCTCATTTAAAACTATTTAGATTTCTTTGTACCAAATATTTTTTCCCAAATTCACTTTGGTGTTATAGAATAGAGGACAAAAATTAGTTGTTTGGTTGTTTCAATTTCTTTTTTATTAATTAAGTCCATAGGCTTCGTCTGCGGGTAGCGGCTATGCAGCCATGAAAATTGTTAACCATATGAAGAGGAAACACTTAATTTTTTTTTCAAAAAGTTTGCAAAAAGTTATATAAAAAAAACAAATTTCGTGGCTGTATAGCCACTACCTCCCCTGCGAGCTTGCTCGTGTACGGCCTGATCAGATTTTTCTCACACTCAGAATTTTGTCTTACACCCGAAAATGGATTACCGATTGGTTTTTCTATACAGAACTCTGGTTTTTTTTCTCGCACTTCCAAGCCATTTCAATCGTTGGTTACCATCTTTAGCACGGAGGTGTGGTTTTTTGGTCGCCTTCAAATTATTACAATCATCGGTTACCATCTTCAATCGCTAGTAAAGTGGCAGATTACCAGATTATGTCATGTTGGATGTCGGGAAAAACTCACCATGTTGTTTGGCATGCTGGAAAAATCAGAGCTGATCAAAACTTGGGTGCAGTTAATTTCAACGAAAGACCTGCTATATTGAATGCCTACGCTCATGGTACAAAGATTGAGGTCAGATCTAGGCCGCTTACTATAAGAGGAAGAAGCCCTGTCTCCTGATAGTCTAAATGTCGCTGCCTGAGATCCCAGGGTTCGACTTATGGGGTATGCAAAGTTTTGTAGAAATAATAAAGGGTTAAATTTTATGTTCGAAATTTGAGAGAAAAATGGATCCCCAACAAATGAGAAAGGTAAAATACATACTCCACAGTCATATCTAGAGCAACACCTCAACAAATGTAACAAACCCCATTTTTGCCTTCACAATTTTTTGACTGAAATTTGATAAGGGGAAAGTAGATCTGGAATATGAATAGAGAAGTTCAACTGCACACATGGATACTGCATTGAGAAGTGGCAGCATCAGATGGTTTCAACGGTGCACAGTTTGACACGTACCAATTCTGCAAAGCTCTTGGGATTAAATATGTATAAGGGGATGGATAATCTGGATTACCACTCCTTGCTCCTCCATCGCCTTTTAAGGAAGAAAGTATATAACTTGGTCACTGAGAAAAAAAGAAGAAGCAAAGTACACAATTTCCTTCACGGAAGATCGAACTGCGGACCTTTAGTTTAAAAGGCTAACCTCTAACACTAAGCTATACAGTCCACATAATATTTTCTAATTGCCTTTGTAGGTAGATCATCCATTGCTGAAATGGTACTGATGGATGCAATTGTTGTTAACATTTTTGGGAAAATAACTAGAAGTTGAAACAAATGTTTGTAACTGGGCATGTAGCTCAAACGGTAGAATGTTCATGTTGCATGCAAGAACCAGGGGGGTCGATACCTTATATCTCCAGTGCTCAGGAATTTTGCCTATTGCTTTTTTCCCCCTTTGCAGTAATACACATTCTCACTGAGCTCTTCAATTGTCGACTGCTATACTCATTTGAAACTCTTTTTTACTAGGTATTTGGGGGAATTTGATGGATGGACTGCCCGTAAACAAGTTTTGGTTTTCCAATAATTAATTTATATGTAAATCAAGAATGATCAATGTTAGTTAAGATGAAATTTTTAATAAATATATGAAAAATCATAAATGTCATATAACGAAAAATCATAAATACATTCATTCACAAGAAAAATATTTTTATTTTTAATAAAATATTTTAACTATCTAATATAAATATATTCTTTATATGGAATTTTGTTGCACATTTATTTTATCTAGAAACTTAAAATGATTATGATATTGCTATCAAGAAGGATTCAATTGTGTACTTCTCCAGTTAAACTCATTAACCCTTGTTTCTTGACTAGTAATTCACAAGAACCCTTCTTTTGTGAGCATGAATGGTACACTTAGCGTTCATTGCATACAAGTCAAGCATCAAAAATTCATAGGAGGTTAGCCCAATTATTAGTACTTGCCGTAGGCAATACTATTGTATTCACATGTGTCTCATTAGTTAATTAAAATCTACCAATCATAAGTAGTTATTTTTATATTTATGAAAATCAACATAGTTCTACCAAAATTAGAAAATTTAAATCTTTAATTTTAAACTTAAAAAATTTATTTATCTTCAATATGATTGGTTGAAATTTTAATGTCTTATAGGCGCCCTTTTTATGGGATACACAAAATCTAATTTCAGAATGGAAACTTCTGGTTTTGGGCAATTTAATCTTTCCATAACAATGCTTGTCTGCATAGAAACTTTCGTCCATAACAATACTTCTTTGCATAGAAACTTCTTAATCCAATGGTGGTTTTCTTTAAAATCCTACAATTCATGCAAACTATCTAGGAGCTTTTATCTTGCACAAAACACAGGTTAAGGTTTTTTTTTCTCAATGTCAATATTTAGCCAAACTTTGTATTTTTGTTCATTGTTTTGATTTCATAATTTTTTTTTCAGATTTGTTCTCAATCTAGCGGTTGCTGCATAAATTTTTTTTGCTTCCCTCTTCACTATATTATTTTGCATTAATAGTTTTTCAGTGCACACATAATCTCAGTTTTATCTGTAACTTATATGAAGCTCAAGAAATCAGAACTTTCCTCTGTGAATTCTGAGATAGTGTTCTTAATAAGGAAAAACATTATTTTTGCTGTTCAAATTTTCATGGAAACTAGATTCTTTAAGGATGGCTCTAGTAAACATAACCTACTATTCTATGGGCGAAAAGTGCTTGAACTCATTGCCAGATGACCGGGTGGGGACGGATACTTCCAAACTTGGGCAAGAAGGATGGGTCTAGACTTGTCTTGACTCATTCTAAATTGATGCAACAACAGAGATGCTACCTCTATTTGTCTGTGAAGATGATCTCTCAAATGTAGCATCCCTAGTTTTGTTGAATTAATATAGACACGTGACTTCAAACTCAAAACAATTTAGGGTTATGACCATAATTAAAACTACTAGAATCTCCTAGCAACCGGAGTTCTTCAACACTTTCTTTTAGCTCTTCAATTTCAGCATCAACTCTTTATGGGGGTATATCTTCTTCAAGATGGCAATTGCCTCTGCTCTTATTTTCTGTATACAAATTAAAAAAACCAATTTCAATAGTCATAAATCAGTTAAAAAAGATGCGATTTTAACTTATAATGAATTTGGAATCATTTTCTACAATACATGATTGTGAAAAAATATTACAAGATCAAAACCTCGTTCCAAATTACTAGAAAGCAATATCATAAAATTTGGTGTCCTGGATCTTATATACTACTGTATAGTTCCTAACTCCAATACCCACAAAAACATCTACCTATCAAAATATCGAATTCCAAACTCTAAGCTCTGTTGCAGAAAGAAATAGATCATCATAAAATATAAATCATTTTCACTTTTTTCAGTAACGTTCAAACAATTTTGGACATGAAACCCATTCCTGCCGCCCTAAAATTGACAGGATATGTGGGTGTTTTGGTTTCGGATCCTTGGTTGCAAAGCCAATTCACCCAAGTGAAGCTTCGCTCTCTGAGAACACAAGTATGAAAAAATTCCCCAGTTAATCTTAACGCCTTGTGTATTAAATTTGACTGTTATAGCATGAGCCCATTTCTACCGGTTTAAATGCATATTGATGTGAAATTGCTCTATGTAAGATACAAAATATTAGGAGATAAAAACTTCAAATATAATGTAGAGAAGAATGAATGATTGGATGTCAAAAAATCTTGCTTAATAGATTGAGACAAATTTAAGCATTGGGAGCTCTAGAAGCAAAGAAGAAATGTATTGTTTAATCTTTTTATTCCATTTAAAAAGATTTGAAGAAAAAAACCAATAACAATGAAGATGGCATTGCTTGAAGCAATTTTTTATCCAATGAATTTTTTTTGTTGAAATTTTAAAGATTTAACTTGATGATTGAGAATAATTTAGGCTTCTAAAAACTCTAAAATCAAATTAGAAACAATTTTTTGAAATGAAATTTTATTCAGTTGATTTACAAGATATTTAGAGTTTCCAAACTTTAATAGCAATTAGGAAAATAATAGTGAGGGCAAATTATTTTGAACCTGGTTAAAACAGTTATTGGAATAAAACACAATTAAGTTTTAGTGAATCCATAATGGATTACTCAATATAAGAATGATTGCTGATTAAGGAAGTGCACGAAAGATAAAATTATTAAAGAGGCTGAGACAAGTTTGGGTTTTAAAACTTGACAAGGAAAGAAGAAAAAAAATATGTATATGATGTCCAAGCAATGTAACATTTTAATAGCTAAAACAATAGGCACATATTCTAATATATCTCATTATTATTTTAATTAGTTTCATTTTACTATTTTAGTACAAAAACAAAATTGTATCCCAATAAAATTGAACAAGATTCCAGTTCACAATTTTAAAAAATTCTATCTTTATAACACATAGGAAAAAAAAAGCATACATTGCTACAACAATTCAAGATAGTACAAAAAAAACTTCAACCTAATTCTTCCTTCTTCATTATAATATAATACAGAAAATAATAAAAGGGCTCCACCTATATTGTCACTGATGTCTGTTGTACTCTTTTTATGCATTTAATTATTATTTTTGGCTACTTTAACTCAAATTTGATTTTAGGAAAACAAACATCATAAAAAAATCAATGGCAAATTATAAACATATAACATTGGGTAATCATATTTTCAATGGGTGTTGCTACTCATTTGCAACTCTTCATATAAAACTAAACTTTTTGTTAACAAAAATTTACTTTAAATAACTTTATTTCACTCTTATACTATAAAATGTGTCATATAAGAAATTATTTTCTAAAAGAATTAGGGGTAACAATTACAATTATGATATAATTATAACCATAATTATAATTATGGTTACAATATCATTTTTAGCATTTTCAATTTTGTACAACTCCAAAATCATTCATTATCACTATTTGCATTATACGGCAAGTACTCGCCACTACGTGGCACTTGTTAAGTTTGTATCTTGATCGATAAAATTGTGAATATAAAATCATACATCAGTTACATATTTGCATGCCTTTCTTACTCAAGTGTTTGTTGCACAAAAAGTTTTACATTGTGCACATTTATTTTAATCTTTTATATGTGATTGACATGCAGGTGAAAGTCTTTGGATCATTTGAGACATGGTTGTATTTTCCTATCTTTGACATTTATGTAAGTCAAAGACCACACTTAAATGATATTTGCATCGCTCGAGAAGAGTTAAACATTCATTAGCCGAGAGGCTTTAGCCTAAAGGATCTACAGTCACAATATAGACCCCTTGAATCTGTGAAACTTTTTCCACAAATCTCCAGCAATTGTAGACTCATATTTAATCTGAACAGTTAGTTTACTTTAAAATTTTAAATATTTTAAATATTTTTCATTTTGAAATAAATGAAACATTTATATCCAAGGTTTTACTAAATGAAACTCTCTTATGTTAGTTCGGTAATGCACTGGCAGTAATATCGGGCTACGATCCATTAATTCAGGGAGATGAAATGGTATTAATTGAAATTTGGGAATTACTATTTAGAATACCAGTACTTATGTTTACATTATCAGTGTTTCTATTAACATGTTTCCATTGGTGGATGCGTTTTGATATTAGTTTCTATTTTCGAACCTTTCCTTTACCAAATTGGGTAGGTATATGGCAATTAGAAAGTATACTATAGCCATTAGAAATATACTTGCATTTAAATAACATACAAGATCATGGTTTCCTAATTGATGGACATATGAAACCCATGACTTCTTTGACTAGCCTGGTTCATTATGTAAGGTAAAAGACATTGTTTATTGTTTCTTAATTATGCATGTATGCACATTTTAGTAATATTTTGTATTGAAAGAAATGCATCAACAATGTTGCTTCTAGAATGGCCAATTCAGTTAGTATAGTTATAATTTTTTTGTATGTCTTCATTTCACTCCTTAATAACATGTTTGGAATAGAAGAATGAGTTGTCCAGGGTTAATTGCTCATACCAAATTTTGTTTTCTCATAAAAGGGTTATTTAACTCTATTTTTTTAATAAATTGGGAAGAGGATTTATGTTCTCAGTTTAAAAAATAAACTCTCCCAAGCTGCCAAATCATTGAATTTGTAAAGAAAAGAATAAAGGTTCTTTATTCATTCATATTTATTTATTGAAACTCTTTATTTTATGAACCGTCTTTGCAATAAAAGTTTTCTTCTTAAAGATTTTTTGTGGACAGAATCTCTGTGTAGGTCAAACGTAAGAGCGGTTGTTTGAGGACTATGAAAAAAAACTTGTACAATGCTGGTAATTATGAGTTTCATTATTGTATGACAAATCAATAAAATTATTAATCTTTGGTGCAGGGATTCAGACAAAAAGAAGGATAAATTTCAATGGCATATGTACCTAGGAAATAGAGAAGTACACTAGTACACTCTCTAAAGCTTATGTTGTCAACTTTGTTGTTAAAAAGGTCATTTGATTTAAAAAAATTGAGAATTGAATTTTGATTTTTCATTATTAGATTGGAATTTAAGGACTTCCTTCAATCTCTTCAAGTACTATGAAATAATTAGTGTTAAGTCTTATATCAGAGGCACCTTACAAGAAGGACAAGAAGGTTCACAGGGTGCCTTTTGTGAGTGGGATTCCAAAAACTACAATAGGAAAGATATTAAGAAAGGACTCCATTAATCTTTCTACATCGAGATTTTGAAGGCAAAAGATTTTAGCATCCAAATTCTCTTTCTCATGGTAAAACATGCAGGAAATTAGAATGTTTCCATATATATATGGTCTGTCACGATGAAGACCAAGATTAGTTTCTCCATTTGTACCACCCTAGGAAAATCTAGAGAACATTTGGTGTTTGTGGAGAGCATAAACTTTTGTAGCCTCTCCACCATACAAATAATAATAATAATAAAAATAAAGAGTTTGCATGTGCATACTAATGTTCAGCTCACATTTTGTGTAATGGGAGTAAGATTAATCTCATAGCTCTTGGTAAGAGTTTCATTTTAGCTTTAAATCTTTGTCTGATATTTGTTTTTTCATTTTTTGTTGCAGAGAATTTGTATCCTAAGGTGGAAAGAAAGCTTTCTTTCTATGTACATTGAATGAGGTTGTTTATATTAAATTTATTTATTTTTATTGCATGGACCTTTTGTGTGGAATGCAATTTGAGATGACTAGTGTAAGTTATATTTTTTAGTTTCGGCTAAATGTCGATTACCAAATCTATTTCCAACTATAAGATAATTCCTTTTCTGGTTCTATTTTGCATTTACTAAAAAATTACAAAACAAACACATTAAACCACCAAAAATAGATTTTATGCATAATTTATTTAAATTAATTTCTATCTTTAAAAGTTGAATGAATTCAAATTAGTGAACAACATAAGATGTAGATTAATTCCTACAATTCTAGAGTGCAGAATTGAAAAATTAGAATTTAGTTTTATGATTTATAGATATTAGAAATATTATGCTACTTGCACGAATAAAATAAAATAGAAAGTTTCTTTTAAGTCATTTACATGTATACAAAATGATTGCTTATTATGTAAATGATTTGAATCAATAAAAACAAGAAAATAATAGAAAGTTGCTTTTAAGTCATTTACATGTATGCAAAATAATAAAAAACATAAAGTAGAAATTTTAGTGATTGCTTATTATGTAAATGATTTGAATCAATAAAAAAAAGAAAATAATAGAAAGATGCTTTTAAATTTAGAAAAAAAATTTAAAAAATTCTAGATTTAACACAATTTTATTTTCTTAAATGCATTTGTTTCAGAAAATTAGTATAATTTAATTATTTAAAATTGGATAATAAAATTAAATTTATCTTAAACTTAAAACTAAAGCAAAATGAATCTTAACCTTGAATCCAATTGAATAATATATTAAATTCAACTCTAATTCTAACACTAAATAATAATAAATCCTTCATTGTAGTTCCTATGACTTCCACCATTAATCATTAAACCAAACCAAACCCAATTGAATCTGTAACCTAAACTAATTTAACTTAAACCTTAAACTAACTTGAAACCTAACTATAACACTCATCCCTAAACAAAATTAAAATGGAAACAAAATTATATCCTAACTCTAAAACAAAATGAAAAGTTACTTTAAAGTCATTTACTTGCATGCAAAAGTTTAATGATTGCTTATTATAGAAATGATTTAAATAAAAAAGGGGGCAAAAATAATAGAAAGTTTCTTTTAAACTTATTAATAGTTTTAAATTTATTTTTTTTAAAACTAGATTTAACACAATTTAATAATAATATTTATCCTAATCTTAAATCCAATTTAATAATAAATCAAATTAAACTCTAATCTTAATACTAAATAATAACAAATCCTAATATTAAATCATTGTATTTTCCTATGATTTTCACCATTAAGCATTAAACAAAATTATACATTAAACCAAATTGCATCCTAACACAGACTAAATTAAACCTAAATCTTAAAACCTATCTTGAACCCTAACTATAACACTTAACCCAAAAAAAAGTTATATCCTAAAATCTAATTGAACATTAAGCGAAGAGAAATCTTAAAAAATGTTATAATAAATGGAACCCTATACCTATATTAAATAAAATTACCCTAAACCAAAGAAAATTAAACTTAAACCCTAAATCTAATTGAAAATTATATTATGTTAATTGAATTATTTAAAACTGGATAATAAAATTAAATCTATCATAAACTTAAAACTAAAACAAAATGAATCTTAACCTTGAATCCAATTGAATAATATATTAAATTCAACTCTAATCCTAACACTAAATAATAATAAATCCTTCATTGTATTTCCTATGACTTCCACCATTAATCATTAAACCAAACCAAACCCAATTGAATCCGTAACCTAAACTAATTTAACTTAAACCTTAAACTAACTTGAAACCTAACTATAACATTGACCCCTAAACAAAATTAAAATAGAAAAAAAATTATATCCTAACTCTAAAACAAAATGAGAAGTTTCTATAAAGTCATTTACTTGCATGCAAAATTTTAATGATTGCTTATTATAGACCAAATTGAACCCTTATCCTAAACAAAATCAAACCCAATCAATCAGTAAACCTAAACCATATTAAATCCTCAAACCTAATTTTAATTAAAAACTGGAATGGATTGAACCCTACCCCTAAAATAAATTGTAGCCTGACCTTAAGAATGAACCACATTTACTCCTAACACAAAACCTATGAAACACTAATCCTAATGTTGGACCAATGTTTATGATAACCCAAAGGCTACTTAAACATTTACTAATTGAAATCCTAATCCAAATTGAACTTGGATCCTAACCCTAAACCAATTGACACCTACCTCTAATAGTAACTCTAAACCTTACTAAATACTAACCACAACCCTAAACCAAAATGAACCCAAATCCTATTCAAAACCTTGAACCTAATTGAATATTGAGCTTAACAACCCCCAACCCCTAAGCCTACATTAAATTAAACCCTAAACCAAATTGTGCTATTGTTAAATTATATTCAAAGTTGTTATTGAATATGGTACGATTTAAGGTAATTGCCTACTCTCTCTCTCTCTCTCTCTCTCTCTCTGACCCTCTCTCTATCCTAACTCTTTCTCATGCATCTCGACCCATAATTTGATTTATCATTTAATTAGATTTAAGGTTAAGAAATTATAACTCTAAAAGAAAGTCAAGTCAAACCCTTTTCATAATTGAATATTAGGCCAAATTATAACCTAAACCTAACCATCAATCTAAATATACCATAAAAATAACACAATACCATATTCAAACCTAACCGTAAACCAAATTTTATCATAACCTGAACATGAATTTGAATTGAACTCTAACCCTAAACCAAATTGATTGTTAGACCAAACCACATATAAAAGCTCTAACATGCAACCAAAATAAACTCTTATTTTAAATCCTATTGAACCCAAACTCAACCAAAATAAATGTTTACTATAAATGAAATTCACTTGTAAATGGAATTTATTCGTAACCCAAGTTACATTAAACTAGATCAGATCCTAATACTAAACTCAACCTCAACAACAATTGAGCTCTAACACTAATGCTAATTTAATTTCAATGTGAAACAAGAATGAAATTGTACCATAAGCCTTTTTCTAAACAATATTGTAACCTAACCCAAGATTAATTCTACATTGAATTAAATGTAAATATATCACTAATAGTAACATAAAATAAATCCCCACCTTAACGCAAATTGAATCTTAACCCTAAACTAAAATATTCTCCTTAATCAAAATTGAACCTTAACCATATAGTAAAGTTAAATCATTTTATGCACCAAATTGAACCCTTATCCTAAAAAAAATCAAACCCAATCAATCAGTAAACCTAAACCATATTAAACCCTCAAACCTAATTTTAATTAAAAACTAGAATGGATTGAACCCTACCCCTAAAATAAATTGTACCCTGACCTTAAGAATGAACCACATTTACTTTTAACACAAAACCTATGAAACACTAATCCTATTGTTGGACCAATGTTTATGATAACCCAAAGGCTACTTAAGCATTTACTAATTGAAATCCTAATCCAAATTGAGCCTGGATCCTAACCCTAAACCAATTAACACCTACCTCTAATTGTAACTCTAAACCTTACTAAATGCTAACCACAACCCTAAACCAAAATGAACCCAAATCCTATTCAAAACCTTGAACCTAATTGAATATTGAGCTTAACAACCCCAACCCCTAATCCTACATTAAATTAAACCCTAAACCAAATTGATTCATTACCTTAATTGTAACCCTTACCCAAAATAAATCCTAAATATAGTCAAATTCAATCCTTACTTTAAACATAGCCCAAAACCTAAAAATATAATAAATTTGTCGTAAAACATCAAACCAAGGTAATAAAGAAAGATTCATAATAAAATTTTAAAAAATTTATCTTATAACATTTGTATAATAAAATTATTCTATATAATAAATTATATAATTTAATTTTTAGGATTCACCCCTCCCAATGCTACTAGCTATATGTATATTATATAATATATATAGAGAAAGCATAGATATATCAAGGCTTTAATTTACTTTTAAAAAGATTTTGTTAGGGATTTTTCTTGTGGGTCAAACTTGGCAAGGGTATTGGCTTGATTCTCATTAAATAGGTTTCCAAGTTTGCAAGAAAAGCCTAATTGATGAGGATTGGATAAAATCCTCCTTCTGCTTTGAGCTCCACAGGACTCAGGCGAGTATTGCCTACAAATAGGTTACTATCTTTCAAGTAAATTGTGGATTGGTGGATTAGGTCTTCATTGTCATGCTATTGAGTTCATTAGAGGTACTTTTATGGAAGATAATTATGAAGACAGTTGAGAACAACCTGTTGCAGAATGTGACTAATGAAACTCCTAGTATGATAACATGAACAATGACATAAGGGTGATGAGTCCTTCTTTTTATGAGTAAAACTCAAGGAAGGCTAACCTTTGATTCACTCTTCAAGGAATCAACAACTATGGACTGTAAAACATCAGGGACAGTCCTATCTTTGGGTACATGAACATGAAATGAAAATGTGTAATGGTAATGATAAAATTTGTGCTTGGCAGAAAGGTGACTATCTAGTAGAGATTAGACCAGTGCCTAATCCTTTGGGTAGAAGAGTCTAACATAAATCAATAGAGGAATTTCAAGGAAGTACAGTGGCATGCCTTACAAACCACATTCAATTCAAATAGAGTGCCTTACAAACTATCTTCTCAATCTAGGTTTGCTACCATCAAAATCCCCACAGATATGTTCATTCCCTGAAATTGCACATGAGGATTTAATTCTTTCCTTGAAAGAAACTCATGCAACAATTAGATAGCTTCCTTACAACTAGTATGTTCTATATGCCTTACAAATAGAGACACACAAGAATAAACACAAAGCCAAGAGACAATAACAGAACCAAGGTAGGAATTGTATTGTATTTCATGAAAGTGTATCAATACATACAAGGAAAACTCTTCACTCAAAGACTCAGAATGAGAATCTGCTATAAAACCTGTATTCTTTGCATTCAACCATCAAGAAAATGGAACCAGAGAATAGAATCCCTTGGATTACTGAAAAATTGGAACCAGGGACCAAAAGCCTGAAAGACCAAAAATCTCAGAGCCTCAAAAGTTTTGGAACCACTACAAAATTAAAACCCTTACTACTTATACCACTAGCTATCTTGGGATCCTCAAAGAATTCAGGATGCAACAAGCTTCAGATAGCTAGGGTTAGGGTTTCACCCACTAAACCAACCAATATCAATCAGAAATTAATTCCATGGGAGAAAACCAAGCAACCTGAACAATCAGACCCAAAATTGATCTTCATCAATGAAAATCTCATGACTTATACCGAAGATCATGCAAGCACCATGCCTATTAGTCTAATTGTACACTTGCAACACACCTCGAGCTTTACTTGTGTTCATTTCTTGATGGTACAGGCGTCTGCAGACAACCATCAAACCCTCTGGACCACCCTGCAGCAGTTGTTGAAAGCATTCTTACCAAATCCAGCTGCTAAAACATTCAATTTCCCGTCCTTCTATCACTGAGAAACCATTTAAAATTCAAATTCCTGGTGGCAATGGTCAGTCAGCAAATTTTAAAATGTGGCCATCGATTATATCTCTTCCCGGCAGATCGGGTGGTTCACAAAACTTCTTAACAGTCGACAAAACCCTTTAAAAAATTGCTTTCCACATCATTAAACCTTTGAACCAATTAAAACAAAGCACATCAATGATGAATCGGCACCATGTAGCATACTAGACCCACACTTTATAAGGTTCTAAATGAATGGCTAGCGTAAGATTGCATGGCCTCAAAAGATTCTATGCAACAATACACCAACCGTCAGATCTTCCATCTCTGCATCCTTTGAATCTTCCGGGCCCACTGATGTGTCTTCACTTCCTTCCAACTCGACCAATCAGAACACAACACACCAGCAATGAATCACCAGACAGTCCCACTTCTTGGCTAAGCACTTAATACCTCTGGGCCCGCCTGCAAACTGCCACATGTCATCATACCATTTGCTACCTCTGCCTAGTCACCTCTGACAGGACCCACCTGCTAAGAAATAAGATCAACGACTGTCGTAAGTTCGCATAGAGCTAAAAGATTCTACGCGAACATCAGACAACCGTTAGATCAACCCTTTGATACCACTTTGCAGATTCCCTGGCATAGGACCCCCTGACAAATGTCGATTCAGCACCTCGTGGACCAATGAAAAGATGCCAACTACACACACCTGGCAGTGGACCTGCTTGAAACAAAAGATTATGTCACACAAGAGAATGAACGACTGTCGCATAATCTCAAGCCTTTGACACATTCGAGAAGAACTTACGCCCACCGTCAATTTTCTGCAGATGTCAGGACCCTCTGACATATAGGAAACTCAGGTCCCACTGACAACCACCAAGTCACAACATACGCCAACCAATAAGAGACCACCAACTGTGCTGACTTGTCAGAAGGTCCCACCTTTTTGAAACACCGTGTCATTAAAAGAGAATCAACGGCCGTTGCAAAAGCGCAAACCTCTGACACACCCCTTGCGCTTTCATGACAACCGTTGGATCAAGATGTTGTGAGAGAGTTGGGCCCAGGAAAGACTAAGCCGAAACATTAGAAAGAATTAAAGCTGGACTTAGAGAAAATTAAAGTCGCCCGACTTAGGGAAATATTTCGCTAGGCGCATGAAAACTTAGGAAAAATTAAAGCCCGTCGGGGAGAAAGGAACTTAGGAAAAATTAAAGCTGAAACCTCCGCGGGGAAATAAAACATTTAAGCACATGCATTTAGGAAATTTTAAGTGACCCAAAAAGTAACTTGAAATTAGAACTAGGCTAGGGCACACTTAGGGTTTTTTTTTATGGCAACGGTTAGATTTTTTGAATTTTAGCCTAGGGTTTAGCTAGAAACTAGGAAAATGATTGCAGAGACCGGAAGAAAACTAGTAAAGCCATGAAATTTTTGCAAGTGCCAACATATTTCACATTTAAAAATTAAAGCCTTGATATCTCTCGGCTTTCTCTATATATATTATATAATATATATATAAATAGCTAGTATTTGGTTGTGCCACAATTGCATAAAATCATGAAAGTTTCTTTGATTACATAGACTGATGTATAGTTACTAGGAACATTTCTTAGATTACATAGACTCATGCATAGTTACCAGGAAAGTTTCTTAGATTACATAGACTCGTGCATAGTTACTAGGAAAGTTTCTTAGATTACATAGACTCATGCATAGTACTAGGAAAATCTATGTAAATGTACCATGTCTGTGTCCCCAATCTAGCAACTTTTTGTGTCCATATTCATTTACTCATGAACCATATCGTTTGAACATTTGAATCTATCCATGTACCATTGCCTCTACCCATGTGTAGACATTTATATCTGCAAATATTTACATAGTGCTTAAGCAAAAAAAATTATTTAGGTTCTTCAAAAGAATATAATCATATAAGAAAATTAGGATAATTAATCATATGATACAATAGTTATTTGTGCAAATCAAAATTCATTTTTATAGTCAAAACATGTATAGATTTGTATTGTTATATAAATATTTATGTAATATTAAAATACACTTAATTTTACTTGTCATTTTCTATTGGTGTATCCCTGAATAATTGAAAAAACATGCACTATACACAAATAGTACTAAGATTGTCGGTATCTAAAAATTACTTGAAAATACTATGAAAATGCAAAAAAAAAAAACTCAAGACCAATTTAAAGATGACATCACCCTAATAAGACTATTCATTTGTATGACTCAATAAGGTTGGAGATAAAAATAATATATGAAATTTAAATAATGTGAAGAAAATAAATATATTAAAAAAAGCAATCAAAGCTTAATTCTTGTTGTTTATTGGTCTAAGATTTAATTGAATTTGGATAAATTTGTATTCTTTCGTGTTTAGGGATAAAAACTAATAAAATTGTGTACTGTTATCCAACATAATTATAGATAAAATAGTTTGTGTGTTTTAAAATAAATTTGATAAAAATATACACATTAAAAAATTAGTCAATTTATTTTAATGTTAGATGTTGATTGGTTGATACTTTTAGCATTCATAAATTTGATTGATGGATAAATATTTCTACCATGGTAGGAACTAAAAATATGACTTTTAAGAGAAATAAGTAAAATAATTTTGATGAAATGATCCTCGCTCCACCAAGGGGAAGACAAGAACATGTTTTTACGCATTTATTTATAGGGGAGAAGGACCAATAGTTGTGCGGGGTCCAATAGTCGTGCGGTCACTAGTGAATATATTATTCAATCTTACACCACATTTTTACTATATATTGTAATTAAATAATCCAAATGTAAATCAAAAAAAATTTAAATGTTGATAAAAATGGACCAATACTTGAACACATGAGAACCTATAAATGTTATATTAAAATAACATAAACAAGTGAAATAGATAACTTTTTATCTCAAATAATATATCATAGCTCTCTATCACATGTGTGTCAATTAAAAAATAATATGCCCACTTAAACAAATATTGTTATCTTAATGCACAAATACTATTCTTATGTGTACAACTATTGGGGTAGCAATGTATATGCATTAGAATATTTCATATTAATAATTGGTTTTATCACAAATATAAAAGGTTAACACAACCAAAATGTCTTGTATTTTCTCATGAAATGTGTGATATTGTCAAAAAGTTTTAGTGTTCAACTATTGGTCCCTTTGTGTTTTATATAATAATGTGTTATTTTTATAACAACAAATAATTTTTTTGTGTTGAACCATTGGTCCTTTTGTGTTAGATTTAAAAGTTAGATATAACAAATATTTATGATTACTAATAGGTATATGGTCCATTTAAGTTGCATATATGTCATATTTTGTATAGAAATACAATCACCTACTAATAACAAATGATATTTTAAAATTCAACTACTATAGATTTTTAAATTAAGTTTTGGTCGAATCATTAAAAAACCATTTTTTTGTACATGTTTAACTAGATATGCTATTTTAACGAGTTCCTGATTAGCCACACCTTCAAACCTTAGTTATAGATAGTTAAGTGTCCATTTTACATTTCTTTAAAAAAATAGTGGTCTCACAATATTCCATGGAACAACTAGTTACTAGTTTGGAGAACTAGTTACGTGGAGACGCTCAAATGGCACTATGAGCTTTGTAGTATGGATGTAACATTTTTCTTACTGTGCGTTGAAGTGTGTAACCAGACATTCGGATTTTAAGTTTCTTTGAGATAATTGACGACGTTGTGAGCAATGCAGAAGGCCACAGACTGAATGGTGATCATGGGGTTGATCCCCAATGCAGTGGGAAGCACACTCCCATCTGCAACATAAAGTCCCTCCACCTCCCAACTCTCCCCATTCTCATCCACTGCACTCTCCGCCGGATTCACTCCCATTCTGCAACTCCCCATCTGATGTGCACAATACAATGGCGCCCCGCCTTTCTTTCCTACTCTGCCCACATACTCGTCAAAATCTTTATCATGGATGCAACTGGAGGCAGGGCTAAGCTTAAAGCTGTCAAGATCCTGATGTTGGGATCCGACCTCAACGGCCCCTGCAGCCGCCAGCACACGAAGCCCCTTCTCCACGCCTTCTCTGGCCCGTTCCTCATCATCGGATCGAAGCTTATAGTCAATGCTCAGACTGCCGTCTTCCTTGGCCGCAACAGTTCCGCTGCCCATGTCGCGAAGCAGAACGATTATACTGCTAGTTCGGGAGAAATTGAGCATGGTTTTCTTGAAATGGGACCCTGACCGCCACGGCATAATACTGGCAAAGGTACCCGGGTGCAGAATTGGGGTTTGTAAGATCGCTCCGTAGCCCGTGGTGTCCCAAGCGGCGGTCTCGTTTGAGAAGGCCGTCATAATTCCGCCTTCGTAACATGTCCCCTGCGCTGCAGTTTCTGGCGGGAAGTATCCCCACACAATTTGGACGGGATGCAGGTGTAGGTTTTTGCCAATGTGAGGATTTTCCAGGCTGCTGGCTTGGAGCAACGGAGGCGTACGCAGAGCGCCGGAGGCGACAACCGTGGCTCGGGCCCTGATGAACACCTGTCTCTCTGTGCCTCCGATTTTGGCGACCACTCCAATCGCTTTTCTACCCTTGCGACCTGAAATAAAAAAAAAATCAGTATGAAAACCTAACTATACTTTTCCTTTGCTTGTGTATGGAGTGCTAATTTAATGAGAAAAACCTGAATTTGGTGTGTGCAAAACCCTGTGCGCAGAGCAACGGGTGAGTATGACCGCGCCGGCGTCGGCAGCGTCGACGAGCCATGTCTCGGAAGTGGCCTGCTTCGTCCCTCTCCTGCACCCGAAGCAGCACCATCCACAGTAATGATCTGCCGTCGAATTTCTTGGAATATTCCCCACGTGATACCCTAATGCCTTACAGCCTTTACGCAGCACAGCATTCTGGAAGCTTTCCTCTTCACAGTCCTCCTGCACCCCCAACCGCTCGCAGACTCGATCCATGGCCTCGCGGTATCTAGGGCTCCCGAATATTCCAAGCCCTAGGGTTTGGGCCCACTCGCGGAGGACATGGTCGGGAGTTCGAAACGAGACGGCCCAATTGACTGCCGAGCCGCCGCCTACAGTAGATCCAGCCAGGACTAGCATGTTCTGGTCCTCTGTCCTCATCAATCCTTTTGCCTCGTACAGATCTCTAATAGACTCCGCTTCCATGAGCCCCAAGTCATGGCGGGCCTTGTAACCTCCTTTTTCCAAGACGACGACTTTAAAGCCTGCTTTTGCCAGCACAGCGGCTGCGACTCCGCCGCCGGAGCCTGAGCCAACAATGACTACGTCGCATTCTATGGCGTGGTCTTTTGACGAGAACTGCACATTTTCAAGAGCAGCGATTTTGGAAGGACTTGTTAGTTTGCATCCATGGCTTTCCAGAGCCGAGTCTAATTCATCTCCGTATAAGACCGATGTGTCTATTACTGAGCTTTCCAGGGGCTTTGGGGAAAGTTGTGCAGTCATGGCCACTGGATCGGGTCCGCAGTAATTTATGGCTTTCCAAAAGGGGTTGTGCCCCTTCTCATCGACCTGCCAGGAAAACAAACGAAATCTGTCAGAGCTTTGAAGAAAAAATAGAGCTACATAAAAGCAGTGTTAAATATTAAAAGTAAAAACCGGGTCCTAATTTCACTGTTTAGGTAGTTTGCAAATCTTCGGAAGAAGGCATCAGCTATTTTGGTTTTTGCTTGCAAGTTCAGACAAAGGTGTAGGATCTCCTATTTTTAGAATGTTCTTTTGAAAGTAATGTTTTAGAAAAGATCATCAGATAGGAAGTGTTCTTTTCTAAGATTTTTTTAGGATATTGGATTTTCCAAAGTAACTGTCAAGGTGAGTTTTTAAAGGGTGTAGGTTCTTTTATAAGTATTTAATTATCAATGGAGTAAGGTTGCAAATGAGGAATAAGAGTTATTAAATAAACAGCCAAAAGAGTTAGAGGACAGAAATAGCATATATTACACAGAAGAAAACAGAACATTCAATGTTTTGACAACTTAAACTTCTTTTTTAAGGAAGTTTAGTTGATCTTCAACCCAATCTATATCCATCTTATTAAGAGAAGTTAGTTTAGTTGATCCTCAATCCAATCTATATCCATCTCATTAAGAGAATTATGTTCTTGCGTTTTTGATTGCTAGGTTTAACTAGGACCAGCTTCAATAATGCTTCTGGTCTGCAAATTGAACAATCCACATGAAATCCAAAATGTTTATTTTCATTTAAGAATTTAACGGGTTGTTTGGAGCTACCAATCTCCAATATACTTTGGCTTGCATCAATTACTTCTTGTAGGGTCTCCTTGACATGTAATTCCTTCATATTTGATCTTTCTTTTATAGTCTTTTGCCCATATGTTAATGAATATATTAGAGTTTCTAGAACCTGATTGATCTCTAATTTCCTTAAAAATTGTGTGAGAGGAGAGGATACCTTACGCTCCTTTGATTGACTCAAAAAATGAAGGATAACTTTATCTTCTTCCAGATTTTTTACTAAATAGCTCCTCTCCTTTGCTTACCTACCATAAGGCTTAATTTCTGACTTTTTTCTTTTATCCTTGCTTATTCAAGAATGATTATATGTAGGTTTATCCTTCTTCATAGAGCTGAATCCTCTTCCTTCAAGAATTGGCCCCTCTAATTTATCTCTAACATATTCCCTATCTTGTTATCCTTTTTAAGATGTCTAAAATTTCGAAGTTGTGAATCTTATCCTATAATGGTAGAGCTGCTATGATTTTGAAATTAATAGTAAGTTCTAGTTTAGCAGTTGAAAATAAGTTGCGAAGAAATGACCAAAAATTATGTAACCACTTCATAATAATAAAAATATATAACGTGGTTGCACATATTTTCTTTCATCCGTTTTCATATTTCATTCCAAATTTTACCTCGGCTTCTATTTTCCATGTGCAACTAGCTTTATGAAACATGTAACAATGAAAACAGGGAAATTTGGAATCTTTCTCCATAAACTATGAGCAACTAATATTTTTGGGAAAGATTCAGTCTGTGTGAGGAGGGAAATCCTGTAAATCTAGAATCATCTCCATAAACTATGGCAGGTTTCTGGAAATCTTTGAGCTGGTGCTGGAGGAGGCTGAGAATTTCTTGCAACAGTTAAAGATATATTCTGGTGTGTGGAAAGGGGAGCTTGAAGTTTTCTATGTCAAGCAAAGTTGGAAAACATCAATTCACCAAATAGCAGGTTTAATAAGGTGATATTGTTATCAGAATTCAACTGTGTAGTTTTTGAGTTAAACTCATTGACCTATATTTCATAAATAGTAGTTCGCAAGAACCCATCTCATGAGAATAAATAGAACATATCAATATAAAGTCTCAAATCTTATATAGAATGAGCTCAATTTTCTCAAACATGGAACCACTGGTTAACATTCCCAACAGACAGAGATAAAATGTTTTCAATCAGATAAAATATTACTCCAACTGGTTAGGTGTGGCCTACACAAATACATAAGATTAATAAATTTATGGAACGCCTAAAGAAAAGAAAACAATCACAAGCAATGCAAAAGTAGAATAATGGCACAAAATACGTGGTGAGATTTTCTAACATGCAAAAGCAGAAAGGAAGATTGTTCTTTTATGAGACCACTACTAAACCCAGATGGGGAATTTTCCAAATCAGAGTGCATAAACAATGCAAGTTTCAAATAAAATCATCTAAAGGATTATTGCAACAGAGTAGGAGAGAGTCCACTTTACATTACATTCCTGCTGCAAATTGCTCCCAAATTATTAGGTACATACTAGGCTAAGGAAACATTAGAATCTCATGGAACCCTTTCCCTTGTATATTATCTAACGTTAAGGTGAATACAAGAACATTGATAAATAGATAATAACAAATATTTTGAAGCAATAGAACTGAATATTTGACAGTTAGGATAGATCATGCAGTGATTGACCGTGAAGGCTAAATCAGTTGCTATTTGAGTCTATAAGCAAACCAGTATTGGTGAATTCATGGAGATGATTGAGATGAGTGACCAGTTTCTTACTGTGTTGTCTAGTTTTGGTTGAGATAGCTCATTAGTTTTTGCCAGTGAGGTAAAAAATGAAGAGCTTGTAAAGATGAAAACACAGAAAACATTGCTTATTGGACGATTGAGCTTATCCACAATGAGTGGCAGCAGCTATCCAGGGACCTGTTCTGTGACCTAATATTTACACTAGAAGCAGGAAAATTTTTTATTCTCTTTGTTATAACTTGGTACTGAATTCAAGGAGTTCATCTTCATGCATCATATGAAACAACCATGCATAAGTGGATTGGTCCTGGTTCCTTAGTGAAATGTTGATTCTGTGTGTACTGTATAGGGCTGCAAGCAGCGCCTATAATATGTTGGGAATGTTTCCGCTGTTGCGGTGGATATTTCTGTTATTACATCCCACTCGTATTCCTTAAAAAGTGGATCCGGATCTAAATTTTCAAATAAATCCTCTGTTCTTTCAAATAGAAAGAGTTTCCTTGTTCTGATGAATAGTTGAAACTGTCTCTTCAATTCGTTTAGCTTGTCCCCTCCAAGGTATTGATGCCACGTAAGCTGAGGAATTGTAGCTCAAAACCTGACTGAGTGTTGTTAACTGGGATACACAGAAGGGAATAAGAAAAGGCCACGGACTTTTTAAGGGTAGAAACTGAGAATACAGGCAGTCATGGATCCTCTAATCCTATGATTCAATGTATACAAATACGGACCATCTTATCTCTTGTTTCTCCTTCATTGGAACCTATTTACCTCAAGATTTTACCTAAAGGTCTTGTTGCTAGCACAGCTTCTGCCTGTCCCATATATTTTAAAGGATCTATAATATTCCAGCGCATCCAAAGCTGCCTAGAGCAATAAACTTAACAGATTTATAAAAATAACAAAGTCAAAATCTGTGTATTTTATCCATTTATTTATGAACAGATCTACTGTAACTAGAATACGCTGTTCCTTCTAACATAATGTTTATTCCTTAGCTGAAAATTTTCAACTTACTCTGGTGAAATGGTTCCACATTAGGGTACCCTTGAAAACTTTGAAAATAGCCCTGAAGAAGGAGAGCGAACTGGTAGACCAGTCAAGAAGCACTCTCTCTCTTTTCTCAACAGCCAAATCCCCAAACCTCTGAACAAACGGAAACTCTGTAGACAAAGAATGCCTTCCTGCAAGTAAAAACGTTCCTAAATATGTAGACAGCAACCACAGAACCTTCTTCAGGATATTGAGGACCTCAGGTTTGAACATATTCCTCATGGTTTCTGCAACCTGCCATAAGGTAATCAACTTTTATTTCAGCATCTTAAATATATCATTTTTAATTTTTAAGAGCATCATTTTGTATAAAACACTGTGACAGAGATCTTGATGAAAATCAGCGCTTCTGATAACATGTGATCATAACTCGTTAGGATTGGCCTATTCAAAATGCAGATTTCAGTTACTTATATAGATAACTCTGGTTAACACGATTTCATCTAAAAGTAGAGAACAAGTTCCATCTCACGGTGTCAGATATCAATACTAAAATCAGATTTTTATAAAAACTGTGACCAAGATCCTGCTAAAGATTAAAGAATTGGTTATCACACCAGATAACTTGATTACACAATTTCACCTTATAAGCATAGACAGAGGATTGGAACTCTAAAACCAAGTTTTTCAAAAAGATCTTGATAAAGATTAATGGATTGTTTATGTTATAACACAGTAATTTCGAGCTCAGAATAAGCTTACCTCAAAGGTGCTCCATCCGTTTGGCAAAGAAGCCCTATAAAATTCCTCAACATCCTTACTGAATTCAGAGCCATCGAGTAAAAGACCACTAGCTTCTAAGGGCAGAGAGGGAAATAAAGCATTACAGAGCGCTGTAAGGCTTGACATTTCGGCTGCACTAAATCCTATTAATGGCGTCTCCAACATACCATGATTTTTTCCCTCAACTACTGTTTCTGTATTTAGAAGCCCATTGAAAATTTTGAGCTTTCCTTCTTCCATCTGCAAATTTGTTCCCTTTTCCTTTTCTAATGCTCTCTACTAAATGAATCCTAATGATGAAACTCCTTGAGACCAAGAATCAATCATATATTTATACACACTCCTCAAAACAGGGAATTTGATCCTGTTCCTTATAATTCGCCATTTTTATACTCCAAAACTTGACCTTGGATTGTCTTATTTGAAAGTACTAATTACCCACTCTTCACAGGAAAATGAATTTTTATATTGGAAGAGCCTGCGTTGAACAGTAACTTACTTGGAGAACACTGAGAAACTTCAGATTTCTAATTTCAATTGCACTTAAGCTCTTATAGATGAGACTCACAAAATTCTTTCATATAGGGAAACATAAAATCTTATTCTATTTGTAGTCTTCTGTAAAAAGAATTCTGCTGAGATTTTTTCGAGTAGATTACCTCTACGAATGGTGGGCAATTTATTGTCTTATATTATAATCTATCGTAGCTCAAAAAGTATACGTATATTTTGTCTGCGCCTTTGTGTCTGTTTGTATGACTGTGCTGTAATCCTCGATGCTCAATCCAATTATAAATCATGCACAACCTATTTACAAATTAGAGTATTCTAAATAGAAAATGATATAAATATACAAGTTTCATTATCATAGTTTATGCTTGTAGTAGGTTCTTTTCTAATATTGATTGTTCTTAGTGTAGGTTTTATTGTGATATGTTTCTCATCTACCCAACCCACTTTTGACTATTACATTAGGATTTTACATCAAGATTTGATATACTATCAATAATTCTAATTTTCAATCTAAAACTAATCTTTGAACTTTATCTCTTGTATCTTTTGTTTATGCAACCAAGAAAGAGTACTCATCTAAATATTTGTATGGCCTAAATCAATAAGAATGAGATCTATTCTAATACTCATAACAATGAAGAGTATGGTCATGAGACTAATTTGAAATTTAAGCCTTTGAATTATATTGGCTAGTTTGGTCAATGTGTAAAATATTTAGTTAATAGATATGTTTGGTAATATATTATATAGATTATAGACTTTACAGGTGATTTTTGCTAAAGTTACTTTATCTATTTTGACTAGTACGCCCACCTTCACTCAAACAAGTATACTATAGATTCATAGTCTACCATTGCCACTAACATTATTACCCATCACAATAGTACCATGGTAGTAATTTTCTCTTTTCTACTTACCTTTCACCTTATGACCTAGCTCCTAGTTATGTCCCTTTTGAAACATCAATTGCCCAAATGATGTATTATTCTTCTACCACCTCTCCTACATGATCCCATTTAGCCAAGACACCTACACACTACATACTACATCCCATACCTTAAATCCTTGTATATGTCTTTTCCCTTCAATGCCTTCATCTCAAATGATTACTCTATTTAACCCTTCACCTCCCATACATACTCTCACTCTCCTCATTGTGATTGTTAATCTTTTTTATTTGGTGTCCCTTACTCTACCCTAGATGAATGATTTTACAAAATAAATCAAGTAGAAAAGGCGTGCATGTAAAGTCAAATGAACAAGACGATGATGAATTTAAATATACTACTCATACATCCCCTCTTTTTGATATTGTAATGTATCCATTGCTTATGGGTTTGGTGGTTCCTAGGCTTTCAATATATCATGGAAATGGTGCCTCTAATATACATCTTACAATGTCTATAATTGTATGCGTAGACATTCTTTATGAGGATAATTTATTAACAAAACTATTTATAAGCATACTTACATATCAAGTTATTGAGTCTAATGTTCTCAATTCTTCTATTATCTATTCATTCATTTGATGATATCACAAAAGTGGTCCTAACACAATTCAATCTTAAAATGGATCTTAGATTTACAATTGGTAACTTATTTGAAAGCCCAAAGATTGAATGAACACATTAGTGGTTATGGCATTTGATTTCAATCTTTGTGCTCTTTGAGATTGATTTTCCCCTTACATGATTTGGAAGCACATAATTGCCAGACATGGTGTTGCCATTGATGTCAAAGGTCATGTTTGTGTTTTCATCAATATCATAGCTCGATTGAATTATATTGGATAGCTTTCTGAGTATTGTCATATTGCTTTGACATCTTTTGTTCCTAATTGTATAATCTATCTGTAGAGGTCTGAAAGTGTATGTGATAGGTTTTTAGAGACTTCTGCTTAGAAATAGTTTGTGCACCTAATTGCATTGTCATAGTATTTGTCTCCATTGCGGTTTGGAATTAAAGTAAAGTTGCATATGATGTTCATATTCAGAGTTTCAGAGACTATGTTCAAAAGATAGAAAATTATGAATGACAAATTGCACACTGTGATAGATAGTTGAGTGCATTGATGCTCTCGACAAATGCACTAGAGTTTGGTAGCATGTATTAATTCAATGAAGCATGTGAAGGTAGCTTGGGACTAATTAAGTTCATGTTGGGTAACTCATAGCATGTCCCTACTTTTGGTATAATGTGTTGTCTTGAGAACTGAGCTAGGTACAAGTATGGTTTAAGAAAAATGTTTGTGGCCAGCTTGTGGATACTGTAAATATGTTCTAGGTTTACATAAGGTTTTAATTAATATTGTAATGCATATATTTGTCAATACAAGATTAATCCTAAGTAGTAGTGGGGTGGATGTGAAAATGTTGTGCAAGCTTTATACTCAATAAGAAGCAAAGATGAATTGAGTGTGTGACTAAAGTTGCAAATCTTATACACATTGAGAAAGTGTTTTGATTCATATTAGATCATAGAGATGTTGAAGGCCAATTTTGAAGGTTTGTGATTTATCTTTCACATATCCTCTTGTAATTGAGGTTGGTGCCTCATTATCTAAGTTTGTGCCCAATTTGTAAATCAAGTGATTGGTGTCTTGTAGGTTGGTGCTTGCAAATATAATTGGAGATCAGTGTCTCCATCCGAGGTTGTAATCCATATGGGGTTGGTGTTTACGTAATATTGTGAGTTTTTTATTATCTATATGAAGTTGGATTTAGGTAGTAGATCCAAACAATTATGCTCATTGTAATTGTTCTCTTGTGGGTTTCAACCTATATTTGGCATTCTCATGTGTTAATGATTGTTTATATTTATCATTAGCATTATTACTTTAATGATAATATGTGATATGGTAAGGGTAGATGTTGTATTGAATTTGAAGTTGAAATTGTTATATATTGATTCACCTTTCCCCCTTCCCCACTCGGATTAACAATAATATCTTTGTTAAAATAATAATTAAACCAATTCAAAATAATGTATGTTTGAACCATTTTGTTTCTTTCATGAATTTGTATACATATAATAAAACTATTTAATTCAAATTGCTTGCATGCAATACTTTTATTTTTATTGAATTGAGCACCATCTAAATGCTTACAACATGAACTTTGCCATTAAATCAAATGCCCTTTTGCATCATGTAATACTTTTAAATCTAAATATTCATATACAAATACTTCTAGTTCTTATCTTTATAAATATTAAAAGCAAATCATACCTATAAATAAATACTTAGTTACTATTTCTTTATTTCAAGACATACTTTTAAAAAGTTTCCCCAACTTTAAAGAGTCCAAGGGCGGCATGGCTGATTAAGTCTTCCAAAAGGCAATGTCCATGAAGCCTGAAAATGTACATTTGATCCTTATTATTAAGTCAGATGGGCTTTCTATAACGTCAGCAGGTATAGGTCAACTGTTAAGAAAAACATAAAACAATCTACACAAAAATTGGATTTGATTTCATTTTTAAATCTAAAAACTAGATTTGATTTATTTTAAAACATCAGACCTATTGTACAAATCAGATATTTAATTGATTTATTTTTAAAAATAAGAAATTTGATTTGATTTTTTAATTATCTTACATTTCTTAACATTTTTTACATAAACTTTTCTAAATATAAATATAATAGTTAGTGAAAAAAAAAAAAAATGCAATCTGATAGAAATAAAAAACTTGTGCATAGCTGTCAATGGTTGACTAATCAATATCAGTGCGTTTGAACATTTCATAACCTGAGACGGCAGCATAAAAGATGCATAAAAGACAAACCGAAAAGAAATATATTTTTTGTGTGAAAATTCCACGTGGCTTGTCTGAAATAATAAGTTTTCAAGAAAGGTATAGTGTTGGAATTAACGCCATTTAAATTTAAAAATTATTTTGAGTAGATGGGAAGGTAGGCCAAGTCAATTTACCATTTATATTTTCTACGTAGGCATTGTAGATTAGGGCCACTATTTTATTTATTAAAATAATACAAAAGAATGGAGAAAATGCAAGTTGATTAGGCCCAATATTAGTCAAAGTTCGAGAAGAAACCTTTATTTATTTATTTATTTTAATAATTGTCATTTTAGTTATTCTTGAAAATTGTACTTTTTATTTTTTTTCTACTGAATTACTTTTGATTTTCAAGACATTAATTATTGAAACATAAGTTTTGTTTAATATGGTAGAATAAAGAAAATTTCAAATATGTGGAATAGTATAAATAAGAAAAGTCTTCGAAGAGAAAATTTTCATGTTATAATAAATTATAGGAGATTTTTTTTTTAATTTTTTATCTTCAAGATTATTCATTTCATTTTATCTTAAACAATTACGTGATATTGTAGTATTATTTTATTTAAATATAGGATAAATATTAGAAAATTATTAATAATCTTATTGTTAACATAATAGAATCTTAAAACATATTTTTTTTAGATTTTTTACAAGCAAAAAAAAGGAGTGTTATCTATGATTGATTTTTTACAAATTTTTATCATGCATTGTTGCATTGGAAAGATTTTTTTTAGAAGAAAGTAGAAATGCAATTTTAAAAATCTAACATCCTATTAAAATTTGTTTTTTATGTTCTAGGTTGAAGGGAAGCTCTATGGAAGGTTCCAATTACATTGAGTGTATGGAAGAAATTAAGCTGCAAATTTTACAGCTCCATATTGTTGATATTCAATAATTTTAGACAACTCCAAAGAATAGTCAATATTGTAGGTTAGAATTAAGTGTTTTAAGCAACGCCATGCTTTAGATCTTATGGCAAGTGCTTTGTGATGGATTCAACAAAATTTAATCACATAAGAATTATGAATTGAGTGGAGTTTCAACTTGCTTTCTATCTTAATATTTTTTTCTTAATGAAAATAATCATTCTTGATTGCCCTACAAAATGGGGAATTCTATTGTCAAGTGAGTCACCTCATTAGAGATGGTATTCATATGAACCTTTCTTATGTGTGAATGATGTCACACTATATAAGAAGAATAAAACTAGTGAACCTCAATAAGGTGCAATGGTTAGGCCGATAGTAACGCATATGTTATGGGTAATATATAGGAGGGCTAATATAAAGTAAGCACAAATAAAAAGTAATGGAAAATAAATATTTCGTATGGTTTGATTAGATGCAATATTAAAAATACAACCCACTTAATATAAATACATGAAATAAAAAGTGTAGCTTTGGCACATCTTATTAATTATATCACAACAACTTAAATTAACTTGATTCCAAACAAATAAATCAAATCTTTAAATATAATGTATGTAAACACTAAGTGTTATTTCCTTATACCCATCTCATTCCATTTATTTTTATTTTTTTAAAATATAAATAGATATTCTAAAAAGATTAATTTTATGACATCCAAACTAAGATGGTATCTTTCACTTGATTTTTTGACCTAAGTTCTTGTATATGAGGCCAAAGTTCGAGGCACTATTATAAGAAAGCTAAAAAAATTAAATCAAACAAGTACCTAAGTTATAAAAAAATATTCATGTTAAAATATCAATTTCTCATAGGCATTATTCTCCCTGAACTTAGTAGCACCGCACTTGTTGTTGTTGTTGTGATCTTTTAAGTGGTAGTTATGATACATAAGATTAAATGAGTGTCTATTTATTTATACTTGTATCAAGCATTTAAATCCTCTATAAAATTGACATGACACATGATAGATACTCCAACATGTCAATACTTATACTTAGTTAGGCCTAAACTTCCTCAACATAATTTTCTATTATTGCATTAAGTCCTACAAAATAAATAAATATGGGCACCAAGGATGAGATCTTCAAATCATACAGATGGTTAGAGCCTCATCAATTATTTTCTTCAACACTTCAATTGCTACAATATACATTTTCATTTCAAGGATGGAATCATCCAACCTCTAGATTACACACTAAATTTTAGATGTCTAATATGAGAGTCCCTTTGTCGTAGCTCAATGTTTGTTCAAACCCTTTTTGCACTAAAATCAATTGAACCATATTCCTTAGGTTTGTCGTATTTATCAAATGTGTTTAATGGAGCCCGTAATCAAGGATTATTTTCTTTGAAATATTCTCCTTACTATGAGGTTATGGTTTGATTACTTTTTCTCTTCAAAGACTCATATAACTCTCTCCAAACTCCCATAGCTTATAAGGATCGAACATACTTGGCTCCCTTTTCAAAGGATGTTTGATTTTTATTAGGATCTAACTAAATATTTTTCTTCCATAATACTCTACACTTAGGTGGTTACCTCTTTATTTATGATGAGATTAATAAGACATCAAATGATTCATTGAAATGACATCTACACTTTATTTTACATATTTTATATTATATTGCAGTATGAACCAATTCTAACTTTCTATTATCATTAATATCATTATCATCATCACAAATTTTAACTCCCATTGTACTTATATTCCTTACTACTAATTATTACTTTGTCAACCAATTTATTTGTTAATAAAAAAATTCCTTTTCATTTATTCGTTATTGTACAATATTTGTTAAATTTAATTAGAAAATTTCTATATTTTATAAATAATAATTCACGAGAACTCTTAGCTCTCATGATAACAAATGCTATATCTGACCAATCAATAAATCATCACCTCATACCTTTTATAGAAATGTGGATTTTTCCTTTGGATTATTATTAGGTACTATTGTTTCTAGTGTGCAAAAAAGTTCAAATAAAAAACTTGTAACATTAGACGAATTTTTTTTATCAAATCACAAAATAGAGGGAAGCTTCCTTTTCTTATATTGCTTTCTACTACACTCATACTAATTGCATTGTCTTAAATATTTTAATGGTTTTTATTTTCTTAAATGTTAACTTGAGTAGTTCACTTAAGCCATAAAATGAAACACAATTGTATCATTTTACCATCCTTGGTATAGATGCCAAACTAAATGAGAAACATGAGCCTGCAAATTTCACCTTTACAAAATCATTCTTAAGAATAAAGCAAACTGAAAATTTAAAAATGACCACATATAAACAAACTCTCTCTCTCTCTCTCTCTCTCTCTCTCTCTCTCTCTCTCTCTCTCTCTCTCTCTCTCTCTCTCTCTCTCTCTCTCTCTCTCTCTCTCTCTCTCTCTCTCTCTCTCTCTCTCTCTCTCTCTCTCTCTCTCTCTCTCTCTCTCTCTCTCTCTCTCTCTCTCTCTCTCTATATATATATATATATATATATATATATATATGACTTAATATACAATCTATTGACTCAAATTTTGGTACTTGAAAAAATAAAAAATTAAGAAATAGAGATTTTAAGAATTTGTAAGTTCATGACATGTAAAGTTAGTTTACTTCTTTCACTTGCTTGTTACACCTAAGTTCTTGTATATATGGGTCCAAAAATAGGGGCCCTATCTTAGTAAAGCTAACCAAACTACTTAGAAGAGTATTTAAGCTATAAAAGTGCACTATTCTCCCTCAAATTGGCACACAACATTCATTATTGTTGCGACCTTTCAAGTGCTAACTATGATACATAAACTTAGATGAATGACCAATTTGTTGGTTATTTTGTCTTATACCTATATCAAGCATTCAAATCATCTATACAACTAACATCACACATGATATGCAATAGCATGTCAAATATTTTTTATTCGCTATGCCTTGTAGGCATTGACATGGACAAATTTCCTAAACATAATTTTTGAATTATTGCACCAGCTCTTTCTATAAAACAAAAAAACAAGTGTACATAACATACTTATGGTCCAAATGGTTAGAGCCTTAAGAATACCTTTCCTTGAAACTTCAACAATACATATCTTCATTTTGAGGATGAGTCATGCAACCTTTACCTTATCCTAAATTTCAGTTGCATAATTTGGGCAGCCTTTAGCATAGTTTGAAGTTTTCTTACATGCTCTGTGTATTAAGATTGATAATCATATTCCCCTGGTATATTATATTTATCAAATGCATTCAGTCGAACCAAAAATCAAGGATTATCTTTATTTATATATTTTTCTTACCATACAAATGAAAAATTTATAAATATGAATATCTTTTGAACTCTACCATGTTCTCATGCTATTTTAGTACCTAGAACTTTAAGAGTTGTTTTCAATTTGATTGAAATGGGAAACAATCATGTTTCCTGAGAATCGATTGTTAAGAAATCAAAAGATATTATTATTTTTTTGAAATTATATAATTCTTATATGAATTGGTATATAATAAAAAAAAAATTTACTAATAATTTTTTTTAATTCGATCTATTCCTAAGAAGACATGCTTGACTAATATTATATCAATCAAAAAAATAAAAATAATCGTATTAACATGACATTATAAAATAAACCTCACAAAAAGAGATTGCCCTCTATAATTAGAAGAGTAAGATTTTGCCTTTTCTTGCCACTATCTCTTACATCAAATTACAAATTTGTTTCTTTTTCATGGCATTCAAGGACAATTATGACCATAAAAATATCACATTTGCAATTCTTTTGCAACTTTCTTTTATGCACTCTCTTTTAGTGCCCTAAACTCTCTCGCACTTGAACACTAACACAATGATGGAGATAATTTTAATTAATTAGATTTTGGAGGGTGTATTTAGACTCTTTCATAAGTTAAGCTTGAATCAAATAACTGAAAAAGTGATAAAAGAGAGGATACATTGTTTGTATACTTTGTTGTTCATTTCTCTTGGGAAAAACTGTTACATACATCATAGCATAAGTACCACATGTACAATTCAATACAAATAAAACCCTGTGATCCAAAAGGCCATGACATAGTCAAGGCTTTTTGAATCCCATGACACATTCAAGGCTTTTTGAATCCCATGACACATTCAAGGCTTTTTGAGGCTTCAAGGCTTTTTGAAGAGACCATGAAACTATGTTGCTAGAAACACAATAGCTCAAAGTTGTACATTTCAAGGAGCAAAACCCATTTCGAGCAGTGATTCAATTTCCTAGTCGTTACATGTTGAAGAAATTTAGAAGTGCCAATTTGTTTTTAGTATTTATTTTTACTTTCACTTTCTTCCTTTAAATTTCTGCAAATTGATGGATTTAAGTTGGTTGCTTTTAATAATTGTACATCTTGTCAATTGGGGGGCATGTGAAATTGTGTTGAGTTTTGAGATTTTAACTTTCACTAATCATTAAATTAGATATTCATTAGCTCCATATCCATTCATTGCCTATATCCAAATCATAGATTTGCATATGATTTGCATGTTAACAACTTTATTGTTATTTTTTTTCTATATTTAGTTTTTAATTATAAGATCTACATATGATTTGCTATAAGTTTGTGTTTGAAGAGGTATATTTCTTACACTTATTTTATTATTATTATATTTAATTTTTAAGCAATAATTTTTTTATAATTAAATTATTTTTCAAAAACTTTCAAAAATAATCTTATATGTTATATAATATTAAATTTTTTAAACTTATTTTTATAAAATTAGTGTATTTGAAAATTTTTAATAACTAAATTATTATTGATATATTATTTATGTATTTATGATAATTATATTTTCTTTTTTAACATCAATTTTTGTTAAATAAAATAATTAAAAATGTCTATAATATTCTTATCTTTATTTTTATTATATTTTATATTTTACAAACTTTAACTTCATGCATTTTTATATATGTAAAAAGAATCATAATGTATATGTAAATGCATATGTGTGTATATATATATGTAATACATTTTTTATGCAACCTCTCAAAATTATATTTCTTAGTCACATTGCCATTGTTGTTTCGTTTCTAGTTTCTAGCAACATAGCAATGAAACAATCAAAAGCATCATTCTACAAATTTGATGATTTTATATTTGACAAAGCTCGGCCTTGTTTATGTATAACTTCTTAAGAACTTGTGTTGATTGTGTTCAATTCTAAAGTGTGTGAATTACCCCAGAGTAATCTGTAATGGTTGTAGACCCTTATACAACATGTTTATGAAAGAAATTATTTTGTGAGGCATAATTGGAATGGAGGAAAAGGGTGTAATAGTGTGAAAGGATAACATGGAAGAAAAATAAGTTTCTTCATTGAATACCATAATTCTAGCTTATAGAAGATATGGGTACCCTTACAAAGTATTGTCCATGTTTCATCAAATGCAACGAATAGGCATCCAACCCAATGAGTTCACCTTTGCCATCATACTGCCAGCTTGTGCCAAAATAATGGGGTAGGGTATGGAAATCCATCAAAAGATATTGGAAAAGGCTTTTTGTCAAATGTAATAAGTGGCCTGAAATATATATATATATATATATATATATATATATATATATATATATATATATATATATATATATATATATATATATATATATATATATATATATATATATATATATATATATATATATATATATATATATATATATATATATATATATATGCAAATTAGTGTCAAAACATACAATAGGGGCATGAATTATTTGATAAAATGCCAAAAAGAGATGTGTTTGTGGCATGCAATGATTGCAAGATATACACTAAATGGTGTTCTTAGTGAGGCTTCAAGGCTTTTTGAAGAGTTGCCTCAACCCAATATCATCCCCATAATTTTTTTTTTATTGTTGTAGGATATGCACAAAATGGTTTTGTTGACAAGGTCTTGAAGGCATTTAAGAAAATAAGTTTGGTAGGTGCAAATCTGAATTCTACAACTTGTGTTAGTATCCTTCCTCATTGTGCTAAAATAGGTTCTCTAAAGTAGGGTCTCTATATTCATCAAAGTATTATCAAAAGTAGTTTTTTAAGCAGGGTCTGTATATTCATCAAAGTATTATCAAAACAACTTTTTGTTAGATTTTGTAGTTGCAAGTGCCTTGGTAAACATATATGCTAAATGTGTAAGCATACACAAGTGTCATAACCTGATTTGATTCTCCTAAATTTTAGGACTATTGTGCGACTATTTTAGACTTATGTTGACTTGGTTAAAGGTTTGCCGACCCAAGTCATATTAAATAAATGTTTTAGACGTAGAGATTATTATGTTTCTTTACTTATATTATGATGAAATAAATTAATGAAATGAAAAATGATGATATGTATGGAATTTGAATTGCATTATAAAATGTTATTTAATGATGTATATTGATGAATTGGATATTTATTATGTTATGTAAATGAAATATGCATTTTAATTTGATTATGGATTTAATGGACTAACCTACTAATGACCATTTGAGTGTTAGTATGATGGGCATGAGACAAAGATGGAAATGTGATTGAGGTAGAGAAATCTATCTTCTTGGTAAGAATGTGATGGGAATAAATTTGGTCGCAAGGACACACCGCGTAGTAAATTATTTTCATATTGAATGAGTTTCTTTATGTGTGTGTTAAGTTAAATCAAATGCATGAGCTATGTGACTATGTGTTAAGTCAATTTTATTTACTTCGAAAGAAATAAAAATTTGTTTAATTTCTTAATTTATGTTAGAATTGATAATTTGAAATTAGCCATGTGGAAATTGATGTATATATATAATTATATTAATATGCATTTTGAATCTTGTATTAATTCAAAGAAATAACATTAATCATTATAAGAGAAATTGCTAACCATGCGACATGAGATATTTTTAAACAATCAACTTGTCTTGGAGTTAAGTTAGTCTTGTAATTAAAAGGAAATGATAGGAATGTGAAGTCATTCTTGTGTGATCGACCGACTTGGGGGGTTTTTGTGAGAGAGAGAAGATGCAACGGTTTGAAAGAACGAGGGTAAATAAATTGTTAACTCCGATTTGCATGAAAACAACCACCACGATGAGATAAATAGTAGATAACCAAGAATCATCAATTTAGTTGAAGTACCTCAACCTCTAGATTGCATCATGAAGGATGCAACTGAGGGAGGATATTAAAAATCTTCCATTTGCATGCACAAGTAAAGGAAACATGGGGAAAAACCTCACGTGTCACTCACAAGTTACTAAGGGGAAGACTAGTCATGCACTCATTGTTTTCTCCCAAGTGCCTGCACAACAAGAAGTGAAGGGAGATATTAGAGAGGATCGTACGAGAGGATGAGGAATAAATAGGAGGTGGGAAAAATTAGAAAGGAGGCACATAACAGGTGAAAAAGGAAGAAATGGAGGAAGAGGCATTGTGATTAAGGAGAGCACACACATAGATAAGTATGAGAAAGGAGTAAGTGGAGATTATGGATATTGGGGAAAGAGAAGACTACAACCTGGACAGTAATCAGAAATCTCTACAGGTACGATACAAACCAATTTTTCAGTGTTTGATATGTATATATGAAATATATTATTGTTGTTTCCCAAGAAAATTCTAGTTTTACCTTGAATGGGTATTGGTTATGAAGAAATTGTTGATCTTCCTCTTCTTGTTTGTCTGCAATGTTTACATTCCTCTGGGTATTGTTATTCTTTGGTTATTCTAGTTGGGGGCTACCTTATCCTAGTCCAAATATTACGGGCCTTTTGTCTCTGACCAATCTCTTTTTGAATCCAGCACTGGATCATTTTTTGATTAATGTATATGCCTTAGACCTTACGTTGATTAGTTGCACTGTGTTGTGCATCCAATTTATTTTAGTTGTATGCTCTTTTGTTATTTTAATTTTGATATCAGATTTTATTTCTGAGATGCCATTTTGTCATGCCATTAATTAGAGATAAAATTACATTACCATAGATAATCAGATTATTAGATCATTAATTATTCATTATTCTCTCTTAGGATGGTAAAGTTAGTAAATGTAAGAAAACATAAGGAAATCTGTTTGACAACCAATATCATTAAATATATTTAAAATTTGGGGAAATAAGTTTGTTGTTCGTTAAATTTCATACTGCAACAGGATACCTATGAGTTTCCAGTAGAAAATTATTTCTATATTTGTTTAAACATTATAGCTACAAGGAACATAGAAACAAACTTTTCATTTTTTATACTAAATGACATTTTTAGAATTCCAATCAGTGATCAAATGATAGAACACAAACAAATATGATTGAATACCAGCATATCGAACTTATAATTAAAAATTGGAAAACATGTTTTTTGTTTTGGTTCATTTAAACTGCGACAAGAACTACATGAACTTCATGTAGCTTTAGCATGTTTGTTGTTTGTTCATTTAAACTATGATAGGAGATATATGAACTTCTTGTAGCATTTGCATAATCACATAAATTTGAAACCTAGATTTTATTTTATTATCTTGTATCTGAGATTAAGAAGTAAATGTTGTTTGATAGAGAAACCATTTGCATTATCATAGAAGACCAACTATGCTAAATTACCATTTTAAAAGGGTAAACTAGTGAATGAGATTGTTTGAGAAACATGAATTTATGTTGTTTTAGTCCTACTTATTTTATGTTTAGAGGAATATATCATGGGAAAGGGTTTCGAATATGGATAAACAGAGAAGGGTAAATTTATTTTTATTTTACCTGCCAGTAGAAATCTGGTTATTAAATGCTTAGGCCTAAGCTATGGAAACACATAATGGATTTTGTGTTAGTTATTTTTCATTCTCTTTGTCATATCTATGTTAGTTCTACTTTTATGTATGAGAAAAGTAGTAAGTTCATACCTTGCACTAGGTTCCTTTTTGATCCATCAGTGTCGAGTTGATAGATTTCTTGAGCAAAGTTCAGTGTGCTCTTCATTTCAGGATGAGCCCTAGGGGAACTAAACACTTTGTGGTTGGGCAAGTTAAGCACCTAGATCACATTTCCATCTCGAGATTTGAAGATGGACATATGTCTGATGTCTTAGGAGACCAAAGCATGAAGATGGACAATTGATAGTTCGATGTCATACGTATTGATATCTTCTATCATTTTGACCTTTTGGTCTTGTACCTTATTGTATTGTATACTTTTGATGTATGATGTGCGATAGTATGGTTGACATCCTTTATGTATTTATCACCTCATGTTGTATTATTGGATGAATCATGTACTCTCAACAGTATGGTTGATTTCTTGTTATTGTGCTTGAGGATATTTGACATTATTTTCATATTATTGTAAATTCTTATTTTGAGAAATGGAATATGTTATGAGGAAAAGTCTTTATGTTTTAATAGGCTTGATTTATGTTCAACTTTATGAGTTTTTCATGGATGATCTTATGTGTCACTTGTGAGCTAGAATCGATCTTTACATCTGGTATTAGAGCTGTGTTTAAACACTCAGAGCTTGGTCTACTGTTGCTAAGTTGTGTACTCATGCTTGGTGCAGGAATTGATCTCTCACCATGCAAACCCCAAACAGTAACAGAGTTGGATCTAGCAATGAACGAATTAATGATGAATCAAATCCAAGGCTAGACGAGATCCTAAACCTCTTGATTGAACAAAGAGACCTCTTACAGTAGCAAGGTGACTGTATGGATCATCTTGAGTAGGACTTAAGCGGTAGAAAAAATGAAGAGGTAAGAAGGAAGAAGGAAGAGGATCAGAGACTTGAAGCTCAGAGGAAACTGGTTGAGGACCAGCGTTTGGAAGCACTGAGGAAGGAAGAAGAGGATAAGAGGAATGAAGAGAAGATGAAACATAATCCAAATTGTGGGGTTACAGAAGTACCTAATAATAGGGAAAGAATGGTAGAGGAACTAGGTAACGACCTTAAGAAGGTCATACCTCCTACCTTTGATGATAAGACCATCGGTGATGTTGTAGAGGCATGGATAGTATCCATGGAGAAGTATTTTCATGTTTGCAATCTTTTTGGCCAATCTAGAGCTATGTGGAGTTCTTTCCAATTGGTTGGTGAGGCTGGTACTTGGTGGGATAATGAGATGGCCGAAAAGAGGATGCAACCTAGCGAGATCTCTTGGGAGGAATTTCTTATACTTTTTTGTAAGAGATGGCTACCTCAACTGTACTATGACAAGAAAGTGGCTGAATTCTAGAACCTGATATAGGGAGTATTGATTATTACCAAATACCATGAGAGATTCTACCACCTAGTTAAGTATGTACCTTGGTATCAATAGGATGAGCAGTTTAGGACCCACAAATTTATTCTTGGGTTACCTCCTGAGATATGATCATAAGTTGATATGCATGAGCCTGAGACTATAGAATTTACTTTTAGGAAGGCCTTGAGGAAAGAGAAGAAACTAAAATAGGTGTCTTTAGTGAGAGTGAGTCAAAGAACTAGTGCTCTTCAAGGATTCAAGAGGAAGTTTCAAGATAACAAACAAAAGAACACTGAACAACAAAAAGTGCAAAATAGGAGGGGTAGAGGTAGAGGTAATGCATAAAGGAAAAACAATGGTGCTCAGAATTATAATAGAGGCAATAAAATGAATAATAACAAGAGGAATAAGCATGATGGTAAACATGAACCACAATATGGTTGCTACACTTGTGGAGGTGGCCACTATGTTAGTTCTTGTCCTCAATGATCAGCCCATAGAGATGGGAAAGGACCTCAGATTTAGCATCAAACTCATGTAGTTGTGGATCATCGACAGGATGACTTTCAAGCTACACTTATTTAGTTGGCCAGTGAGCTCTTTGGCTATGATATTTCTATTTTGATTGATAATGGAGCAACATAATGCTTTATAGATCCTAGAGTTGTTTCAAGATTGCCAGTTAGAGAAGGTTATATGTTAGAACCTTGGATGGTATCATATGGAAATAGGGCAGAGTGAGGGTTGAGCAATGTTTATCTTGTAGAGAGATTGAACTTCCTATTTTTTAGAGGCAAGTAAACTTGTATGTTGCACCTTTAGGTTCCTATGATGTCATTTTGGGCATCAATTGGCTAACAAAACATAAGGCTATAGTGAACTGCAAGGACAAATCAGTTGAATGCCTTGATGATAAAAGTAATCCTACAGTACTTTTTGGGGTAAAAAGGTATTTTGAGCTTAGAAAGATTTCTGACATGCAATTAAAAAAGGAAAAGATGAAGGGGTGTATGATGTATATGGCTTATGTCAAGGATCTTAACACTCCTCCTAGCATAGAAGATTTTCCTATTCTGGAAGAGTTTAAGGATGTTTTTCTGGAAGAATTACTTGAGTTACCTCCAAAGAGAGATTTTGATTTCTCAATTGATGTGATGTCAGGAACTGAGCTTTGATATAAGGCTCCATATTGTATGACCACCATTAAAATGTATGAGTTAAAGATTCAGTTACAATAACTTTTGGACAAAGGGTTCATTCATCCTAGTGTATCACCATGGGGAGCTCCAATGATCTTTGTGAAGAAGAAGGATGGTACCTTACGATTGTGCATAGACTATAGAATTCTCAATAACGTGAACATTAAGAACACATATCCTCTTCCTTGAATAGATGAACTTTTTGATCAAATGAAGGGAGCAAATATGTTCTCCAAAATTGATTTGAGATCTAGATATCATCAACTCTAGATCAAAGAGGACATATCCAAAATAGCTTTCAGAACAAGGTATGGACATTATGAGTTTGTTTTCTTACCTTTTGGATTGACTAATGCTCCAACAACATATATGAACTTGATGAATAGTGTGTTCATGGATTGTCTGGATAAGTTTGTAGAGATTCATTGATGACATTCTGATTTATTCCAAGAACATGGAGGAACATGAGGAACATTTGCAGATAGTTTTACAGTTTTTGAGAGACAAGAGTTGTGTGGAAAACTATCGAAGTGTTCTTTCTATAAGAAGGAGATTCACTATTTGGGTCATATTATCTCTATAGATGGAATTGTAGTAGATCCCACGAAGATTAAAGTCATTCTTAAGTGGCCAACTCCTCAGAATGTGAGTGAAGTTAGAAGCATCATGGGACTTGTAGGTTATTCCATAAAATTTGTGGAGGGATTCTCTAAGATTGCAACACATATTACATCATTTCAGAGGAAAGGGAAAATATATGAGTGGACTAATGTATGTGAGAGAGCATTCCAGTTATTGAAACATAATTTCACATCCACTCCTATCTTGATCATACCAGATCCTAATGGGCACTTTACAGTTATCACTAGTGCTTCGGGTGAAGGTCTTGGTGGTGTGATTATACAGGATGGTAAGGTAGCGGCTTATGAGTCACAAAAATTGAAACAATATGAGGTTAACTATGCACCTCATGATTTAGAATTGGTTGTGATTGTACATGCTTTAGTAATGTGGAGACATTACCTTTTGGGTAATTCATTTGAATTGAAGACGGATCACATGGGACTTAGGTATATCTTCACACAACCTAATCTCAATGCTAGATAGAGACATTGGTTAGATTTTCTAAGTGAGTATGACTTTGGCATTGAGTACATTAAAGGGAAACATAATAGAGTAGTTAATGCTCTAAGAAGAAGAAGGCACATTTCTTCTATATCTACTTTTAGGACTCGATTGAGAGAGCATGTGTTATAGAATCTTTCAGGTGATAACCATTATGATATGGTCAAGTCCACATAGCTTACAGATCCATCATATCACCTCTTTGACGGATATACTTTTGATGATGATGGTATCATGAGATACCAAGATAGGATGTATATTATTGACCGAGAAGGGTTGAGAAAGTTGGTTTTAGAGGAGATGCATTGCACTCCATTTTCAAGACATCCAGGGGTAAACAAGATGATTTCTGATTTGAGGTAGTTGTATTTTTTTCCAAGGCTAAAGTGAGATGTGACAGCTTTTGTAGCATGATGTTTAGAATTTCAGTGAGTTACAGCTGAACATGTCCACCCAGCAGGACTTTTGTACCCACATGATATACCATAGTATAAATAGAAAGTCATCAGCATGGATTTTATCCAGGTTTTACCCATGACATGATGCAAGCATGATGTAATCTTGGTTGTAGTTGATAAACTAACCAAGGTAGCTCACTTTATTCTAGGGAGCTTGAGAGATGGATCTTTGGCTTTGGCCAAGAAGTTTGTTCAGGAGATTTTTAGATTGCATTGTGTACCTAAGACTATCATATCTGATAAAGATATTAGGATAACATCAATGTTTTGGACAACCTTGAATGTTTCCTTGGGTACTAGGTTGAATTTTAGTACCGCTTATCATCCACAGACAAATGGACAAACTAAGAGAGTGAATCAAGTCATTGAGGATTTACTATGTATATATTGCATGGATCAATAGTACAAGTGGGAAGTGCATCTTCCATTGGTAGAGTTTTCCTACAACAACTCTCTTGGAGATTTGCCAATAGGCCAGTATTGACTGTATGTTTGTCATTGATGAAAAAATATGGAAAGTAGCATGCATGGAAGTCTTATGTAGTAATATTTTAGTATATGAAGCATGGACATGATATCAACATGATATCATGGGCACAGAGTTTAATTGTTAGTACAGACAGTTATATAGCAGCTGGTGTCAACAGTGTTCCTAACAGAGTAACAAGCAGTGTTCTGTGTATGGTTATCTATACAGTTATCATGGAGCCTTGCACACTTAGATATATGTTGAAGACATGTTAGTGATGTTTTAGTTATGGATGCATAGTCCATTGATGAGTAGAAGTGAAGTTATGCAGTCGTTATTCGCCAGCAGCAGTTTCCTATGTTTATTCAGAAGAGCCGACAAAGATTTTATTGGTTCTTGAGTTGTGCCTATCTTTAGGGTATGAACCCTTGGATTTAAGCTTAGAGAAGAGTTATTGATGTTTGGTTAAGAGCACATGAGTTAATTCAGCTTACAGAGAAAGATCCAATTATTTTGGTAGAGCCAACAATGTGTTGCATGCGTCTACAATTATCTTATTGGACAGGTCCCAGAATGTATTGCGTGCATAGTAGAGCCAAAAAAATGTTTATTGGAGTTTTTTATGGTTTCTCTAATATGATTTCAAGGTGGTTCTAATAGGCTGACTTGATTATATCATTTAGAGGAAAGATATTTATAGGCAGTCATTTGTGATTGCTTGAGTGTGGTTCATGGTTGATTAAGCATTACAGAGAAGAGTGTGCAAAGTGTTGAGCTATCAGAGGAAGGTCTATGTGACCAAGTAAAGTACTTGTGCTATTCATTGAAACTAATCCAGATAGCAGGTCAAAGCGTAGTTCACCAAGATCCAGATATAGTGTGTGTCTGTTAATCAGAAGGTTGTAGCCTTCACCACTTGAGCAATGAGCTCTTGGACAGTGCATCCTCTCCCCTAATAGGGATGATTGTAAAAGACTCCTAATAGGGTCTGACCCTTGACCAGGTCTACTATACTTAATATATTTTAAAGTAACTCCTAACAGGGTTAATGATCTTCTAACAAGGATCATTATACACTAGTATAGAATATTAGTGGGTATCAAGTCCCACTAGGGTTTTTACCTATTTGGGTTTCCATGTAACCAAAATATTGGTGTTGCGTTCATATGTTCTTTCATTGTGTTTATGCTTTATGTTTAAGTATACTTAATTGGATAAAGAATTGAATCTTGTAGATAACTGATTCACCCCCCCCTCTCAGTTATTTCTTGGGCCTGTTCCTAACAATTGGTATCAGAGCCAAGTGCCTCAGAGAGAAAGTTTAATAGCTTGAGGTTGATCAGATGGCATACTTTAGGAAAGAAAGTCCTAAGTTTGATGGAGAGAACTATCTTGATTGGAAGAACAAGATGATGACCCATTTGCAGTGCATTGGTTTTGAAGTTTTTGATGTAACTATCAAAGCAGCAAAGATACCTACCCTAGAAGATCTTGCACAGGATGATGCTACTAATAGGTAGAAGGAATTATTTCATTAGAATGTTATTGCTAAAGAATCCCTTATTAGCGCCCTATTTGATGGTGAGTTTTTAGAAATAAAAAAAGGTAGATACAACCCACAAAATATGGAAGCACCTAGAAGACATATTTGAAGGAGACAAACGAGAAAAGGATGCGCGCAGAAAGACATGGAAGAAAATATACAATGCATTAGAGATGCTTCCTAAAGAAAATATTAGAGCTTACAATCAAAGGATAAATGAAGCAATTGTTGGAATCAGAAATAATGGTGGAGAGATTTCAGAGGAGGACATTATGGATAAGTTAATGACTACTCTCACTCCTGAATATGAAAGCAAGATCAACATCCTTGATGAGACCATGCAACTTACATATAATTTCAAGAGAGAGACTTTGATCAACAAAATCTCAGCTTTTGAGATCTCAAGATTGAAGACAAAACCAAAGAGTTAGACAGCCTTCAAAGCAACAGTTCATGGTAAGAAATCTACAAACACTTCTAGTAATTTTGATGATGATGATGAAGAGAAAACTCTAGATGAAGTCATTGCTATTATTTCCAAAAGAGAAAAGAAAGGAAAAGGAAAATATGAAGGTCACTTACCATTTAAGTGTTTTTCATGTAATAAGATCGATCACTTTACATCTAAGTGTCCTACTAGAGCTAGAAAGTTCAAAAAGGATTACAAGCCTAAGTATTCTAAGGAATACTACTATGCTGGAGATGGAGTTTCAGATGAAGAATCTGGTGAAGAAGAAATTGGATTCATTGCTATTATAGAAAAAATGAATAATAAGACAGTTCATGAAGATAAGAAAGAGAATCAAGAGCTAGCATTGATTTCACAAGCTGGCATAAGGACAAACTGGATTATAGACAGTGGTTGTTCACATCACATGACAGGTGATAAAGGAAGGTTTGTTCATTTGGACAAATACAATGGCGGTATGGTTAGATTTGGAGACAACACTCCTAAACCAATAGTTGGAAGAGGAGCCATCACCTTGGATGGAAATAATAGTACTGATGATGTTCTTTATGTTGATGGTTTGAAACATAACCTTCTCAGTGTTGGACAGTTACTTGGAAAAGGCTATTAGTTGGAGTTCAAAGATGAAAAATGCATCATTAACAACAAGGATGGTGTTATGATTGCATCAGGCTCAAAGACTAGAGGTAATGTTTTCCAACTCAATTCAGAAGCAAGTTGTTTTGTTGCTAAAGTTGATGACAGTTGGTTGTGGCATAAAAGACTATGTCATATCAATTTTGATAACATAGTAACGATAAGCAATGTTAAGGCAGTAAGAGATCTACCTAGCATAGCAAAGCCAGTTGATACTATATGCAGGGAATGTGTGATGGGGAAGCATGTGATAAATTCATTCAGGAGCAAGCAGAATTTAGCAGAGAACAAGTTGGATATGATTCATACAAACCTATGTGGTCCAACTCAAACAAGATCATACTATGGTGAAAGGTATTTCATTTTGTTTGTTGATGATTATACTAGGATGATGTGGGTTGCATTCTTAAAAGAAAATTTAGAAGCATTTGAGAAGTTCAAAAAATTCAAAGCTAAGGTTGAAAATGAATCTGGACTAAAGATAAAATGTTTGAGATCGGATAGAGGAGGAGAATTCACCTCTAATAGATTCTATGAGTATTGCGAAGAACATGGCATAAAGAGACAGTTAAGTGCACCTAGAACCCCTCAGAAGAATGGAATTGTAGAGAGAAGGAATAGGATCATTCTTGATACAACACACACCATTATGATAGAAGGAAAAGTTGCACACACCTATTGGAGAGATGCGGTCAATACAACAATCTATACCATCAATAGAATTCAATTGAGGCCAGGCACTGACAAAACACCATATGAGCTATGGTTTGGTAATGTTCCCATAGTAAAATACTTCAGAATCTTTGGAAGCAAGTGCTACATCAAGAGGGATGAAGTAGTAGGCAAGTTTGATGCAAGAAGTGATGAAGGTATTTTTCTTGGTTACTCTACTAAAAGTAAAGCTTATAGATGTTTCAATTTAAGATTGAAAAAGATTATAGAAAGTGCTCATGTAAAGATTGATGAAAGTTTATGATTCAAGAAAGATATCATGATTACTCACCCGTGATTGAAGAAGAACCTAGACCCTCCACTAGTGAGACAGTTATTGAGGAAATGTTTGACAATATTGATGTGTTATTCAATGACCCCGAGACAAGTGCAGAAGAAACTCATAAGGCTGATAAGTTAGCATCACCTGAAGTTTCAAAGTTTACATCAAGAAATCATTCCAAGATAGACATCATTGGAGATCAGAGCGGCAAAGTCTTAACAAGATCACAAGCAAAGAACTCAGCTAGCAGTGAAGTGGTATGTTTACTATCTTAGATTGAACCTTTAAGTGTTGAAGATGCTTGTAATGATTCAGATTGGAATGATGTTATGAAAGAAGAACTTGATTAGATTATTAAGAATGACACTTGGGAACTGGTCCCAAGACCTAGTGATAAAAATGTGATTGGAACAAAGTGGATATTTAGAAACAAGATGAATGAAGATGGTACAGTAGTAAGAAATAAAGAAAGAATAGTATGTAAGGGATATGCGCAAAGAGAAGGCATTGATTATTCAGACACATTTGCACCTGTGAGTAGATTAGAAGCTATTAAGTTATTTCTAGCTTATGCTACAATCAAAAACTTCAAATTTTATCAGATGGATGTCAAATCAGCATTCCTAAATGGAGATTTGAAAAAAGTATACATTGAGCAGCCAGAAGGATTCACCTTATCAGACATACATGCTATGGTATGCAGATTAAAGAAGGCCCTCTATGGACTTAAGCAAGCCCCTAGAGCATGGTATGAGAGACTAGATGGATATCTAACAAAGATTGGATTCAAGAAAGGAGCAGCAGATTGTAATCTATTCATTAGAGAGACATCTAAAGGTTTACTACTTGTAGCTATATTTGTTGATGACATTATCTTTGGAGGTAATGACAAGCTCAATGCTGAATTTGCCAAAGAAATGCAAAATGAGTTTGAGATGAGTATGATTGGTCCTATCAAATACTTTTTGGGACTAAATGTGCAGCAAACAGAAAAAGAAATTTTTATTAATCAGTCAAAATATGTGAAAGACATACTGAAGAAATTCAAGATGGATGATTGCAAGCCAGTAGGAACCCCAATGATCACTGGATGCAAGCTTAAAAAAGAAGATGACTCACCAGTAGTAGATACAACATTTTATAAGTCTATGATTGGTAAACTCATATATCTTACTCAGACTAGACCTGATATTTCCAATGCAATTGGTATAGTTGGTAGATTTGTAGCAGAGCCTAAACAAAGTCACCTCATGGCAGTAAAAAGAATATTCAGATACTTGCAGGGCACTATAGATTATGGTCTATGGTATCATAATTCAAAAAATGTTGAGCTTCATGTGTACACTGATGCAAATTGGGTAGGATGTGTTGATGACAGAAAGAGTACATTAGGTGGAGAAGTGTTTCTTGCTAATAGACTTGTCACTTAGACAAGAAAGAAAGAAAATTGTATTTCTCAGTCAATAGCAGAAGCGAAGTATGTTGCAGCAGCCTTGAATTGTTCTACAATTGTTTGGATCAAGCAGATGATAAAGTATTTTGGAATTCAGATTGATTATCCTATTGTTATTCACTGTGATAACACTAGAACTATCAATATGTCAAAGAACCCTGTGATGCATGCAAAGACAAAGCACATTGAGATCAAGTATCACTTCCTAATAGAGAAAGTGGTAGAGAAAGAAGTCAATTTGGACTATGTGAGTACTAAAGATCAATTGGAAAATATATTCACAAAGCCCTTGCCTAAGGATACTTTTGAGTATCTCAGGGAGAAGTTGGGAGTCATTCCCTTCCCTGATTCTGCTTAGAAGGAAGGAGGAAAGGCATCAGTCCTTAGGGACTGATGGAAGGTTGACTACTCTACCTCAGGAGTAGTATCAGTGCTTAAAATGAATGGCGCCCTTTGCCATTGATGTCAAAGGGGGAGTAATATAAAGAGTCATGAAAAACAAAAGTAAAAAGAGGAGTAATATACTAAAGGGGAGCAATATTTAGTTATGACAACAGTACAGTTGAGGAAATGGAGAATATTAGAAAATATTGCAGTAGATGGAGGATTCATCTTTGGGGGAGTTTTGATGAGGAAATGGAGAATGGTATAAAAGAATTGTTCATTTGGGTTGGTGGTGGTTTTTCATTCCAAATGTTGCCATCAATGCCAAAGGGGGAGATTGTTGGAGATTTGCCAACAGGCCAATACTAACTATATGTTTGTCATTGATGACAACATATGGAAAGTAGCATGTGTGGAAATTTTATGCAGTAAGCTTTCAGTATATGAAGCATGGACATGATATCAACATGATATCATGGGCGCAGAGGTTAACTATTAGTACAGACAGTTATATAGCAGATGGTGTCAGCAGTGTTCCTGACAAAGTAACAGACAATGTTCTGTGTATGGTTGTCTGTATAGTTATCATGGAGCCTTGCGCACTTGGATATATGTTGAAGACATGTTAGTGATTTTTTAGTTATGGACGCATAGTCTGTTGATGAGTAGAAGTGAAGTTATGCAGTCATTATTCGCCAGCAACAGTTTCCTATGTTTATTTAGAAGAGCCAACAGAGATTTTATTGGTTCTTGAGTTGTGCATATCTTTAGGGTATGCACCCTTGGATTTAAGCTTAGAGAAGAGTTATTTATGTTTGGTTAAGAGTGCATGAGTTAATTCAGCTTACAGAGAAAGATCCAGTTGTTTTGGTAGAGCCGATAGTGTGTTGCGTGCGTCTACAATTATCTTATTGGATAGGTCCCAAAATGTGTTGCGTGCATAGTAGAGCTGATAGAATGTTTATTGGAGTTTTTTATGGTTTCTCTAATATGATTTCAAGGTGGTTCTAATAGGATGACTTGATTATATCATTTAGAGGAAAGATATTTATAGGCAGTCATTTGTGATTGCTTGAGTGTGGTTCATGGTTGATTAAGCAGAGCAGAGCAGAGTGTGTGAAGTGTTGAGCCATTAGAGGAAGGTCTATGTGACCAAGTAAAGTACTTGTGCTATTCATTGGAATTGATCCAGACAGCAAGTCAAAGCGCAGTTCACCAAGATCCATATATAGTGTGTATTTGTTAATCAGAAGGTTTTACCCTTCACCACTTGAGTAGTGAGCTCTTGGACAGTGCATCCTCTCCCCTAATAGGGACAATTGTAAAAGACTCCTAATAGGGTCCGACCCTTGACCAGGTCTACTGTACTTAATATATTGTAAAGAAACTCCTAACAGGGTTAAGGATCTTCTAACAAGGATCATTATACACTAGTACAGAATATTAGTGAGTATCAAATCCCACCAGGGTTTTTACCTATTTGGGTTTCCTCGTAACCAAAATATTAGTGTTGTGTTCATATGTTCTTTCATTGTGTTTATGCTTTATGTTTAAGTATACTTAATTGGATGAAGAATTGAATCTTGTAGATAACTGATTCACCCCCCCCCCCCCCCCCTCTCAGTTATCTCTTGGGACTATTTCTAACAAACTCTTACCATTCTTCTTTGGGAATGGCACCATTCAACGCACTTTATGGATAGAAATGTCATACTCTTATTAGTTGGGATAGAGTAGAGGATAGGATCATTATTGGTCCTAATTTGTTGAGAGATATGGAAGAACAAATGACTCTAATTCAATTTTGGTTGAAGGAAGCAAATGATAGACAAAAGAGTTATACAAATAAGAACTGCACTTTTAGACAGTTTCAGGAAGGTGACAAGGTCTTTTTGCATGTGAGACCACATAAAAGCTCAATTTCTTTTGGAAAGTCTTCAAAGCTTGTACCAAGATATGTGGGTCCATTTGATGTTTTGGAGGTTATTAACCCCGTTGCCTACAAACTTTTTTTACTGCCATCTCTTTCCCAAATCCATAATGTTTTCCATGTTTCTTTGTTGAAGCCCCACCATCCAGATGCATCTCATATCTGAGATTGGCATCCATTGCAGGTTCAGGATCTGAGGGTGGTGTTGTTTCATCCTACCCACTTCATTGATCAGCTTACCATTAGGGTGTGTGACAGAGATGTAGTTTAGTATAAGGTCTAGTGGGACCAATTTTATGTTGACAATGTTACTTGGGAGGATGAGGAAGACATGCATAGATCATTTCCACAGTTATTTTCTTGGTTTTTATTTATGTCATATTTATGTTTTAAGGCTTCGTATGGACTTATTTATATATTTTCATAAGACATCAGGTCGATGTCTCCTATTAGAGGAGATGGGTGTCATAACCTAATTTAGTTCTCCTAAATTTTAGGACTATTGTGTGACTATTTTAGACTTATGTTGACTTGGTTGAAGGTTTGTCGAGCCAAGTCGTATTAAATAAATGTTTTAGATGTAGCGGTTATTATGTTTCTTAACTTATGTTATGATGAAATAAATTGATGAAATGAAAAATGATTATATGTATGGAATTTGAGTTGCATTACGAAATATTATTTAATGATGTATATCGATGAATTTGAAAGTTATTATGTTATGTAAATGAAATATGCATTTCAATTCAATTATGGATTTAATGGACTAACCTACTGATGACCATTTGAGTGTTAGTATGATGGGCAAGAGACAAAGACAAAAATATGATTGAGGTAGAGAAATATATCTTCTTGGTAAGGATGTGATGGAAATAAATTTGGTCGCAAGCACACACCATGTAGTAAATTATTTTCATATTGAATGAGTTTCTTTGCGTATGTGTTAAGTTAAATTGAATACATGAGTTATGTGACTGTGTTAAGTCAATTTTGTTTACTTTGAAAGAAATGTAAATTCATTTAACTTCTTAATTTATGTTAGAATTGATAATTTGAAATTAGCCATGTGGAAAGTGATGTATATATATGGTTATATTAATATGCATTTTGAATCTTTTATTAAGTCAAAGAAATAATGTTAATCATTATAAGAGAAACTGCTAACCATGCGACATGAAATATTTTTAAACAGTCAACTTATCTTGGAGTTAAGTTAGCCTTGCATTTAAAAGGTAGCAATAGGAATGTGAAGTCATTCCTGTGTGATCAACCGACTTGGGGGGGTTTTGCGACAGGGAGAAGACGCGAAAATTTGAAAGAATGAGGGTAAATAAATTATTAACTCTAATTTACATGAAAAAAACTGCCACGATGAGATAAAGAGTAGATAACCAAGACTCATCAATTTATTTGAAGTACCTCAACCTCTAAATTGTGGCGTGAAGGACACTACTGAGGAAGGATATTAAAAATCTTCCATTTTGCATGCACAAGTAAAGGAAACATGGGGAAAAACTTCATGTGTCACTCGTAGGTTACAAAGGAGAAGACTGACGTAATCAACGTTTTCTCTCAAGGGCGTGCACAACAAGAAGTGAAGGGAGAAATAGAGGGGACTGTACGAGAGGACGTGGAATAGATAGGAGGTGGGAAAAATTAGAAAGGAGGCACATAATAGGTGAAAATGGAAGAAATGAAGGAAGAGGCACAGTCATTAAAGGAGAGCATGCACAGAGATAAGCGCAAGTAAGGAGTAAGGGGAGATTTTGGATATTGGGGAAAGAGAAGACTACAACCTGGACCATAATTAGAATGCTCTATAGGTAGGATACAAACTACTGTTTCAGTGTTTGATATGTATATATGAAAGATATTATTGTTGTTTCCTAAGAAAATTCTAGTTTTACCTTGAATGGGTATTGGTTATGAAGAAAGTGTCGATCTTCATCTTCTTGTTTGTCTACAATGTTTTCATTCCTCTAGTTACTATTACTCTTCAGTTATTCTAGTTGGGGGTTACCTTATCCTAGTCCAAATATTGCATTCCTTTTCTTTCTGACCAATCTCTATTTGAATCCAACACTGGATTATTTTTCTATTAATGTATATGCCTTGGACCTTGCGTTGATCAATTGCACTATGTTGTGCATCCAATTTCTTTTGGTTGTATGCTCTTTTGTTATTTTAATTTTGATATAAGATTTTATTTATGAGATGTCATTTTGGCATGCCATTAATTAGTGATAAAATTACATTTCCATAGATAATCAGATCATTAATTCTTCATTATTCTCTCTTACGATGGTAAAGTTAGTAAATGTCAGAAAACATAAGGAAATCTGTTTGATAGCCAATATCATCAAATTTATATTTGAAATTTAGGGAAATAAGTTTATTTTTTGTTAAATTTTCATACTGCAACGAGATACCTATGTGTTTCCAGTAGCAAACGGCTTCTATATTTGTTTAAACATTATAGCTGTGAGGAACATAGAAACACAATTTTCATTTTTAAAACTAAATAACATTTTTAGAATTCTAGTCAGTGATCAAATGATATAACACAAAAAAATCTGATTGAATACTAGCATATCGAACTTATAATTAAAAATTGGAAAATATATTTGTTGTTTTGGTTCATTTAAACTGTGACAAGAACTGCATGAACTTCCTGTAGCATTTACATAATCACATAAATTTGAAACCTAGATTTTCTTTTATTATCTTGTATATGAGATTGTGGATATATAATGTTTTAATAAGAAGTAAATGTTGTTTGATAGAGAAACCATTTACATTATCATAGAAGACTAACTATGCTAAATTACCATTTTAAAAGGGTAAACTAGTGAACGAGATTGTTTGAGAAACATGAATTTATGTTGTTTTAGTCCTACTTATTTTATTTTTAGAGGAAGATATCATGGGAAAGGTTGCCAAATATGGATAAACAGAGAAGGGTAAATTTATTTTTCTTTCACCTGCTAGTAGAAATCTGGTTATTAAATGTTTAGGCCTAAGCTATGGAAACACAAAATGGATTTAGTGTTGGTTATTTTTCATTCTCTCTACCAGATCTATGTTAGTTCTACTTTTATGTATGAGAAAAGTAGTTAGTTAACAGCTTGCACCAAATTCCTTTATGATCCATCAATGTCGAGTTGATAGATTTCTCAAGAAGGGTTCAATGTGCTCTTCATTTTAGGATGAGCCCTAGGGGAACTAACCACTCTGTGGTTGGGTAGATTAAGCATCTGGATCACATTTTTGTCTCAAGATTTAAGGATGGACATATGTCTGATGGATTAGGAGATCGGAGCATGCAGATGGACAATTGATAGTCTGATGGCATATGTATTGATATCTTCTATCATTTTGACCTTTTGGTCTTGTACCTTATTGTATTGTATACATTTGATATATGGTGTGCGATAGTATGGTCGACATCCTTTATGTATTTATCACCTAATGTTGTATTATTGGATGAATCATGTACTCTCGACAGTATGGTCAATTTCTTGTTATTGTGCTTGAGGATATTTGACATTATTTTCAGATTATTGTAAATTCTTATTTTGTGAAATGAAATATGTTATGAGGAAAAGTCTTTATGTTTTAATAGGCTTGATTTATGTTTGACATTCTGAGTTTTCCGTTGATGAGCTTATGTGTGACTTATGAGACAGAATCGGTCTTTACAACAAGGCATGTGAATTATTTGACAAAATACCCCAAAGAGATACGATCTCAATGAATGTTATGATTGTAAGATATGTGCAAAATAGAAATTTTTTAAAAGGATTTGGAAGGCTTTACACAAATGTAATTGGCAGGAGAAAATCCAAACCACACAACCTTTGTCAGGTCCTCCCAGCCTGTACCCAAATGGGATCTCAATAGCAGGGTATTAATATCCATCAAACAATTGACTATGGTTTTTTGTTAGATGTAGTTGCAAGCGCCCAGGTAGATATGTATCCAAAATGTGGAAGCATAAAGAAGGAAAATAAGTTGTTTAACAAATACTTGTAAAAGATGTGGTTTCATGGACAGAAATAATTGCAAAATATGCACAAAATGGGCTTGTAAAAAAGGCTTTATAAACTTTTACAAGAACTGAAGGTAGCCTAAACCCAAGCCACAAATCAGGAAATGAAATCTTTAGGGATATAGTGACTACAATCACAAAAACCAGTGCAAAAAAAGAATCAAACCAGATACCTCTTGCAAATGCAACATCAGAATCTAAATTAATCAAATCAGGGTTTTGGATCCCCTGATGTTATACCACAAACATGGCACCACAATCATGATGAGAGAGGGAAGGAGGATCTAGAACCTAAAAGATGGTTTTCTGTGTAACATCACTTTTGATCCCATCCCTCTCTTGATCTATTTAGTGGTTTTGAAATACAGTTATTTATGTTTTTCCTCCACTGATTTTGCCTCTATGAGGTCAGAGAAGTAATCATAAAAGGAAACTCATTAAGAAATTAGATAGAAAACTTTAATTAATCAAAGTAAAACACATAATCTATAAGAGAAACATGGTATGCCTAAGGGATCTGAGAGCAATACCCATGTGATTTTTTGAAAGGGAACTAAAAATAGTTATAGCTTATTCATGATAAGATTCCTTGTCCCTATTGTAACAACTCTGTTGTCCAACATTCTTGAGAAAATGTTCATCAAAAGACCAAAAATATATACACAAAATAAGGTCACTAAAATTTTCTGAAATTTCCTTTCTAGAATCTACAAATTTCACTTCTTAATACTCAATCCATCCTATTTTTAGTGTGTAGCAGTGGCAAAACCTTGGAACAAAATAGGAAAAGTTTCTTGTCAATCTATGAACATTTATACAATCATATAAGGTAAAATCTATGAAGGAATGAGAGCTACCTTATTTTGGTGTTCTTCACAGGAGTCTTTTCCAAAAAGCCATCGATGCTAGTGAAAGAATAATCAACAAGGGTTTTGTCAAGCTTACTAGCATAGTGATGGCCATATCTTTTCTTGCATTTCCATGGATCAGAACCAAGCTATACTTTTAAAACCATAAAACACTTTTAATGCACTTTCTTCAATTTGACAACAAACAACTCACCTGATGGGAAAAACATACACTTTCTACAATTTGACAACCAACAAGTCAACTTTTTTTCTATGATTAATTTGCTTCTTCAAAACCCTAAACTACAATATTCATGCCTTCCAAGAAAACTCTGTCATGTTAGAGACTTCACATTCAAATATTCAACTATTTTCATTGGGAAATAAGTCTGAGATGGTAAAAATGATGTGAGATATGATGATTATGAAATAGCCTATTAGTTAATGATGCACACCATGGAAGATCCTAAAGAGGCCAAAAATGTTGTGCTATGAACATTAATTAATCTATATTAGTTTGTGCTAATTAAGCACATTTACTTAATTAAACCTAGACTAAGTTTAAGAAAATATAAATTTTGGTTTACAAACTAAAGAGAAATTATAATTTTGTCTTTGTATAACCACTTTGATATGAAAAAAATATGATACGAATGAATATTTTAATCACACTTTTGAGAGTTTATTAAAACTAGCCAAGACTAGTGAAGTTCACTTTACAAAAATGAAATTAGTTAAAATAAAGAAATAATATGTATAATAACATTATGATAATGATGGCCTCCATCATTAGGGCTTCCGCTCTGCCTCTGTTTCATGATGGTCTTTCTCATCTGAGCACTATTGCTTCGACTGTCGAGGTTGCTCCTTCATTTCCTACCCATGATTCTCCTTCTCCCATGGCTAGGGAATGTTTAGCGATTGGCAAGGAATCCCCATCCAAGTTTAACCAGACTGTTGTTCTTGAGGAGGTTCCCAGTTTCGAGGCTAAGTTGAGCCCTTCAACTCATCCTTCACCTCCAACTATAGTTGGTCTCATGGTTCCTAGACCGTAGGTCCCTCTGGCAAGGGTTTCTTTTGCCAAGGTAGTATCTAAGTCAAACACTAGCAAGAATGAAAGGGTTTATGCTTCCTCCATCACTCTGATTCTTGTAAGTTTCTCTCTCTCTCTCTCTCTCTCTCTCTCTCTCTCTCTCTCTCTCTCTCTATTAAGCTTTCGTCGGAAGCTGAAGGGGACTTGGTGAACAACATAGATATCTTTAAGACTCATGGTTTGATATGTTTCTTTCAAGGATTCTAACCAAGCCTACCGAAACTACATGAATGGGTGTCTAGAAGGTGGGAACCCTTTTTATTTGATATTGTTCATATATTTCCTATGGAAAAGGGTTTTTTCATAGTAACTGTTGCCCAAAATTTCCCTCTCATCCATTTTTGGCCACAACCCTATTTTTTCCAAGTGAATTGCTCAAGTGTCGAGGCTCTTTGTGTTTTCTGCCCTTTAGTGTCGAGAGTCCAGTGTGTTTTTTGCTCAAATGTTGAAAACCCAGTGTGTTTTCGACCTCCTCTCTGCAGGCTCAGGCTGTTTCTGCCTTTTGGTCTGAAGGTTCAGTGTATTTTCGACCTCTTTGCTCTGAAAATCCAGTGTGTTTTCGGCCTTCGCTTGAAAACCCTCTGTGTTTTCGACACACCGTCTGTGTTTTCGGCCCTAAGCACACAACTCCAATAGGCGGGTCCCAGTTCAGTGCAAAAAAGATCTGACGGTTGTCGCATGATCGCATGGGATCTTCCGATCCCATGAGATCATGCGACAATCATTGATGCGGTATTGGCGATCGGCGGTCAGGATCGGCAGTTAAGACAAGCGCCAGCGGTTATTGGGTAGCATCTTCTGGTTAGTCGCATGATCACATGGGCCCTTTCGAGCCCATGCACCCATGTGACTAACTGCCTGTGGTTACGGTGGTTACAAGCCAGCAGTGTTGAAGGCAAGGGTCACAGGTTGACGTTGTTGCATGATCGCATAGGCCTTCCTGGCTGCATGCGATCATGCGACAAGCGATAGGCGGTCTGGTTTCAAGCGGTGGCGGTCAGTGGCTAGCCTCATGCGGTTGGTCACATGATTGCATGGGCTCTTCCGAGCCCATGCGACCATGCGACAAACCGTCAGCGGTTAGCATGTTTGCGGGCGGTGTTGCTGTGGGTCCATGCCAGGGTGCCAAGGTGTTTGCTGATGTGGCGGTCGGACCGAATGGGGGAATGACACATGGTAGTTTTGGGCTCAGGTTTGGCAAGCTTTGCACGGTTGCGTAGTTGGAGGTGGGCCCGGTTCTATGTTCAGTCAAGTAATCTCACAATAAAAAGAGGAATATTCTTTCTATCTGGCGATTACGAGACTTCTTTTAATCAGGTAATCTCCTGACAGAAAAGAATATGCTGAAAAGGTAACGTGACTCAGTGACTGCTATCAGATGAAGCAAAGATCAATGGATTTTGCGTAGTCACTGAATAGGTGCCCGAGGTTAAGAAAGATTGCGCGGCTTGGCGACTAGAGGAGAAAGGTGACCCGGGGTGAAACCGAGGTTAAGTTTGTAGTGCATCTTAAGCCCGAGCATTTGTGGAAAGTGGAGGCGGGTTTTCTAAGGGTTTTCGCATGATCACATGAAGCCTTTCAAGCTCATGCAATCATGCGACCGCTGACTTTTCAAGGCTGTGTGGTTGGCTCCTGTTGGGCCACGTGGCAAGCTTGACAGGTAGCAGATTTTGCGGGCCCGAGGTGTCATTTTGTGGCAAGGCGGAGGCAAGTTTCAAAGGATTTGTCACATGATCGCATGAAGCCTTTCAACCTCATGCGATCATATGACCATAGCTATTACAAGGGCGGCGTGATTGCTTTGGCAAGCTTTCTTCTGCAGAGATGTTTGCAAAGTGCGGGTAGCTGAGAATTAATGTTTCCAAAGGCAATTATAGCTGGGAATGTTTGCAGAGATCTTTTAGGCTGCCATTTTTGGGTCCTTTCGAGGATCTAATTGGATTTGAACATTCATGGCAGTATGGGCTTGCAGGGAGGTAGATGGATGAGTTTTTTTCTGCAGGTTGATCAATTCAGGCATGGGCACGCAAAGAAGATATCTGATCGGTTGAGATATTTACAAAGCACATTTATGATCAGACATGATTGGCCTAGGGTTGATTATTATATTGTAAAATCTATGTAGCCCTAAAGGTTTGATTCCTGCCTACGTGCAGAGATGTATATAATTTGTTTTTGGAGCCTGTAGTGCTCAGAATTGACATTTTGTAAAAAGGGAAAGTCTTTCGTTGGAGAACTATCTGTAGCATTTTTTCTCTCTGGTTTCCCACATCTTGTAAGTTTTCATTGATGAATTCAAATATTACAAAGCATTCTGTGACATTTTTGTTGTCCTCATGCCTTCATGTCTAGATTATCTCTTATTGAATCAAAGTTTATGAATGATTTCAAAGATATCTCAGGTTTCCTGATTCCTCTTGCTTTCTACAATTTTGTGTGTTTCCTGTGTCTGATCTGATTTAGGTGTTTTGTGGGTATGCTATAGCCCCTAGCAGCCTTGTGTCATTCCTACACCTAGTTGCAGAAAAGGATGTTTGTTTGCAGGTCATAGGTTGAGTCCCCTGTTCACACCCTCCTATGAAATACTTATGCAAGCCTATTCAGTAAGTTGTAATCTCTTAGACCTGATTCCTTCATTGGTTTCATCCCTCTGTACTGAGATCCAAACCCAAGTTTGGTGCATCACCTAGTAGGTAGATTTGCTTTCAGTCATTTCCTTTCATGTACTCCTTCTATCCCTTTCCCTCAAAAGTTTACATTTCATGTTAAGAGCAAATCTGGGTGACTATCCAAGAGGAACCAGCCTAGAACCTGGAGGTCTCATCTCGGTTAGCAAAAGGTCCCACAACCTTGAGATGATTCCTTGTCATACTAAGTTATCAAGACTACGAGAGTTTGAACTAAGGGTGCAAATTTAGTGTATAACAATAACATTTAATAATGTTGAGGATAGAGTTAAGATTCTATGTGATAACTTATTTATCTAGGAGAAGGATAAATTTATGCTGATGGTGAAGCCCCGCCATCCCGATTTCTCCCCCTCCTTTGAAATCTTTACCAAGATCCCTATTTGGGTAAGGCTCCCTTATCTCCCCCTTCATCTATGGTATGATTCTATCCTTGAGGAAGTGGGTGAGGCCCTAAAGGACTTTCTGATGCTGGATCATGATTCTTCTAATATTTATCATTCCACTTTTTCTCGCATTTTGGTTGAGCTTGATACCTCGATTGGTCTCCTAGCTGAAATCAAAATCGAATCCTCCTTGGGCTCTTGGATCTAACAACTTGACTATGAAGGTATTCCTTTTAGGTGTCGAAAATGCTTTAAGATTGGTCACATTTATTCCCAATGTGGTTTGGATCTTAAGAAGAAGAAATCTTCTCCATCGTGGTGGAAGGGTGCCTCCACCCAACATTACACTATTTTGAAGAGGTCATTTCATCCTGGGAAGGAGTCCACTCCTAGTTTAGGTACTCAGGTATCTAATGTGGTGGTGGTTGGATCAGGCCCTGAACTACCTCATGTTGCTTCTGGTGGCTCTGCTGATGCAGTGGGTCTAGACCCTATTCGCCCGTTGGCTAGTTATGGACCTTCTCTTTCTTTGTAGGGTGCCACACTCCCTACTGGTGGTTTTGTGGGTGCTAGTTCTACTACAACTATTGGTGCTTTTTATGGTTTTACTGATCCTTCTATGGAAGAATCTATTGCTAGCCTTGTGTTGGTTTCTTCGTTGGCAGATTTAACTCCTCTATTGGGTGTTGGATCTTCAGTTTTGGATTCATTGTGCTGGCAGGATGAGGCTATTAGAGTTGAACAAGGTTGGATCATTGTGAAAGGAAAACATCCTAAGAATTTCTCCCCTTCTTTCGACATGACCCTTCGGTCCCATAAGAAGGGAACAAAAAGTTAGTTTCATCTACTTCTATTGTAGATCTCTATCGGTTTATCTATTGCAATGGTGTGGGTGTTTTGTTCTTTGGGTCGCTTTGTTCATTTTTGTGGCAGTGTCCTATTGTGGGTTTTTTTGGGGGGATTTTTGGCCTTTTGGTTTGGCTGGTCGGTTGTGAATAAGGAACTTTATTGATCTATCTTAAGTTTTTCTCTGTATAGGGTTTTGGGGCCCCTTCAAAACCCGTTTTTAACTCAATTAAAAACATTATGATAATGAAGTCTATATACTATTTATGAATAATTTTGTGAGGCCTATCCCAACCCGTCATAGCTTAGCACTTTATTTCCCTTTTATATTTTTAGCTGATACTATTTGAGACTCTTGGATACTTTGAAACATATGTTATTTTTGAGGATCTATAAGATCTCGTACCATGTTATTATACATTATGATTTGATGTGAACCTATTCACGTGATACCCTATGATTAGCTATGCAGTTTATCTACATGGTTAAGTTCAAATGATGCATTATGATAGATATACATGTTAGGATATATCGATAAGTAGAATGATTAAGAATTAAGTTTATATGTATCAACTAGATGCAGATATTATTTAATTTATTAATGAGTAATTGAATGCAGATGTAAGTGGTGTGTGTGTGTGTTACATTATGTATTTTATTATGTTACCTGTGGATTTATTGGACCTACTGATGTGTGCAATGAGTGTGCATAAAGTTGACCATGGTACTAAAATGGGGTTTCAAAAATGAACCTATGTGTATTCACCGTAATGCTAACGTCTTGTCTCTGAAGAGACATGGACCTCGTTGTAATTTATTTTTATTCGTGAAAGTATATTGCATGGTTGTATTTAATTTTGTTTTATAAATGTTAAATGGGTCATGCCTAATGTAATTATGTGATGAAACTTGACACATATGTCCTTATGAGTTGGCATGGCTAGTAAATGTAACTAGGGTAGACCTAGTCATGACCCAGGGGTTACCTAGTGTAGTACCCATGCATAACCTAGGTTTAGGAAGATTATATTGGGTCAAGGGAGTTGAATTTCACAGGTTAACTTCAAGTGGAGTTTAGGAGGACCAAATAGGCTTCCAAAAGTTAGTTGGGGTTAGTTTTGACCACCCTACTTGGTACCTTAGGGGTTAGGGGTCATTTTCAACATATTAAGAGCCCTTGAACTCATTTATGACACCCCTAAAATATCCCCTCTTCAAAGTGGCGAAAATTGGAGAGTTTGTAAAATTTGGGAAAAGTATCTTATCCTTCCCATGTGAGTCATTAACTCCATTTATGAGGGTCTTGACTTGGAAGGAGAAGGGAAGACTCTAGAGGCTTCCACATTAATGCTAGAATCAGATATTCTTAGGCTAGAGCCTTTTTAGGAGAATTTGGGAGGAAAGTAAAGGTTGTTTATGCAATCTCTACTCTTAAAGACACCTAGTTTTGGAAGGAGATTTGGGGGAGGAGAAAGGCATAAAGGGAGAAAGATTCTTTCAATTCTTCATTTTTCACCTTGAGCTTGAACTTAAAGTTAGAATTCTTTAGCATAAGGTAGTGTAAATATGTTTATGCATGTAAAAGCTTTGGGATGCTTTAATGGAGTTTCCATGTTATTTTGTTCAAACTCCATGGGTTTCCATGGAGGTATGTGAGTTTTGTGTCATGGTTGTGTTGTATATTTTTGTGGGATTCTCCAAGGCACACTCACCCTTGGGGGGGAAGAGTAACCTTGATGGGGTGAAGGATTAGTGACTACCCATGATGTGTAGAGTCTCCCATGTGTGGAGGGATGTACATGGTTGGGAAAGTCCCCATGATGCCAACCATGCCATCGACATTTGGGGTAATAACGAGAAGTTTTGATAGCTCGTAGCCATGGATGTTTTTTTGGAAATATGAAATGAGTGCCCATGTGAGGTCTATTCGAAGTATTGCATTTGTTTTAGGTTGGATATCTCCACATGAGGTGAGTACTCTTCACCCCTAGATTAAGGTCCTTTTTAGTGACCTAATAAAACCTTGGATGTGAATTCTTAATGTTTATGTCTATTGTGTTGTTATATTTGGAATTCCTTGTCACCTGTTGGTTTGCAAAACCCCTATCTTGGGGGTGGCCTTGAAAAGCCCTAGGTTGGGAGGTGAGCCTCCATGGTCAACCTACGTGATTTCATTGTAGGAATTCTGGTGGAGCTCTTAGTGACCTTGCACCTATGAAGGTCTAGTTTCAGAATATTAGTCCTTTTTAAAAGACCTCTTGCAAAATTACATAAGGAAGAAAGTTTTTTTCTCTTGTAAAATTTCTTTTTGAAAGGAAGAAGTACCTCATTAAAATTTTGGAATTCAAAAGTTGTATATTGTAAGGTTTAACTATTTGATAAATGAAGTTTAAGAGAAAGTTTCAAAATATGATCATTTCATTGATACACGTGTCAAAAAACTCTGATTCTTATGCTAATGTTAGTTTAAGGTACAAATTACCCTATTAAACTTGTATAGTTAATTTTGCATACCTAACTTGAAGGAAAATGAAGAATAGATTAATTGATTTAAAACTTATTTCATTTTTAAAAAAATATATAGTTATTAAAACTTCATAATGTTGTGCTAAAAATCTATGCTTTAGATTTAGTAAATCTTAATTGAATGGTTTAAAAGAAATCATTTTTACCTCACCATATAGTCAACCATTGATAGGTAAAAACAAATATTAAAGTGTAAATGTCCTAAAAACAATTGATTTTACCTAATGCAAATTTTCTTACTCAAAGAATAGAAAACTTACCTAAGTATTATAATTATGAGATTATGGTTTAAAACCATTAGACTACAAGTTCCTTGGTATATATATATATATATATATATATATATATATATATATATATATATATATATATATATATATATATATATATATATATATATATATATATATATATACTTACTTACAATTAAAGCTTTAAGGGATTTAATCCCTTAGGCGTTGCTTTATGGTAGGTTTATTTATAGGTTTTAAGCTTTAGGTTATATTATTAGTTTATTCTATGGACTACAAAATTAATTATTTTTTAACCATAGTGTATAGATTTGACTTTAGAATTTAATCTAGAAGTTCAAAATTTCTGGGGTTTTCTAGAAGTATTATAGAAAGATTTGATTTTTTATTTAGTCTTCATCGTAGGAGACTTGTTTAGATTTATAATTTAAATGTATTTAAGAACCCTTTTGGCTAGAAGATTATAGTAGCTTATTATTAATTTTAATTATTTGAGATTGGTAAGATAAATTAAGTATAAATTAAATTTAAGTTAAGACCTAATTATAGGCCTCAAGGTTAGAAGCCCTAGAGGATTAATTATTTCAATTACTTAACTATTACCCGTTAGTTGTTAAACGATATGATTAGTTAAATAATTATTTACATAAATAGAGTTGTTGAGGTTTTAATAACCTTTAAGTATTAATTTTTCTTTAAATTATTTAATTCCTTAATAGTTGTTAGTAACTTTGATTTTGTAGAATTATCTGCATTTGATGTATTATAAATTTTATAAATTGAGTTTAGTTAAAATTATATAGTTGTATGGTTTTATTAAATGCATCCATTTGTTTAGTTTAATCTGTTTCAGTAGAATAGGTTTAAAATAAATCTAACTTTGATGGTCAACTATTTTGATAGAAAACTTAAACAAATATCATTAGGATTATAGGACTCTTGTTCAAATCAGATACACATTAGCCTTGGGTCAAACAAGCGCATTGTTTTAGTAATCAAATTACGTTTAGTTTATCAAATCTCATAACACCTTATAACTTCGTTAACCCTAGTTATCGAGTTAGATTCATGATAGTTAATGACTTTAGATGATATAACAGTAGGTTTATTTATAGGTTTTAATCTTTACGTTATATTATTAGTTTATTCTATGGACTTCAAAATCAATAAATATTTAACCAGTGTATAAATTTGACTTTAGAATTTAATCTAGAAGTTCGAATTTTCTAGAGTTTTCTAGAAGATTATAGAAAGATTTGATTTTTTATTTAGTCTTCATCATAGGAGACTTGTTTAGATATATAATTTAAATGTATTTAAGAACCCCTTTGGCAAAATGATTATAGAAGCTTATTAATAATTTTAATTATGTGAGATTGGTAAGATAAATTAAGTATAAATTAAATTTAAGTTAAGATCTAATTATAGGCCTCAAGGTTAGAAGCCCTAGAGGATTAATTATTTCAATTAATTAACTATTACCGGTTAGTTGTTAAACGATATGATTAGTTAAATAATTATTTACATAAATAGAGTTGTTGAGGTTTTAATAACCTTTAAATATTAATTTTTCGTTAAATTATTTAATTCCTTAATAGTTGTTAGTAACTTTGATTTTGTAGATTTATCTACATTTGATGTATTATAAATTGTATAAATTGAGTTTAGTTAAAATTATATAGTTGTATGGTTTTATTAAATGCATCAATTTATTTAGTTTAATATGTTTGAGTAGAATAGGTTTAAAATAAATCTAACTTCGATGATAAACTATTCTGATAGAAAACTTAAACAAATATCATTAGGATTATAGGACTCTTGTTCAAATCAGATACACATTAGCCTTGGGTCAAACAAGTGCATTCTTTTAGTAATCAAATTATGTTCAGTTTATCAAATCTCATAACACCTTATAATATCGTTAACCCTAGTTAGCCAATTAGATTCATGATAGTTAATGACTTTAGATGATATAACGATAGGTTTATTTACAGGTTTTCAGCTTTAGATTATATTATTAGTTTATTCTATGGACTTCAAAATCAATAAATTTTTAACCATAGTGTATAAATTTGACTTTAGAATTTAATCTAGAAGTTCGAATTTTCTAGGGTTTTCTAGAAGGATTATAGAAAGATTTGATTTTTTATTTAGTCTTCATCGTAGGAGACTTGTTTAGATTTATAATTTAAATGTATTTAAAAAACCCTTTTGGCTAGAAGATTATAGTAGCTTATTATTAATTTTAATTATTAGAGATTGGTAAGATAAATTAAGTATAAATTAAATTTAAGTTAAAACCTAATTATAGGCCTCAAGGTTAGAAGCCCTAGAGGATTAATTATTTCAATTACTTAACTATTACCGGTTAGTTGTTAAACGATATGATTAGTTAAATAAATATTTACATAAATAGAGTTGTTGAGGTTTTAATAACCTTTAAATATAAATTTTTCTTTAAATTATTTAACTCCTTAATAGTTGTTAGTAACTTTGATTTTGTAGATTTATCTGCATTTGATGTATTATAAATTGTATAAAATGAGTTTAGTTAAAATTATATAGTTGTATGGTTTTATTAAATGCATCGATTCATTTAGTTTAATCTGTTTGAGTAGAATAGGTTTCAAATAAATCTAACTTCGATGGTCAACTATTCTGATAGAAAACTTAAACAAATATCATTAGGATTATAGGACTCTTGTTCAAATCAGATACACATTAGCATTGGGTAAAAAAAGTGCATTATTTTAGTAATCAAATTATGTTCAATTTATCAAATCTCATAACACCTTATAACTTCGTTAACCCTAGTTAGCCAGTTAGATTCATGATAGTTAATGACTTTAAATGATATAACAGTAGGTTTATTTATAGGTTTTAAGCTTTAGGTTATATTATTAGTTTATTATATGGACTTCAAAATTAATAAATTTTTAACCATAGTGTATAAATTTGACTTTAGAATTTAATCTAGAAGTTCGAATTTTCTAGGGTTTTCTAGAAGGACTATAGAAAGATTTGATTTTTTATTTAGTCTTCATCGTAGGAGACTTGTTTAGATTTATAATTTAAATGTATTCAAGAACCCTTTTGGCTAGAAGATTATAGTAGCTTATTATTAATTTTAATTATTAGAGATTGGTAATATAAATTAAGTATAAATTAAATTTAAGTTAAGACCTAATTATAGGCCTCAAGGTTAGAAGCCCTAAACAATTAATTATTTCAATTACTTAACTATTACCGCTTATTTGTTAAACGATATGATTAGTTAAATAATTATTTACATAAATAGAGTTGTTGAGGTTTTAATAACATTTGAATATTAATTTTTCTTTAAATTATTTAATTCCTTAATAGTTGTTAGTAACTTTGATTTTGTAGATTTATCTGCATTTGATGTATTATAAATTGTATAAATTGAGTTTAGTTAAAATTATTTAGTTGTATGGTCTTATTAAATGCATCGATTCGTTTAGTTTAATCTGTTTGAGTAGAATAGGTTTCAAATAAATCTAACTTCGATGGTCAACTATTCTGATAGAAAACTTAAACAAATATCATTAGGATTATAGGACTTGTTCAAATGAGATACACATTAGCCTTGGGTCAAGCAAGTGCATTCTTTTAGTAATCCAATTATGTTCAGTTTATCAAATCTCATAACACCTTATAACTTCGTTAACCCTAGTTAGCCCGTTAGATTCATGATAGTTAATGACTTTAGATGATATAACGGTAGGTTTATTTATAGGTTTTAAGCTTTAGGTTATATTATTAGTTTATTCTATGGACTTCAAAATCAATAAATTTTTAACCAATGTGTATAAATTTGACTTTAGAATTTAATCTAGAAGTTTGAATTTTCTAGGGTTTTCTAGAAGGATTATAGAAAGATTTGATTTTTTATTTAGTCTTCATCCTAGGAGACTTGTTTATATTTATAATTTAAATGTATTTAAGAACCCTTTTGGATAGAAGATTATAGTAGCTTATTATTAATTTTAATTATTTGAGATTGGTAAGATAAATTAAGTATAAATTAAATTTAAGTTAAAACTTAATTATAGGCCTCAAGGTTAGAAGCCCTAGAGGATTAATTATTTCAATTACTTAACTATTACCGGTTAGTTGTTAAACGATATGATTAGTTAAATAATTATTTAAATAAATAGAGTTGTTGAGGTTTTAATAACCTTTAAATATTAATTTCTCTTTAAATTATTTAATTCCTTAATAGTTGTTAGTAACTTTGATTTTGTAGATTTATCTGCATTTGATGTATTATAAATTGTATAAATTCAGTTTAGTTAAAATTATATAGTTGTATGATTTTATTAAATGCATCGATTCGTTTAGTTTAATCTGTTTGAGTAGAATAGGTTTAAAATAAATCTAACTTCGATGGTCAACTATTCTTATAGAAAAATTAAACAAATATCATTAGGATGATAGGACTCTTGTTCAAATCAGATACACATTAGCCTTGGGTAAAACAAGCGCATTCTTTTAGTAATCAAATTATGTTCAATTTATCAAATCTCATAACACCTTATAACGTCGTTAACCGTAGTTAGCCAGTTAGATTCATGATAGTTAATGACTTTAGATGATATAACAGTAGGTTTATTTATAGGTTTTAAACTTTAGGTTAAATTATTAGTTTATTCTATGGACTTCAAAATTAATAAATTTTTAACCATAGTGTATAAATTTGACTTTAGAATTTAATCTAGAAGTTCAAATTTTCTAGGGTTTTCTAGAAGGATTATAGAAAGATTTGATTTTTTATTTAGTCTTCATCGTAGGAGACTTGTTTAGATTTATAATTTAAATGTATTCAAGAACCCTTTTGGCTAGAAGATTATAGTAGCTTATTATTATTTTTAATTATTAGAGATTGGTAATATAAATTAAGTATAAATTAAATTTAAGTTAACACCTAATTATAGGCCTCAAGGTTAGAAGCCCTAAAGAATTAATTATTTCAATTGCTTAACTATTACTGGTTATTTGTTAAACGATATGATTAGTTAAATAATTATTTACATAAATAGAGTTGTTGAGGTTTAATAATCTTTAAATATTAATTTTTCTTTAAATTATTTAATTCTTTAATAGTTGTTAGTAACTTTGATTTTGTAGATTTCTCTACATTTGATGTATTATAAATTGTATAGATTGAGTTTAGTTAAAATTATATAGTCGTATGGTTTTATTAAATGCATCTATTCGTTTAGTTTAATCTGTTTGAGTAGAATATGTTTCAAATAAATCTAACTTCGATGGTCAACTATTCTGATAGAAAACTTAAACAAATATCATTAGGATTATAGGACTTGTTCAAATGAGATACACATTAGCCTTGGGTCAAGCAAGTGCATTCTTTTAGTAATCCAATTATGTTCAGTTTATCAAATCTCATAACACCTTATAACTTCCTTAACCCTAGTTAGCGCGTTAGAATCATGATAGTTAATGACTTTAGATGATATAATGGTAGGTTTATTTATAGGTTTTAAGCTTTAGGTTATATTATTAGTTTATTCTATGGACTTCAAAATCAATAAATTTTTAACCATAGTGTATAAATTTGACTTTAGAATTTAATCTAGAAGTTCGAATTTTCTAGGATTTTCTAGAAGGATTATAGAAAGATTTGATGTTTTATTTAGTCTTCATCGTAGGAGACTTGTTTAGATTTATAATTTAAATGTATTTAAGAACCCTTTTGGCTAGAAGATTATAGTAGCTTATTATTAATTTTAATTATTTGAGATTGGAAGATAAATTAAGTATAAATTAAATTTAAGTTAAAACCTAATTATAGGCCTCAAGGTTAGAAGCCCTAGAGGATTAATTATTTCAATTACTTAACTATTACCGGTTAGTTGTTAAACGATATGATTAGTTAAATAATTATTTACATAAATAGAGTTGTTGAGGTTTTAATAACTTTTAAATATTAATTTTTCTTTCAATTATTTAATTCCTTAATAGTTGTTAGTAACTTTGATTTTGTAGATTTATCTGCATTTGATGTATTATAAATTGTATAAATTGAGTTTAGTTAAAATTATATAGTTGTATGGTTTTATTAAATGCATCGATTCGTTTAGTTTAATCTGTTTGAGTAGAATAGGTTTAAAATAAATCTAACTTCGATGGTCAACTATTCTGATAGAAAACATAAACAAATATCATTAGGATTATAGGACTCTTGTTCAAATTAGATACACATTAGTCTTGGGTCAAACAAGTGCATTCTTTTAGTAATCAAATTATGTTCAATTTATCAAATCTCATAACACCTTATAACTTCTTTAACCGTAGTTAGCCAGTTAGATTCATGATAGTTAATGACTTTAGATGATATAACAGTAGGTTTATTTATAGGTTTTAAGCTTTAGGTTATATTATTAGTTTATTCTATGGACTTCAAAATTAATAAATTTTTAACCATAGTGTATAAATTTGACTTTAGAATTTAATCTAGAAGTTCAAAATTTTTGGGGTTTTCTTGAAGGATTATAGAAAGATTTGATTTTTTATTTAGTCTTCATCATAGGAGACTTGTTTAGATTTATAATTTAAATGTATTCAAGAACCCTTTTGGCTAGAAGATTATAGAAGCTTATTATTAATTTTAATTATTAGAGATTGGTAATATAAATTAAGTATAAATTAAATTTAAGTTAAGACCTAATTATAGGCCTCAAGGTTAGAAGCCCTAAAGGATTAATTATTTCAATTACTTAACTATTACCGGTTATTTGTTAAACGATATGATTAGTTAAATAATTATTTACATAAATAGAGTTGTTGAGGTTTTAATAATCTTTAAATGTTAATTTCTCTTTAAATTATTTAATTCCTTAATAGTTGTTAGTAACTTGGATTTTGTAGATTTATCTGCATTTGATGTATTATAAATTGTATAAATTCAGTTTAGTTAAAATTATATAGTTGTATGGTTTTATTAAATGCATCGATTCGTTTAGTTTAATCTATTTCAGTAGAATAGGTTTAAAATAAATCTAACTTTGATGGTCAACTATTTTTATAGAAAACTTAAACAAATATCATTAGGATTATAGGACTCTTGTTCAAATCAGATACACATTAGCCTTGGGTCAAACAAGCGCATTATTTTAGTAATCAAATTATGTTCAATTTATCAAATCTCATAACACCTTATAACTTCGTTAACCCTAGTTAGCTAGTTAGATTCATGATAGTTAATGACTTTAGATGATATAATAGTAGGTTTATTTATAGGTTTTAAGCTTTAGGTTATATTATTAGTTTATTCTATGGACTTCAAAATTAATAAATTTTTAACCATAGTGTATAAATTTGACTTTAGAATTTAATCTAGAAGTTCAAATTTTCTAAAGTTTTCTAGAAGGATTATAGAAAGATTTGATTTTTTATTTAGTCTTCATCGTAGGAGACTTGTTTAGATTTATAATTTAAATGTATTCAAGAACCCCTTTGGCTAAATGATTATAGTAGCTTATTATTAATTTTAATTATTTGAGATTGGTAAGATAATTTAAGTATAAATTAAATTTAAGTTAAGACTTAATTTTAGGCCTCAAGGTTAGAACCCCTAGAGGATTAATTATTTCAATTACTTAACTATTACCGGTTAGTTGTTAAACGATATAATTACTTAAATAATTATTTACATAAATAGAGTTGTTGAAGTTTTAATAACCTTTAAATATTAATTTTTCTTTAAATTATTTAATTGCTTAATAGTTGTTACTAACTTTGATTTTGTAGATCTATCTGCATTTGATGTATTATAAATTGCATAAATTGAGTTTAGTTAAAATTATATAGTTGTATGGTTTTATTAAATGCATCGATTCATTTAGTTTAATCTGTTTGAGTAGAATAGGTTTAAAATAAATCTAACTTCGATCGTCAACTATTTTGATAGAAAACTTAAACAAATATCATTAGGATTATAGGACTTGTTCAAATCAGATACAAATTAGCCTTGGGTCAAGCAAGTGCATTTTTTTAGTAATCCAATTATGTTCAATTTCTCAAATCTCATAACACCTTATAATTTTGTTAACCCTAGTTAGCGCGTTACATCCATGATAGTTAATGACTTTAGATGATATAACGGTAGGTTTATTTATAGGTTTTAAGCTTTAGGTTATATTATTAGTTTATTCTATGGACTTCAAAATCAATAAATTTTTAACCATAGTGTATACATTTGGCTTTAGAATTTAATCTAGAAGTTGAAATTTTCTAAAGTTTTCTAGAAGGATTATAGAAAGATTTGATTTTTTATTTAGTCTTCATTGTAGGAGACTTGTTTAGATTTATAATTTAAATGTATTTAAGAACCCTTTTGGCTAGAAGATTATAGTAGCTTATTATTAATTTTAATTATTGGAGATTGGTAAGATAAATTAAGTATAAATTAAATTTAAGTTAAAACCTAATTATAGGCCTCAAGGTTAGAAGCCCTAGAGGATTAATTAATTCAATTACTTAACTATTACCGGTTAGTTGTTAAACGATATGATTAGTTAAATAATTATTTACATAAATAGAGTTGTTGAGGTTTTAATAACCTTTAAATATTAATTTTTCTTTAAATTATTTAATTCCTTAATAGTTGTTAGTAACTTTGATTTTGTAGATTTATCTGCATTTGATGTATTATAAATTGTATAAATTGAGTTTAGTTAAAATTATATAGTTTAATGGTTTTATTAAATGCATCGATTCGTTAGTTTAATCTGTTTCAGTAGAATAGGTTTAAAATAAATCTAACTTCGATGGTCAACTATTTTAATTATTAGAGATTGGTAATATAAATTAAGTATAAATTAAATTTAAGTTAAGACCTAATTATAGGCCTCAAGGTTAGAAGCCCTAAAGGATTAATTATTTCAATTACTTAACTATTACCGCTTATTTGTTAAACGATATGATTAGTTAAATAATTATTTACATATATAGAGTTGTTGAGGTTTTAATAACCTTTAAATATTAATTTTTCTTTAAATTATTTAATTCCTTAATAGTTTTTAGTAACTTTGATTTTGTAGATTTATCTGCATTTGATGTATTATAAATTGTATAAATTGAGTTTAGTTAAAATTATATAGTTGTATGGTTTTATTAAATGCATCGATTCGTTTAGTTTAATCTGTTTGAGTAGAATAGGTTTCAAATAAATTTAACTTCGATGGTCAACTATTCTGATAGAAAACTTAAACAAATATCATTAGGATTATAGGACTTGTTCAAATGAGACACACATTAGCCTTGGGTCAAGCAAGTGCATTCTTTTAGTAATCCAATTATGTTCAGTTTATCAAATCTCATAACACCTTATAACTTCGTTAACCCTAGTTAGCGCTTTAAATTCATGATAGATAATGACTTTAGATGATATAACGGTAGGTTTATTTATAGGTTTTAAGCTTTAGGTTATATTATTAGTTTATTCTATGGACTTCAAAATCAATAAATTTTTAACCATAGTGTATAAATTTGACTTTAGAATTTAATCTATAAGTTTGAATTTTCTAGAGTTTTCTAGAAGGATTATAGAAAGATTTGATTTTTTATTTAGTCTTCATCGTAGGAGACTTGTTTAGATTTATAATTTAAATATATTTAAGAACCCTTTTGGCTAGAAGATTATAGTAGCTTATTATTAATTTTAATTATTTGAGATTGGTAAGATAAATTAAGTATAAATTAAATTTAAGTTAAAACCTAATTATAGGCCTCAGAGTTAGAAGACCTAGAAGATTAATTATTTCAATTACTTAACTATTACCGGTTAGTTGTTAAACAATATGATTAGTTAAATAATTATTTAAATAAATAGAGTTTTTGAGGTTTTAATAACTTTTAAATATTAATTTTTCTTTAAATTATTTAATTCCTTAATAGTTGTTAGTAACTTTAATTTTGTAGATTTATCTGCATTTGATGTATTATAAATTGTATAAATTGAGTTTAGTTAAAATTATATAGTTGTATGGTTTTATTAAATGCATCGATTCGTTTAGTTTAATCTGTTTGAGTAGAATAGGTTTAAAATAAATCTAACTTCAATGGTCAACTATTCTGATAGAAAACTTAAAAAAATATCATTAGGATTATAGGACTCTTGTTCAAATCAGATACACATTAGCCTTGAGTCAAACAAGCGCATTCTTTTAGTAATCAAATTATGTTCAATTTATCAAATCTCATAACACCTTATAACTTCGTTAACCGTAGTTAGCCAATTAGATTCATGATAGTTAATGACTTTAGATGATATAACAATAGGTTTATTTATAGGTTTTAAGCTTTAGGTTAAATTATTAGTTTATTCTATGGATTTCAAAATTAATAAATTTTTAACCATAGTGTATAAATTTGACTGTAGAATTTAATCTAGAAGTTCAAATTTTCTAAGGTTTTCTAGAATGATTATAGAAAGATTTGATTTTTTATTTAGTCTTCATCGTACGAGACTTGTTTAGATTTATAATTTAAATGTATTCAATAACCCTTTTGGCTAGAAGATTATAGTAGCTTATTATTATTTTTAATTATTAGAGATTGGTAATATAAATTAAGTATAAATTAAATTTAAGTTAAGACCTAATTATAAGACTCAAGGTTAGAAGCCCTAAATGATTAATTATTTCAATTACTTAACTATTACTGGTTATTTGTTAAACGATATGATTAGTTAAATAATTATTTAAATAAATAGAGTTGTCGAGGTTTTAATAACCTTTAAATATTAATTTTTCATTAAATTATTTAATTCATTAATAGTTGTTAGTAAGTTTGATTTTGTAGATTTATCTGCATTTGATGTATTATAAATTGTATAAATTGAGTTTAGTTAAAATTATATAGTCGTATGGTTTTACTAAATGCATCGATTCGTTTAGTTTAAATTGTTTGAGTAGAATAGATTTAAAATAAATCTAACTTCGATGGTCAACTATTCTGATAGAAAACTTAAAAAAATATCATTACGATTATAGCACTTGTTCAAATGAGATATACATTAGCCTTGGGTCAAGCAAGTGCATTCTTTTAGTAATCCAATTATGTTTAGTTTATCAAATCTCATAACACCTTATAACTTCGTTAACCCTAGTTAACGCGTTAGATTCATGATAGTTAATGACTTTAGATGATATAACGGTAGGTTTATTTATAGGTTTTAAGCTTTAGGTTATATTATTAGTTTATTCTATGGACTTCAAAATCTATAAATTTTTAACCATAGTGTATAAATTTGACTTTAGAATTTAATCTAGAAGTTTGAATTTCTACGGTTTTCTAAAAGGATTATAGAAAGATTTGATTTTTTATTTAGTCTTCATCCTAGGAGACTTGTTTAGATTTATAATTTAAATGTATTTAAGAACCCTTTCGGCTAGAAGATTATAGTAGCTTATTATTAATTTTAATTATTTGAGATTGGAAGATAAATTAAGTATAAATTAAATTTAAGTTAAAACCTAATTATAGGCCTCAAGGTTAGAAGCCCTAGAAGATTAATTATTTCAATTACTTAACTATTACCGATTAGTTGTTAAACGATATGATTAGTTAAATAATTATTTACATAAATAGAGTTGTTGAGGTTTTAATAACATTTAAATATTAATTTTTCTTTAAATTATTTAATTCTTTAATATTTGTTAGTAACTTTGATTTTGTAGATTTATATGCATTTGATGTATTATAAATTGTATAAATTGAGTTTATTTAAAATTATATAGTTGTATGGTTTTATTAAATGCATTGATTCATTTAGTTTAATCTGTTTGAGTAGAATAGGTTTCAAATAAATCTAACTTCGATGGTCAACTATTCTGATAGAAAACTTAAACAAATATCATTACGATTATAGGACTTTTGTTCAAATCAGATACACATTAGCCTTGGGTCAAACAAGCGCATTCTTTTATTAATCAAATTATGTTCAATTTATCAAATCTCATAACACCTTATAACTTCGTTAACCTTAGTTAGCCAGTTAGATTCATGATAGTTAATGACTTTAGATGATATAACAGTAGGTTTATTTATAGGTTTTAAGCTTTAGGTTATATTATTAGTTTATTCTATGGACTTCAAAATTAATAAATTTTTAACCATAGTGTATAAATTTGACTTTAGAATTTAATCTAGAAGTTCAAATTTTCTAGGGTTTTTTAGAAGGATTATAGAAAGATTTGATTTTTTATTTAGTCTTCATCGTAGGAGACTTGTTTAGATTTATAATTTAAATGTATTCAAGAACCCTTTTGGCTAGAAGATTATAGTAGCTTATTATTAATTTTAATTATTAGAGATTGGTAATATAAATTAAGTATAAATTAAATTTAAGTAAAGACCTAATTATAGGCCTCAAGGTTAGAAGCCCTAAAGGATTAATTATTTCAGTTACTTTACTATTACCGATTATTTGTTAAACGATATGATTAGTTAAATAATTATTTACATAAATAGAGTTGTTGAGGTTTTAATAACCTTTAAATATTAATTTTTCGTTAAATTATTTAATTCCTTAATAGTTGTTAGTAACTTTGATTTTGTAGATTTATCTGCATTTGATGTATTATAAATTGTATAAATTCAGTTTAGTTAAAATTATATAGTTGTATGGTTTTATTAAATGCATCGATTCATTTAGTTTAATCTGTTTGAGTAGAATAGGTTTAAAATAAATCTAACTTCGATGGTCAACTATTCTGATAGAAAACTTAAACAAATATCGTTAGGATTATAGGACTCTTGTTCAAATCAGATACACATTAGTCTTGGGTCAAACAAGCGCATTCTTTTAGTAATCAAATTATGTTCAATTTATCAAATCTCATAACACCTTATAACTTTGTTAACCGTAGTTAGCCAGTTAGATTTATCATAGTTAATGACTTTAGATGATATAACAGTAGGTTTATTTATAGGTTTTAAGCTTTAGGTTATATTATTAGTTTATTCTATGGACTTCAAAATTAATAAATTTTTAACCATAGTGTATAAATTTGACTTTAGAATTTAATCTTGAAGTTTGAATTTTCTAAGGTTTTCTAGAAGGATTATAGAAAGATTTGATTTTTTTTTTAGTCTTCATCGTAGGAGACTTGTTTAGATTTATAATTTAAATGTATTCAAGAACCCTTTTGGCTAGAAGATTATAGTAGCTTATTATTATTTTTAATTATTAGAGATTGGTAATATAAATTAAGTATAAATTAAATTTAAGTTAAGACCTAATTATAGGCCTCAACGTTAGAAGCTCTAAAGGATTAATTATTTCAATTGCTTAACTATTACCAGTTATTTGTTAAACGATATGATTAGTTAAATAATTATTTACATAAATAGAGTTGTTGAGGTTTTAATAACCTTTAAATATTAATTTTTCTTTAAATTATTTAATTCCTTAATAGTTGTTAGTAACTTTGATTTTGTAGATTTATCTAAATTTGATGTATTATAAATTGTATAAATTGAGTTTATTTAAAATTATATAGTTGTATGGTTTTATTAAATGCATCGATTCGTTTAGTTTAATCTGTTTGAGTAGAATAGGTTTCAAATAAATCTAACTTCGATGGTCAACTATTCTGATAGAAAACTTAAACAAATAACATTAGGATTATAGGACTTGTTCAAATGAGATACACATTAGCCTTGGGTCAAGCAAGTGCAGTCTTTTAGTAATCCAATTATGTTAAGTTTATCAAATCTCATAACACCTTATAAGTTCGTTAACCCTAGTTAGCGCGTTAGATTCATGATAGTTAATGACTTTAGATGATATAACGGTAGGTTTATTTATAAGTTTTAAGCTTTAGGTTATATTATTAGTTTATTCTATGGACTTCAAAATCAATAAATTTTTAACCATAGTGTATAAATTTGACTTTAGAATTTAATCTAGAAGTTCAAATTTTCTAAGGTTTTCTAGAAGGACTATAGAAAGATTTGATTTTTTATTTAGTCTTCATCGTAGGAGACTTGTTTAGATTTATAATTTAAATGTATTTAAGAAGCCTTTTGGCTAGAAGATTATAGTAGCTTATTATTAATTTTAATTATTTGAGATTGGTAAGATAAATTAAGTATAAATTAAATTTAAGTTAAAACCTAATTATAGGCCTCAAGGTTAGAAGCCCTAGAGGATTAATTATTTCAATTACTTAACTATTACCGGTTAGTTGTTAAACGATATGATTAGTTAAATAATTATTTACATAAATAGAGTTGTTGAGGTTTTAATAACCTTTAAATATTAATTTTTCTTTAAATTATTTAATTCCTTAATAGTTGTTAGTAACTTTGATTTTGTAGATTTATCTGCATTTGATGTATTATAAATTGTATAAATTGAGTTTAGTTAAAATTATATAGTTGTATGGTTTTATTAAATGCATCGATTCATTTAGTTTAATCTGTTTGAGTAGAATAGATTTAAAATAAATCTAACTTTGATGGTCAACTATTCTGATAGAAAACTTAAACAAATATCATTAGGATTATAGGACTCTTGTTCAAATCAGATATACATTAGCCTTGGGTCAAACAAGCGCTTTCTTTTAGTAATGAAATTATGTTCAATTTATCAAATCTCATAACACCTTATAACTTCGTTAACCGTAGTTAGTCAGTTAGATTCATGATAGTTAATGACTTTAGATGATATAACAGTAGGTTTATTTATAGGTTTTAAGCTTTAGGTTATATTATTAGTTTATTCTATGGACTTCAAAATTAATAAATTTTTAACCATAGTGTATAAATTTGACTTTAGAATTTAATCTAGAAGTTTGAATTTTCTAGGGTTTTCTAGAAGGATTATAGAAAGTTTTGATTTTTTATTTAGTCTTCATCGTAGGAGACTTGTTTAGATTTATAATTTAAATGTATTGAAGAACCCTTTTGGCTAGAAGATTATAGTAGCTTATTATTAATTTTAATTATTAGAGATTGGTAATATAAATTAAGTATAAATTAAATTTAAGTTAAGACCTAATTATAGGCCTCAAGGTTAGAAGTCCTAAAGGATTAATTATTTCAATTACTTAACTATTACCGGTTATTTGTTAAACGATATGATTAGTTAAATAATTATTTACATAAATAGAGTTGTTGAGGTTTTAATAACCTTTAAATATTAATTTTTCTTTAAATTATTTAATTCCTTAATAGTTGTTAGTAACCTTGATTTTGTAGATTTATCTTCATTTGATGTATTATAAATTGTATAAATTGAGTTTAGTTAAAATTATATAGTTCTATGGTTTTATTAAATGCATCTATTCGTTTAGTTTAATCTGTTTGACTAGAATAGGTTTCAAATAAATCTAACTTCGATGGTCAACTATTCTGATAGAAAACTTAAACAAATATCATTAGGATTATAGGACTTGTTCAAATCAGATACACATTAGCCTTGGGTCAAGCAAGTGCATTCTTTTAGTAATCCAATTGTGTTCAGTTTATCAAATCTCATAACACGTTATAACTTCGTTAACCCTAGTTAGCGCGTTAGATTCATGATAGTTAATGACTTTAGATGATATAACGGTAGGTTTATTTATAGGTTTTAAGCTTTAGGTTATATTATTAGTTTATTCTATGGACTTCAAAATTAATAAATTTTTAACCATAGTGTATAAATTTGACGTTAGAATTTAATCTAGAAGTTCAAATTTTCTAGGGTTTTCTAGAAGGATTATAGAAATATTTGATTTTTTATTTAGTCTTCATCGTAGGAGACTTGTTTAGATTTATAATTTAAATGTATTGAAGAACCCTTTTGGTTAGAAGATTATAGTAGCTTATTATTAATTTTAATTATTTGAGATTGGTAAGATAAATCAAGTATAAATTAAATTTAAGTTAAGACCTAATTATAGGCCTCAAGGTTAGAAGCCCTAGAGGATTAATTATTTCAATTACTTGACTATTACTGGTTAGTTGTTAAACGATATGATTAGTTAAATAATTATTTACATAAATAGAGTTGTTGAGGTTTTAATAACCTTTAAATATTAATTTTTCTTTAAATTATTTAATTCTTTAATAGTTGTTAGTAACTTTGATTTTGTAGATTTATCTGCATTTGATGTATTATAAATTTTATAAATTAAGTTTAGTTAAAATTATATAGTTGTATGGTTTTAATAAATGCATCGATTCGTTTAGTTTAATCTGTTTGAGTAGAATAGGTTTAAAATAAACCTAACTTCAATGGTCAACTATTCTGATAGAAAACTTAAACAAATATCATTAGGATTATAAGACTTGTTCAAATCAGATACACATTAGCCTTGGGTCAAACAAGGGCATTCTTTTAGTAATATAATTACTTTCAATTTATCAAATCTCATAACACCTTATAACTTCGTTAACCGTAGTTAGACAGTTAGATTCATGATAGTTAATGACTTTAGATAATATAACAGTAGGTTTATTTATAGGTTTTAAGCTTTAGGTTATATTATGAGTTTATTCTATGGACTTCAAAATTAATAAATTTTTAACCATAGTGTATAAATTTGACTTTAGAATTTAATCTAGAAGTTCGAATTTTCTAGGGTTTTCTAGAAGGATTATAGAAAGATTTGATTTTGTATTTAGTCTTCATCGTAGGAGACTTGTTTAGATTTATAATTTAAATGTATTTAAGAACCCTTTTGGCTAGAAGATTATAGTAGCTTATTTTTAATTTTATTATTTGAGATTGGTAATATAAATTAAATTTAAGTTAAAACCTAATTATAGGCCTCAAGGTTAGAGGCCCTAGAGGATTAATTATTTCAATTACTTGACTATTACCGGTTAGTTGTTAAACGATATGATTAGTTAAATAATTATTTACATAAATAGAATTGTTGAGGTTTTAATAACCTTTAAATATTATTTTTTCTTTAAATTATTTATTTTGTTAATAGTTGTTAGTAACTTTGATTTTGTAGATTTATCTGCATTTTGTTGTATTATAAATTGTATAAATTGAGTTTAGTTAAAATTATATAGTTTAATGGTTTTATTAAATGCATCGATTCGTTTAGTTTAATCTGTTTGAGTAGAATAGGTTTAAAATAAATCTAACTTCGATGATCAACTATTCTGATAAAAAACTTAAACAAATATCATTAGGATTATAGGACTCTTGTTCAAATCAGATACGCATTAGCCTTGGGTCAAACAAGCGCATTCTTTTATTAATCAAATTACGTTCAATTTATCAAGTCTCATAACACCTTATATTTTCATTAACCCTAGTTAGCCAGTTAGATTCATGATAGTTAATGACTTTAGATGATATAATGGTAGGTTTATTTATAGGTTTTAAGCTTTAGGTTATATTATTAGTTTATTCTATGGACTTCAAAATTAATAAATTTTTAACCATAGTGTATAAATTTAACTTTAGTATTTAATCTAGAAGTTCAAATTTTCTAGGGTTTTCTAGAAGGATTATAGAAAGATTTGATTTTTTATTTAGTCTTCATTGTAGGAGACTTGTTTAGATTTATAATTTAAATGTATTCAAGAACCCTTTTGGCTAGAAGATTATAGTAGCTTATTATTAATTTTAATTATTTGAGATTGGTAAGATAAATTAAGTATAAATTATTTCAAACCTAATTATAGGCCTCAAGGTTAGAAGCCCTAGAGGATTAATTATTTCAATTACTTAACTATTACCAGTTAGTTGTTAAACAATATGATTAGTTAAATAATTATTTACATAAATAGAGTTGTTGAGGTTTTAATAACCTTTAAATATTAATTTTTCTTTAAATTATTTAATTCCTTAATAGTTGTTAGTAACTTTGATTTTGTAGATTTATCTGCATTTGATGTATTATAAATTTTATAAATTGAGTTTAGTTAAAATTATATAGTTGTATGGTTTTATTAAAAGTGTTGATTCATTTAGTTTAATCTGTTTGAGTAGAATAGGTTTAAAATAAATCTAGCTTTCATGGTCAACTATTCTGATAGAAAACTTAAACAAATATCATTAGGATTATAGGACTCTTGTTCAAATCAGATACACATTAGCCTTGGGTCAAACAAGCGCATTCTTTTAGTAATCAAATTACGTTTAGTTTATCTAATCTCATAACACCTTATAACTTTTTTAACCCTAGTTAGCCAGTTAGATTCATGATAGTTAATGACTTTAGATGATATAACATTTTTTGGTCACCATGCAGTATATGGTCAAACCTAGTCAAATTGGGCCCTAGATTCACCTAAAGCGTTTCTAATCTTGTATTAGTTAGTGTGAACCTATCTAAAATAGTGGCTTATGTGTGTTCCATAGTAGTTCTACGTTAGGTTTTAGAAAAAAAAATCACAGTTGTGTTCTGGTCTATTTTTGGGGATTACATTTTGGTATCAAAGCCAGGTTAGTTAACATTGGGAACCTAACCCACTACGTAGATGCTAAACATTTTCCTTTTTATTATAGGATGCCTCCACTCACTCGACTGGCCCATGGACATGGATGAGGTCGTCTATGTATCTCTGTATCTTGAGATGAGGTATAGTCTTAGGTAGATGTTCAAGGAGGGGACCAGGGTCCAACTCCCGAACCACCTCCAAATCTGAATGCAAATTTCTTGCAAGCATTCCAAAACCTAGTATGGATTATCCTTGATCGAATGCCTCTAGTTGTATAGTAGAATGTGAAGTAGGGATTGGAAGGACGTGGTCCTCAGCTACGGAATGAAGTAGGAGCCCCCCTCCTAGGTTCGCTGAGGGACAAGCTTAATAGGAAATTGGGTCCATTAGTGGACCAGAACCTCCACCCAAGATTGAGGTTCATAAGCATGAGAGAGCACCCCTGGATGCATGTGATCACACAGAGAGTTGATGTGACTTTATCCACCACTAGTCTTGGGGTCTACAGATGGCACAAAGGTTAAGTCTTGGCTTTTGAGCCTAGAGTGATGTTTTGGGTTGCACTCTTATGAGAGCAACCTTAAAGCACACTTTTCTATTCATTTCCTCAGAGGAGGATCCTCCACTTGGTGGAAACATGAGGAATTCAAGAGACATCTAGTTATTGACACCCTAACATGGGAAACCTTCCTATAAATCTTTAGTGCTAGATATCTCTAAGAGCAGTTTAGACAGCGTCGTATAGATGAATTTCATGACCTGCAACAAAGAGGACTTTCTATGGTCTAGTATGAAGAATTTTTTTTAGACCTCCTACCTTATGTTGAGTATATGAGGGATGAGAAACTATAGGTCAGTTGGTTCATTAAAGGATTGAACCATCGATTGTAGGCATGGTACGCATGGTACCACTAGAAGACTTACGGTTCACCAATGATAGTCGAGCCTTGCTAGTTGAGGAGATTGTAAAGGGATATTAGTATCGTAATCTAGCATTGCATAATTTAGGCTATCAGAAGCTCCCTTGGAAAGGGAACCATAGGAAATCTTCAGGGTCATTTAGAACCCCACAGCCTCAATAGTCTCGACATAACTAGAGATAGAAACTACATCAGGGTCAATAGGGATCAAAGCCCAAGAACTGGCAGTCTCATATTCCTAAGAAGGACCAGAAATAGCAAGCCCCTTATACACCCCCAGCATAGACACAACAACCATATCAGGGGGGATACAATGGTTCTACTAGGACAGGAGGTTCTCATAATTCCATACCCCAGGGCGTCTAGATTCAGACACCTGGTCCATGCTATGTATGTGGTTCCATGGGGCATATAGTGAGGGAATGTCCTCAGGGAGGCAGTCAGTGGGTAGCGATGTCTGAACCTATAGTTGGGGACATCGGTAAGTCCCACAGAGTTTTTGTAGTGGTTGAAAACAACCAAACAGAGCATCATACCACTATCATGGAGGCCAAAGGTACGATAAAAGGTATTGATACTGTATCATTGGAAAATGGAAGCACTTCCATTTAGGACTGGTTTATCCCTTTGAGTAAGTGGTATGGGGTCATGTCAAGTGCCTTGAATGGGTCCTTGATTGGATTTGGATTTTCCCCCTGTTTTGCTTCTCTCTCCACCTATTTCCAACCTCTTTCTTGCACTCTATCCTAAGAAACTAAGATATTTGACCTCAGGGTCAAGGTCGACCTTGACCCTGACCCTGGGTCCAAAATTTATATTCTAGAGGTTTCAGGATGTCGGGCTTTGGAAATTTTTATTTCCCACTTTCAAGTCGGCTGATTCCGATTTCAGAACAGTAAACTCTTAAATTGTATTTAATCTAGGCCCATTTCTAGGGGTTAAGGCTTAATTGGAATTTAATTCTCCTATGTTGGCCTCTCTAGAATTTTGTGCCCTAGACTAGTATAAAAGGAAACCTTCCTCTTTCATTTTCACATCCACTATCAATCATCTTTTCATATCCATGAATATCCACCTTTCAATTGATCAAGAAAGCAAGAAGGAGAAGGAAAGCATTTAAGCATTCATTCATCCTCAAGCATTCAAGCATTCATCAAGGAGATCCATTGATAGCCATTGAAGGATTCAATCTCTTTGGAGCCCTCTTGTTGAAGATTTCTCCATCCACATTCATTCAAGCTTCTTCCTATTCCAAGATCCATTCAAGATTGGTGTTGAAGATCTAATGCAATTGATTTAAGACATCCTACATACAATCTTACATTCATTTGGAGCATCCATACTTGTGGATTCAAGGATTTGAATCCTCCACAAGGATTATAACACAAGCAAGGTGAATAGTTCCATTTACTTTGTTTATATATTAAAATTTCAATTATATTTCAAGGTTGATTCCAAACTGGGGTTTGACCAAGGAAAACCCCTCATCCAACAAAAAAAACCCTTTTTCTTGCAGGTACAGGTGTGGGATGACGAATATAAGTGCATATCTGAATACCCTTTTCGGTGAAGTTCTGAGATCCGCAAACAAAATTTCCGCCGGAGTAGTGTAGGTCAAGGATGAATTTTTGGGGTAAGATTTTACCCCTTTCCTAAGGTCAAGGATGACCTTGCTCTAAAAGACATAAGGTTTCTTGGTTTTCTCTATTTCTACATTTCCAAGCCAAATTTGGTTGCAGAATTTCTCGAAACTGAACACAGACACCAGAAAATGGTGTTGTCCAGATTTACCATATTTTGAGGTTAGTATTTGTCTTCAATTCAATCAAGTTTCTAATACATACTTTCTATAATCGAATACAAGGTTTTCTGCTTTCTTCATATTTTTCATCAATTGATTCATTTCTGCATTAACCATTCTATTTTGGTTGATCAATTTGGATCTCTCCTTTGGGAATTTGGATTAAGAAGATCTTACATTCCCCCACACACTTCCAATACATTTTTGTGCTTCCAATCCCATATCTCACATTTTCATACATTACATTTAGGTGAACACTTTATTTATTCATCTTACATTTTGGTGAACCTGCGATAGACAACTCTTTCTTTTATGGTGTTAGATCTTGCATGTATTAGATTTTTTTTATATGTTTGCATCTCATATAAAATCAAAATAAAAAAAACATTCATTTGTTCATTCTTTATGTTTTCCTAATTTAGTTCATTTGCATTGCATTGGTATATGAGCTTTACTACCTCAAGTCCTACCTATAATATTCTGGTTAGACAAATTCATAGACTTATGGGTGCCTTTGATCCTGAGTCTTCCTCTCCTTTCCTTAGGATCCCAGATGACAATCTGATTCTTCATGATTCCAACCCTACTATGGATTAGCTTCTCACTCATCTCATGATGAGGATGATGCTTTAAGAGTTCCTCCTGAAAAAGTCCAAAAACTTTCAACTGAGCTTGATAAAATGGGTAATTAGCTTATTCAAGAAAACCATAATCTGTTAGGAATAGTCCCAAGAGATAACTGAGAGGGGGGGGGGGGGGTGAATCAGTTATCTACAAGTTTCAATTCTTTATCCAATTAAGTATACTTAAAATTTAAGCATAAACACAATGAAAGAACACTTGAACACAACACCAACAATTTGGTTACGGGGAAACCCAAATAGGTAAAAGCCCCATTGGGAATTAACACCCACTAATAAACTGAACTAGTGTATAATGATCCTTGTTAGAAGATCTTACAACCCTGTTAGGAGTTGATCTTTACAGTGCTTTTAGTATAGTGAACTGGTCAAAGGTTGAACCCTGTTAGGAGTCTTTTATGATTGACCTATTAGGGGTGAGGATACACTGTCTGAGAGCTCACTGCTCAAGGGGGTGAAGGTTGCAACCTTCTGAATAACAGATACACACTATATCTATATCTTGGTGAACTGTGAGGTATACCTGTTGTCTTGATCAGTTCAAATGAATAGAACACTCTATCTTCTATGTCACATAGACCTCTTCTTGATGGCACAATACTTCACACTCTCTGCTCTGCTCTAATCTTTCATCTCCATGCCATGTTGCTAGCGATCACAAATGATTGGCTATAAGTATCTTTCCTTTAAATGATATAATCAAGTTGGCCTATTATAACTACCTTGAAATCATATTAGAGAAACAATAACACTCCCCAATAACATCTTGGCCGGCTCTACTAATCACGCAACACAAACTAGGACCTGTCCAAATCAATAAGTGTAAACGCGCGCTACACACTGTCGACTCTACCAAATTAACTGATGCTTTCTCCTCAAGATGAATTACATCATGCGCTCTTAACCAAACATTCTTAACTCTTCTCCAATCACTAATCCAATCATGCATACTGAAATGATAGGCACAACTCCTGTACCAATATAATCTCTGTCGGCTCTTCTAGATAAATACAGGAAATTACAACTGGTGAATAGCGACTGCATAACTTTACTTCTACTACACATCATACTCTAGGTCCATGAATGTAACAACAATAAAATGTCTCCATCACATATCCAAACACACAAGGCTCCATGATAACTATACAGATAATCACTCATAGAACACTGCCTATAACTCTGTCAGGAACACTTTTGACACAAGCTGCTACATAACTATCTGTAGTAACAATTAACCTCTGCATCCATGATATCATTTTGATAACATGTCCATGATACATATACTCAAATTTTACTACATAAGTCTTCCATGCATGCTACTTACCATATGTTGTCATCAATGACAAACATACAGTCAGCACTGGCTTGCTGGAAAATCTCCAACAATCTCCCCCTTTGGAATTGATGGCAACATATGGAATGAAAAAACACTACCAATCCAAATGAACAATTCTTTTATAACATTCTCCATTTCCTCATCAAAACTCCCCCAAGGATGAATCCTCGATCTGCTACAATATTCTTAAACATTCTCTATTTCCTCAACTGAATTGCTTCAATGACTGAATACTACTCCCCCTTGCTACTATATATTAATCCTCCTTAATTTTGTATGTACTCCCTCTTGAATATTGTTTTTCATGACTATATACTACTCCCCCTTTGACATAAATAGCAAAGGGTGCCAAATATTTAAGCACTGGTACTACTCCTAAAGTAGAGTAGTCAACCATCCATCGGTCACTTAGGACTAATGCTCTCGCACTTTCTCTAATCAGAATTAGGGAAGGGAATTACCCCCAGCTTCTCCCTAAGATACTCAAATGTATCCTTCGGTAAAGGCTTTGTGAATATATCTGCTAGCTATTCCTTTGTACTCACATAATCCAATTTGACTTCTTTCTCTTCCACTTTCTCTCTTAGGAAGTGATACTTAATCTCTATGTGTTTTTTCTTTGCATGCATCATGAGGTTTTTTGACATGTTGATAGTGCTAGTGTTATCACAAAGAATAAAAATAGGATAATCAATCTGAATTCAAAAATCCTTTATCATCTGCTTGATCCAAACAATTATAGAACAATTCAAAGCTGTTGCAACATACTCTACTTCCGTTGTTGACTGAGAAATACAATTATGCTTCTTGCTTGTCCAAGTGACTAGTGTATCACTAAGAAATACTACTCCTCCTGATGTACTCTTTCTATCATCCACACATCCTGCCCAATTTGCATCTGTATATACATGAAGATCAACATTCTCTGAATTAGGATACCATAGACCATAATCTATAGTGCCCTTCAAATATCTAAATATTCTCTTTACTACCATGAGGTGACTTTGTTTAGGCTCTGTTGCAAATCTTCCAACTATGCCAACTGCATTAGAAATATCAAGTCTAGATTGAGTAATATATATGAATTTACCAATCATAGACTTGTACAATGTCATATCTATTGCTAGAGAATCACCTTCTTTTGTAAGCTTGCATCCTGTTATCATAGGTGTACCCACTAGCTTGCAATCATCCATCTTGAACTTCTTCAATATCTTTTTAACATACTTAGACTAATTAATGAAAATACCTTTCTCTGTCTGCTGCACATTTAATCCAAAAAAGTATTTGATAGGTCTAATCATGCTCATCTCAAACTTTCTCTGCATCTCCTTAGCAAATTCTACACTAAGTTTGTCATTACCCCCAAAAATAATGTCATCAACAAATATAGCTACAAGTAGTAAACCTTTAGATGTCTCTCTTATAAATAGATTACAATCTACTGCTCCTTTCTTGAATCCAATTTTTGTTAGATATCCATCAAGTCTATCATACCAAGCTCTAGGGGATTGCTTTATTCCATAGAGGGCTTTCTTCAATCTGCATACCATATCAGACCTGTCTTATAAGGTGAATCCTTCTGGCTGCTCAATGTATACTTCTTCCTTTAACTCTCCATTTAAGAATGCTGACTTAACATCCATCTAATAAACTTTAAAGTTTTTGAATGTCGCGTAAGCTAGAAACAACTTAATGACTTCTAATATGCTCACAGGTGCAAATGTGTCTGAATAATCAATACCTTCTCTTTGCGCATATCCATTACATACTAAGCTTGCCTTATTCCTTACTACTGTACCATCTTCATTCATCTTGTTTCTGAATATCCACTTGGTTCCAATCACATTCTTATCACTAGGTCTTGGGACCAGTTCCCAAGTATCATTCTTAATAATCTAATCTAGTTCTTCTTTCATAGCATCATGCCAATCTGATTCATTAGATGCATCTTCAACACTTAAAGGTTCAATTTGAGATAGTAAACATACTGCTTCATTACCTTCTGAACTCTTTTCTTTTGATCTTGTTGTGACTTTTCTTCTTTGATCTCCAATGATGTCATCTTTAGAGTGATATCTAGATTTAAACTTTGGAACATTAGGTGATATTGTCTAATCTTCCTTTTGAGTTTCTTCTTCACTTGTTTCAGGGTCATTGAATAATACATCAATACTGTCAAACATCTCTTCAACAACTGTCTCACTAGTGGAAGGACTGGGTTCATCTTCAATCATAGGTGCATAATCATGATATGTTTATTGAACCAGAAACTTTTCATCAATCTTAACATGAGCACTTTCAATGATCTTCTTCAATCTCATATTAAAACATCTATAAGCTTTTCTTTTAGTAGAGTAACCAAGGAAAATACCTTCATCCCTTCTTGCATCAAACTTGCCTATTGTTTCATCCCTCTTGGTGTAGCACTTTCTTCCAAAGATTCTAAAGTATTTCACTATGGGAACATTACCAAACCATACCTCATAAGGTGTCTTGTCCACGTCACACCTCAATTGTATTCTATTGATGGTATAGACTATTGTATTGACCGCATCTCTCCAATAGGTTTGTGCAACTTTTCCTTCAATCATGATGGTGCGCAATGTATCAAGGATGATCCTATTTCTTCTCTCTGCAATCCCATTCTGCTGAGGGGTTCTAGGTGCTCTCAACTATCTCTTTATGCCATGTTCTTTGTAGTACTCATAGAATCTATCAGAGGTGAATTATCCTCCTCTATCTGATCTTAGACACTTTATCTTTAGTCCAAATTCATTCTCAACCTTAGCTTTGAATATTTTGAACTTCTCAAATTCTTCTGACTTATCTTTCAAGAATGCAACCCACATCATTCTAGAATAATCATCAACAAACAAAATGAAATACCTTTCACCATAGTATGATCTTGTTTGAGTTGGTCCACATAGGTCTATATGAATCAGATCCAATTTGTTCTCTGCTGAATTATGCTTTCTTTTGAATGAATTCCTCACATGCTTTCCCATCACACATTCCCTACAAATAGTATCAATTGGATTTTCTATACTAGGTAGATCTCGTACTACCTTTACATTGCTTATCTTTACTATGTTATCAAAATTGATATGACATAGTCTATTATGCCATATCCAACTGTCATCTACTTTGCAACAAAACAACTTGCTTCTGAATTAAGCTGAAAAACATTACCTTTAGTCTTTAAGCCTAATGAAATCATTACACCATCCTTTTTGTTAATGATGCACTTGTTGTCTTTGAACTCCAACTGATAACCTTTGTCAAGCAACTGCCCAACACTAAGAAGGTTGTGTTGCAAACCATCTACATAAAGAACATCATCACTGTTGTTCTTTCCATCCAATTTGATAGCTCCTCTACCAATGATAGGTTTAGGAGTGTTATCTCCAAATCTAACGATGCCACCTTTGTATTTATCTAGATGAACAAATCTATCTTTATCAGATGTCATGTGATGTGAACAACCACTATCTATAATCCAATCTATCCTTGTGTCTGCTTGTGAAATCAATGCTAGCTCTTGTTCCTTTTCTCATCTTCAAGATCCATCTCATCAAACATATTTTCCATAATAGAAATGAATCCAATTTCATCTTCAACTGAATCATCATCAGAAACTCCATCACTAGCATAGTAACATTCTTTTGTATATTTAGGCTTGTAGTTAGTTCTGAATTTCTTAACCCTTGTAGGACACTTAGATGCAAAGTGACCAATCTTATTACATGAGAAACATTTGAATGGTAACTGACCTTCATACTTTCCTTTTCCTTTTCTTTCTTTCTTAGAAATCATAGCAATAATATCATCTATCTCTTTATCTTCATCTTCATCATCAAAATTACCAGAAGTGTTTGAAGATTTCTTACCATGGACTGATGCTTTGAAGGCTGTCTCACTTTTAGGCTCTATCTTCAATCTTGAAATCTCAAAAGCTGAAATTTTGTTGATCAAGTTCTCTCTCTTGAAATTTTTTGTAAGCTACATGGTCTCATCAAGGATGCTGATCTTGTTTTCATACTCTGTTGTAAGAGTGGTCATCAACTTATCCATAATATCTTCCTCTGAGATCTCTCCACCATTGTTCCTAATTCCAGCAACTGCTTCATTAATCCTTTGGTTGTAAGCTCTGATGTCTTCTTCAGGTAGCATCTCTAATGCATTGTATCTTTTCTTCCATGTCTTTCTACGTGCATTCTTTTCTTGTGTATCTCCTTCAAACATGTCTTCTAGGTGCTTCCATATCTTGTAAGTTGTGTCTACTTTCTTTATCTCTGAAAACTCACTATCAGATAAGGTGTTGAAAAGGGCTTCTTTGGCTATTGCATTCTAATGTAACAAATCCTTTTGCTTGCCAATAGCATCTTCCTTTGCAAGATCTGCTAGAGAGGGGATCTTAACTTCTTTGATAGCCACTTCAAAAACTTCAAAAGCAATGCACTGCAAATGTGTCACCATTTTGTTCTTCGATCAAGATAGTTCTCTCCATCAAAATTAGGACTATCTTTTCTAAATAATGCCATCTGATCAACCTCAAGTTGTTAAACTTTCTCTCCGAGGCACTTGGCTTTGATACCAATTGTTAGGAATAGTCCCAAGAAATAACTGAGAGGGGGGGGGGTGAATCAGTTATCTACAAGTTTCAATTCTTTATCCAATTAAGTATACTTAAACTTTAAGCATAAACACAATGAAAGAACACTTTAACACAACACCAATAATTTGGTTACGGGGAAACCCAAATAGGTAAAAACCTCGGTGAGAATTAACACCCACTAATAAATTGAACTAGTGTATAATGATCCTTGTTAGAAGATCTTACAACCCTGTTAGGAGTTGATCTTTACAATTCTTTTAGTACAATGACCTGGTCAAAGGTCAGACCCTATTAGGGGTGAGGATGCACTATCTGAGAGCTCACTGCTCAAAGGAGTGAAGGCTGCAACCTTCTGAATAACATATACACACTATATCTGGATCTTGGTGAACTGTGAGGTAGACCTTATATCTTGATCAATTTCAATGAATATCACACTCTATCTTCTATGTCACATAGACCTCTTCTTGATGGCATAATACTTCGCACTCTCTGCTCTGCTCTAATCTTTCATCTCCATGCCATGCTGCTAGCGATCATAAATGACTGGCTATAAGTATCTTTCCTCTAAATGATATAATCAAGTCAGCCTATTAGAACCACCTTGAAATCATATTAGAGAAACAATAACACTCCCCAATAACATCTCAGTTGGCTCTACTAAGCACGCAACACAAATTGGGACCTGTCCAAATCAATAAGTGTAGACGCATGCTACACATTGTCGGCTCTACCAAATTAATTGATACTTTCTCCTCAAGATGAATTACATCATGTGCTCTTAACCAAACATTCTTAACTCTTCTCCAATCACTAATCAATCACGCATACCAAAATGATAGGCACAACTCCTGTACCAATATAATCTCTGTTGGCTCTTTTGGATAAACACAGGAAACTACAACTAGTGAATAGCAACTACATAACTTCACTTCTACAACACATCAGACTCTGCATCCATGAATGTAACAACACTAACATGTCTCGATCACATATCCAAATGCACAAGGATCCATGATAATTGTATGGACAATCACTCATAGAACATTGCCTGTAACTCTATCAGGAACACTACTGACACAAGCTGCTACATAACTATCTGTACTAACAATTAACCTCTACATCCATGATATCATGTTGATAACATGTCCATGCTACATATACTCAAATCTTACTGCATAAGTCTTCCACATATGCTACTTACTACATGTTGTCATCAATGACAAATATACAGTCAACACTGGCATTCTGGAAAATCTCCAACACTACTACATTTGACCTCATTTTTCTACCAAAATTTTTGATAATCAGTTAAAAAGGTTTAGGTTGGTCGGATTATAGAAGGAAAAATTTCTTTTTTTTTCAATCCATGCCTGTGTTAGTCAAAATTTTGACCAATACCATGTAGGTCAAAATTTTCACCAACATGGGCATAACTTTAAAAAGAAAAAAGATTTTGGATCTCATTTCATTGTTTGGTTTTCACTTGGAGTGCGCAAAGGAGCTGGAGCATGCGATTGTTTGAACTATTATTTGGTGAGATTTTTAGGAGGACTGTCTGCCTGCAAGGGTTTCCACTGTGATTTGGTGTAAAAGGAGGACCGCCTGCCTATGAGGGTTGCCACTGTGATTTGGTGTAAAAGGAGGACCACCTGCCTGTGAGGGTTGCCACTATGATCTGGTGTAAAAGGAGGACCGCCTGTTAGGGTTTTCTTACTCTGCATTTTTCTGGCATTGTTTTATTAGTTACCTACTTAGGGCGTATGAGCAATGTGCCAGGGCATCATGTATTGGGTATTTGCTAGGTTGTTTATATATCATGCCTTGTCAATTTGTGAAGTGAGTGGATAGATTGAACATCTCTACAAGTTTAATCTTCGATGCATCCATGGTTTTGAAGCTCATTTGTTAGTTTTGAAAAAAATTTATTGAGACTTTTATGATGTGCCCATGAGATACTAAACTCTCTGTCAGATCGGCCTGGAAACTCCTCAGCCAGCTTTGTCATGGAGAGTGTACCTTGACTTGTGATTTCTCCATTGGTCTCAAATGCCATTGGGTGAGAAGCAAGCCAAGGAAATGAATTTTAATAACCCAAGTGCTTAGATTTGGGGGAAGTAGCTACGTTGCTTCAAGATTGATGTCCTAGTTAGATATATGCTATGTGTTTAACCAGAAAAGTAAGAACATGCTTGCAGCAATGTCCTAGGAATAATCTGGATATATCCTAAATCGAGACTATTTGCAAACTAGAACTCATAAACAAAAACATGACCATCAGTTTTTGATGCCTCAAACACCCATCCGTTACACTATTCAATCCTTTAAGGAACCCGATTCATTCCACTATGAAACTCTATCAACCAAAACCAATATCATTCACTGTTATGTTATTCACTAAAGATATCAAAAATTGATAGCAGGAATATATATAAACTCAATTAATAATGAGTTCTTGAAAACCATTTTTTAAAAACCGTTGTAGACATCAATGCTTTCTTGGCTTACCAAACGGTTTCAAAACATTTCTCTGTCAACAAAACTGATTACTATCCTCCCCTACGGGACTGTCATAAAGAGAATAATAACCCAAAAACCATTCCTTATGGGACTGTCATGAAACAAAATAGATCATTTATATTTCTTTGCACAATAACAATAAAGAGAAGCTGATTCATTAAAACTATTATGTTCTTCGTAACAGAGATAAAAAACTGCCAATAGGGAATACATAAAGCTTAATTAAAATACATTTCATTCATACTCAAGGCATCCAAAACATTCATGGCTCTCTGGCTAAAGGCTAGAGAGCCCAATAATTTTCCACAATTATTACTCTCTTGCCTGTTTTATTGTCTGTTGACTCTCTCTAACTATCCTCCTCTCTATTACACAGTTTAGTCTATTTAAGACCATATTGGACCATTACAAAATGGTTTGTCTTCCATGACCATTCATATTCCTATTTGGAATTTTTCTTAAAAATATCCCATATTCTCTTTGTCGAATCATTATAATGTAATTTAACAAATATACCATGGTTCTAACACTTTAATGAATATATCCTTTCTTGACATGACTTAAATGATGTGAAATTTGAAGGTGGAGGTGGTGCCCCTACACCACATTCCATTTGTTACAGTGGTCAGAGGTCATGGAATGACCATATTCAATTGGAAACTCACAAAACTGTCAAAAGAATGGTTGGAACTACTCTACCAGTCAGAATTAATTGAGTAAAAATACTAATACAAACCTCACAAATGCATAGATGTGGTCTAGGATATATATCTAACTATTCCAAATGCATTGAAATGTAAGACAATGACAAAATGAATCCAAAATCACTCTAAGAACTCAAGGAAATTACATTTGAAAGAAGTTTATTTATCAAAAACTCAGTACAATCCATACACCAGGCCTCTTCTATCATACAATGAAACTTTGACATATTTGATGGACTCCTAGAAACTACCCCAACCAATCCCAATCAGTTGGATGGATTAGTTTGCACTAAAACATAACAAAATCCAATTCCCTCCATTTTCTAATAACTGTTGCATTTCAAATTTTTGAATTTGCAACATTACAAATTTGGAGTTTTTGAAACTTTTAAAGATAATGAAGCCTTAAGACTTTGAAATGTGACCCAAATGAACTTATTAAGCATTATTAAAATCAAATCTAAACTATTATAACCTTGTAACACCAAATACCATCCTAGGCTCTTATTTTTGTCCTAAGGCCTATTAGGCCTTTTAAGACTTATTACATATTTGTCATTTGCATTGCATGGAATGACCTTATAGGCCATTATAGGTGCCAATACATTCCAATTGATGTCTTTAGATGTCATTAGGTGCATGGTTGTCATTATGGACTCCTAGTAGTCTTTGGATGTTCTAAGTGCCCCTGCACCATGTCCACCACCTTTGAAAGGATTCTTGTCCCAAGAATCAGTCCTCGCATTGGATGTCTGAGTCTAAACCTATACTTTAGGAATACAGTGCCTTGATAGTTGGTTGTTTCTTCCCACTAGACATCCACATCTAAACATGGTTGTTTACTAGCTTCCCTTCAATAGGACACTTGACTGTACCTATTTGAACATAGTTCAAATCCCAAAAGTCTGCATTTCTAGGACTATGCAGCATTGTCCTATTCAATCCTTTGTCCTTTTCTTCCCAAACCTAATTTTTCCTTCCTCCTCTTCCCCTCATTGAAGAACCTCCTCTATTACTACTATTCTATCCAAAAGCTCTTCTTCTTTCAGACTTCCATCATACATAGGGATATCTCCCCTCACCTTATGCTGCTCATTCTTCATAGCCTTGAATATCCTGATTGTCCTCTACTCTTTAGGATCTATTTGGGAGAAGAGTGGGAGAAGACAATCTGAGATTTTGAAGACCTAGAATCCCTTGGTGAACCCTTAAAGTTGAATTATCCTTTAAAGAGCATTCCAAGGTGGTGGTTCGAAGTTGAATGAATCCTAGATTGTAGATGAAGTGTGGAGAAAATTTTTGCTGACATCAGAGAGATATAAAAAAGATGGTGATCATCAATGTAGATTTGGATGCAAGGTACATTGTGGAGCCATGCATATTCAAGACACATTGTAAGTGCAAAAACAAAGTTTGTAAAGTTATAGTTTCAAATGGTGTGTTTTCAAATTTTGTTTCCATTGAGATGGTTCGAAAGTTGAATTTTCCAAGGATACTACATGAGAGGCCATATAGGGCACATGGGATTAATGTGGAAGACCAAGTTGAGTTGATAGAGATAGCACAAATATAGTTTAGCATTGGGCCATATGTGGATAGCCTATGGTGTGACATCATTCCCATAGTGGATTTTCATTTGATCCTAGGGAGAGCATGGCAAAGAACACTTACACATTCTTGGATAGAGGAAGGAGATTTGTGTTGCAACCCTTGAAAGATGAAGAAGTGTCATGGACATTGACAAGGAGTGTTGGTATTTTGGAGTGGAATGGAATCTTGGGGAGTGAAGGGAAGACAATAGACAAAAGGATAGAAGAGAAGATTGGTGATAATGCTAATGACAATATTGAACAATTAGTAGAACACCATATAAAGTGTTTCCAAATAGAGATGCATGTGAAGATGAATAGAGAGAAGTCAGAGTATGAGGATACTCATGAAGATGATAGGATTGAGAAGACAATGAGGATGTGTGGGCCACAAAAGGCAAATGCTCAAGAATTTGAGATAGCAAAGATAGAGAAGGGAATTGTAGAGGTTGTTGATGAACTGGATGAGTGCATGGATGAAGGAATCCAAGTTGGGACAGTCAAGTGTCCATTAAAAGTTTCTATTGAAAAGATAGAAGACAAGGTTGTGAAGAAAGCTATAGATGACATGTTTGCATGCCAAGGAGGATGGCATTGGAATGATAAGTTGAAAGAGGTCTCAGAGGTGACAGGGACCTTAGAGAGTGAAGAGTCGAAGCTCTTGAAGACAACATTGTAGCAAGAAGCCACAAGTTGGCATAAGAAGATGAGGAAGAGGGTTGTGTGGCCTATTAAAAGGCTTATAGCAGAGAAGAAACTACTGAATGGAGGACTCGCTGAGAGAGTTCAAGGAGTTGTTGATGAGGAGAGTGTACAAGTTTCTGAGAGTTGTATAGAAACTAGTGGTCAAGAAAACCTTGTTTATTTTTGTTTCTAACACTTTTATGATAGGTTTTCCAGAGTTTGATAGTGTTCACCATGAAAGTGTTGTTTTTGCACACATCTATGGGAATATAAACATGAAGGCTGACAGATTTAATGCTTGGCATGAGCACATAATATTTGATTTCAAGGGCATATAACACATGAACATGGAATACTCTTTTGTTGTAGGTCCTCAACAAGAAGTGGACAAAGATTGGAGGAAATGAAAGAAACTCCCAATCCAAGGGACTTGGATTGATTTGATACTTGGGAGTATGGTGCAGGGCACCCTGACAAAGTCATGAAAAGGGGTCACTTGAATGGCTCTTGAAGAATGATCATAAATATTATAGGATCTAAAAGATCAAAACATGAATATATCAATCTAATTGGACTTATGGTCCATTTTGTGAATTTGATGGAATGTCATGTAATAAGCCTAAATCTATAAAGGCATGAGTTGATGTAATAGGATTTAGATAGTATAGGATCTTCAGGATCTATTTGTTCCTCTTCTTCCTCTCCTTCCCCTTACTTATGGGTTTCTTCATCTTCTTCACTATCAACACCTACATCTGCTACTCTTCTTTGATTGGATTCTAGTGCTTCAAGCTTGGCCAAAAGTGCATTGTAAGATTCCTTCAACCTTGTGTTCTTCTCCTTCAACTCCTAGATCTCCCTATCAGTACCTGCATTCCTTGGAGGCATTTTCACAAACAATAGTCAAACTTCTTTAGAAAAGTGTTCCTCTATCCCTCTAAGGCACCATTTGTTTTAGATAATTTAATTTTAGCTTTGGTTGTGTTAACAGAACTATGTTGACTTTATTTTGTAGTTGTTTAACATGAGATTTTTTAGATTAGTAGGATTTCACAGATACTAGTGTGCCATAGTTTCCCATCTATAACTAGTGAGATGCACATAACTCATGTACCTCATGCTAGTGTGCTTGGATACCTTGTATACACTATTTTTCATTAGACTAGACATTATCCAAATAGTGATTATTTATATAAAGTGCTATAACACACAGGCGGTCCTCCTTTTACACCAATTAATAATAGTGACAACCCTCACAGGCAGTTGGATAATGTCTAGTCTAATCCAAGCACACTAGCATGAGGTACATGAGTTATGTTCATCTCACTAGATATAGATGGGCATTAATGCTCAATTGAATGATACGTTCCCATAAAAATGTGAACTCCTATTAATCTACAAACTCTCATGTCTAACAATATCAAGTAATGAGTCATTCCATTCAAGAAAGACCATGTCTGACAATATCAACCCAGAACAAAATAAGGAGTATGCAGAATTTAGTGATTGTATCTTCCATTAGAGCCACTTCATATGCACAAGTGATGAACATGCATATTTTCCTGAGCGCTATTGGGAGCTTACCTAGCAACACATGTACTATTGTGAAAATCGCCACAAATCTATTTGTTATTGGGTCTAGTTCCCAGTATTGCTTGGTCAAATATGCATGTTTTTCACCTGTGCATATACCTTCTATGATCAAATCTTATATGCACAAGTGATGAACATTCTAATTTGCCTAAGTAGTACTTTGATTAGTCCTCCAACACATGTACTATTGTGAAAATCATCACAAGTCCATTTGTTGGAGGAAATCTCATAGTACACATGTTTGGAGGTCTGAAGGAAACAAGAGAATTTGAAGAGTCACGAGTCTTAAGATTGTACTTAATATAGCCAAGCTTCATTCAATGGTACATTCAAACATGAAACAAACCATTCTTAAACCAGATTAAACTAGTAAACCAAAGGACATATTGATTATAAGTAAACTAGTAAACCAAAGGACATGTTGATTAACAGAACTATGTTGACTTTATTTTGTAGTTGTTTAACATGAGAGTTTGTATATTAATAGGAGTTCAAAGATACTAGTGTGCCACAATTGCCTATCTATAACTAGTGAGATGCACATAACTCGTGTACCTCTGCTTACTAGCAATTACCTTAGAAAAATGAGCAAGAAACCAAAAAAGAAATGATTGGCAAAAAATGTTAATTACAATCATTTCTTTTTTGGTTTCTTGCTCATTTTTCTAAGATAACGGCGAAGCAGAGCATCAATATCCTTGTCATTCCTCTCTCTCTCTCTCTCTGGTCCTTTGGCATGTATTAAAGATAATCAAATTTTTAGCATATTATTATCATTCTATTTCTTTGTTGTAAACATGCTATTGGTTCAGTTTTATAATTTTCTTTTTGTGTTAAATGCATTTAAAATAAAGGTCTAATTCTATAGACTGTTGATGCAGAGCCCTCTACTATCACCTTAAATAGGCCAACTCAACTTGAGGATTCAACAAGAAACTTAAATGGAATACACCAAGAAGTAACAAATGATGAATGCTCAATTGTTGTAATGGCAAAGCAATATCAGAACCGTCCATTTCTAGAACTTGATTTTTCTATAGTCCCAATGATTTTTCTTATTTCTTGAACATTGTTGACATACTTAAATGGAATACACAATGCCAAATGATGAATGCTCAATTGTTGTAATGGCAAAGCATCAGAACCGTCCATTTCTAAAATTTGATTTTGTATAGTCTTAATTATTTTTCTATAGTCCTAATGATTTTGAAAATTTTTGACAAAGAGTGTTTCTTTTTTTTATTATAGTATAAATAATTTTTCTATATTCGTAATGATTTTTCGTATTTCTTGTCTTTTGTCCCTTTTTGATTTCCTATGTCTGTGCTTCGTGACAGGATTTTGTAACCTTCTTTTGATGGTATATTTCATTCACTCTATGTGGAATACTATTTTGTTCACTATTTTATTTCAGCTTGATATTTCTTTCATTTTTCATATACACAGAGACTACACATGTTGATAAAAAAATGAGCTATTTGATTTAGGTTTACTTTTCATTATTGTAAATGGTTAATATTTCTGATGGTACTCCTTGGTGTATTCCATATATAAATAATCATATAAAAATAATAAATGTAGTAACGATGGTGCGGTGCATTATTGATATAGGCTCGATGGCTCTTGTCAATGTGCCAAACTGTCAATCTGGTGGTGGGCAGCGTGTGTTGAAGACTTCACAGACACAGAGCAACCCTGGATGATAATTTTGGTGCTACCCAAATAGAAAAAAGGTTGCTAATGTGTATATATTTAATGTTTCTAATGTAAATACTATTCATTATATTATAAGAACTAATGTAGATTAGGCATCACAGGGAAATAATGGTTGTGGATACTTTAGTTGGGTTGATGACAACTCATCTGCATCTATCCACCCATCTCCAGTTATCCATGATAAAGGATTTGAGCAAAACATGTCAGGCTAGGGTAAATTCCGAAATTATACTTTTACGATGCCTTCTCTGTATTGTAATCGCATATCTTTGTTGCGACCATATGCAGAGATGAACTCAGGAATTAGTTAGTTTAGTATTTTCATATTGTAACTAATATTTTAATATGGATATGACGTAACTTCTCTTTGCCTCAAGTGCACATATATATGGTTTACATTTTTTTTTAGAATAATTCTTCATGTTTATGGCTCAGGTGAGCCCCAATCTACTATCAATCACATGATTTAACGTATAGTGTTTTCTTGGTTATTCCATTTGTTCCTTGACCTTTGAAATCCATTTGGTAATTTCAACTACACCTAAGGATCCATCATTAGTTGTGGAAAATAGGATTCATGTTGCAATGCCCAAGCTGTGAGATGGGAAAGAGAGGCAAGAAGAGCGGAAAGAAGATGATATTCCTAAGATCATGGATGGACACAATGTTGCAAACTTTATTGATCCAAATATCTTGCAGAGGCTTGAAGAACTGGAGAGGGAAGAAGGGCTTTGGATGACAGCTAAGGGTGACAAGGATGATGAGATGGGGGAAGATGAGATGGGCTTGCCAACATCTGTTGAATACAAGGTATCAGAATCATAGGCTATAAGTATCAGAATATAAACTATTGTAAAAGGAAGAAACACATATGTATCATCATTTAATACAAAATATAAAAGTATCCCATAGACACATGGTTGCTATTATAACAACCATCCTCTAATCCCATGGTGTGCTAGTCTCAAGGTAAGAACAATTTACTTAAGCCATCATATAAGTATCATCCTAAAGTTTAAATAGACATTGACTATGGATTGACTATCATTTTCAAGCTTGAGTGAGGCTTCATACCATGCACCATTCACAGATTTGTATGCAACACTGATTTAGGCTGGAGGTAAACTACATGTGTCATGTAAACAACATGGTTGAATGCAATCTCTTTTGCACATTTTCAAGAGTTTTCCCACCAATACAAGTGTAAATAACACATTGAACATAATCTACGAACACTGTGTGGTATGAAGTCTCGCTGAAGTTTGAAGTTTGAAGTATGAGTGTCCTCCCTTTATTCCAGTGAGGGATTGGAATGAGTTCATTTTGGATGCAAAGTAGAAAGGTGATACTCAAAGAGGAATTACACCAGCAAATGAGAGAAGAAGGTATGCAATAGTATTAATTACTAGTAGAATGTAATAATGCACTAATTAGTGATCTTTATATCTATATCATGTAACATATTTCAAACTTTTCATACGTTGCAAGACACATCAAAGTCAACAAAGGCCAGATTGCAAAAGATTTCACAATAGCTGAGAAACTTAATTGTAGGCATCATGGTCACAATTTTTTGGAGACAACATAATTGAGTTGTATACCTAGATGATGGAAAGCAACTTCTGCTCCTCTGATTCCAAGTTGACACTGTAGGATCCAAAGACCATAGATAAGGAATAAATTTAGAGAGAGGAGGAGGGCCATAATGACCAAAATAATATAGGACAAACCTCAAGTTAAATGAGGCAACTGCAAACATTTTAATAGATTTTTATTATTAAATAATGAAATTTGCATATACTAGTGTTCTAAGCCTCCTCTATGCAAATTTCATTATTTAATAATAAAATTCTATTAAAATGTTTGCAGTTGCCTCATTTAGCTTGAGGTTTGTCCTATATTATGTTTTTCATTATGGCCCTCCTCTCCTCTCTAAATTTAATCCTTATCTATGGTCTTGGGATCCTGCAGTGTCAACTTGGAACCGGAGGAGCGGAAGTTGCTTTCCATCGTCTAGGTATACCACTCAATTATGTTGTCTCAAAAAAAATGTGACCATGATGCCTACAATTATGTTTCTCAGTTGTTGTGTCCCAAGACCTCTTATGACCCTTTACAACCTCTAAGAATACATCTTAGAGGTCTTAACATATCGTAAAGGGTCATAAGAGGCTCCTAGGAGGGGCCAGATGAGCTTCCACCTTCACATGGTTGGCCCTGTTAAGTAGAGAATGTTAATTAAACTATTCTCGAAACAAAGAGAAGCTCAATAATTTAAGGTCTCAGTCCACAGACAAATTAAATTAGACTTACTAAGCCTCTTATTGTATTTTGTCATAAGATTGATTTGCAACCACTAGAGACTACTCTACAAGCTTGAAGAAGAGGATATCCCAAATCCCTAATATAATAAATATGGTGAAGAAAAAGAGTAATGCAGAAATTATTACTATTTTGGAAGATGCAAATCCAACCGAGGAGATGTTGAAGAGGATAGATGAATTTATGGCGTGAGCACATTTTTTTGAAGTAAGCAGTAATGAATCTTTAGTTATAACAAAAGTTCAATAAAGGTTTATATTTTATACTCTTTTATGTCGTGAACTAAAATATGTATTTGTTCTTGTTACAGGATTTTTGCTTGCTCAATTGCTTGGTCATGGACATCATGGTGAGGCCGGTAGTAGCATCATAAAAAATAGTAATAATTTATGCATTGACTCTTTATTTATTATATTAGGGATTTCTGGGATATCATCATCTGTATGTACAGTTATTGCCTCTATTATTGCAGGTGCTTTTCCCCTATCCCAAACATCAAATTGTTACAAAAATATTAGTAAAACTATCATAATAACTCCATGAACATTGTTTTAAGTAATTATCTATGAATTTTGTGTATTAATATTGAATTATATGTCATGTTAATGAATATTTTTATGTGTTAATGGGGAATTTAGATTGATGTTAGGGGGAGGGGGGGTGAGGCCAGATGAGCTTCCACACCTTCACGTGGTTGGCCTTGTTAAGTAGAGAATATTAAAGTATTCTTGAAACCAAGTGAAGCTCAAACTAACATACCTTCATTATTTAACCAATTTCATTTGTTATAGGTCTTTTCTCATAAGTGCATTTTGAATGTGTCATTGTCAGGCAACTATCAAATAAAAAACTAGAAGGGCCAATAGTCAACTTCTCATTGTCATTATCTGGCATGATTCGGCTTCATTTTGTGTAAGTATTCACGTATTGAATGCGTCAACCTCTCTTGGCCTAATGTGGATTATTTCATTGGTTTGTGTTTTTGATTAGGTGAAGTGTTAAATCAGTTCCTATCTATAATTCTTAATTCGTTCAAACTACAGGAGGGCCTGACAGATATACTCAACATAGAATTGACTGCTAGTCTGGGTAATTGAACACACTGAGCCTTTGGCTTGAGAGAAAGAGTTGGGTAATGTTGTTTCCAGAGACCTGTGTAATTTTCCTTAGTGATCTCTTTTTTTTTTAACAGGTATTTTTATATATATGTAGTGTCCATGTTTTTTTTTAATACAAATTCTTTTTGTGTATATGCTAGTGCTATGGAACCTAAATAAACAATTATAAATGTAGTAGATAATGTCTTCGATGAAGGAATTGATGTACCACATGTAAACCAAAATCCATGCTTAATTCCATTTTGTGCAAAATGAGTTTGTCTATTAGCATATTAGATTTTGTTACACCCTTCATGACTGTAATGTTTAAGTTAAGTATTGATGCAATTTTCTAAAGTAGCAAGTTCTGTTGTCATTGTTTTTTTTCTAGTGGTTCTGAGGAGATCAAGAATTATCAAGGAAAGATATTGAAGTGGAAAGGAAAAGTTTATGAGAGGTTACAAATATTGAGTCATCGATCAGGTATACTTTTTTTTATGTAATCGCTACAAAAATGGTTAAATTTTCCTGAATTTTTAAAATAAGTCATAATTATTCAGTATCATATTCTTAGCTACAAGTTGCAGGTCTTCATACCATAAATTTTAGAGTTCAACTCTTACATGGACAAATTTGTAGGTTATATTGAACCATTTGTTATATTTTTTGACTCTTTAGTTTCCAGAAAGATTAAATTCACATCCTAGTTGTCATTGTGTTTGGGACATAAAGCTTTAATTAACTAAATCAATTCTTTTAATATTGAGATAAAAAAATCTACAAATAAAGCCTAGACTGGGGACTGCATAGAAAACTATCATATGAAGCACTACTAAAATGGTGGTATCAAAGTTCCTTACAAGCAATCCACGTATCAAAATCTAGTTGTAGGATTGAAAAAAAAGACAAGATAAAAAAGTTCATAGGCCCATACAAGACACCCACCAAAATATAGACCATCAATTTATAGAACCCTTGCAAGATATCCCAAGGAACGATAGGTAGTGAAAACTAGATAGATAGAAAAAAGAACATAACCATATGCTGCCTCACCTATTTGAGGTAAGCCAAACTCAGTCCAATTCTCTTAACAATGGTACATATTCATCCAAGTGCAGCAACCTTCAAATATTTGCAGCGGTAAAGAGAATCCCCATATTTTATCAGCCTAACATAGTCTTTGGCCACTTTGGCAATGAGATTGCGAGCAATATTGATCTGGCCAAGGGCCAACTTGTAGTGATATTTATCATATAAAATATTTAGTAGATCTCCATAGAATGGATGCACATCATCTTGGCGGGGGAAATCATCTTAGCAAATACATCTGAAGCAGCAGCAGAAGAAGCAGTAGCAACGGCAGCAGCAAATACATCACTAACACTTCGTCGGGCATATTTCATTGACTCCTCAAAATGAGCAACCTTTATTTCAGCTACCTCATCACTATCATCCTCATCCATTGCCTTGGGGTTCTCACTTCTTTTTCTTTCACATTCAATATCCTATAAAAGTGTAGAGGAAAGAGAACATGACAAATTGAAATAATAAGATACAAGTTGAGGAAAATTGAATCAAAAAATGTAAAATTCTAACAAACCAATTCAAAAAAACCATTAAGAAATTCATAACCAAATCTAGTTTGCAAAAGGTACCGCAATTGAAACTCACCTTCTCAATATTTTCTCTAATAGCATACTTGCAAGCCCGCTGACAAATCTCTTTAATATCGACTCCATTGAATCCTTGGGTATAACAAGCCAATGCCATTAGGTATAATGAAAATTGTTTTCTTGGTTGTCATACCATCCATTTCCATCAACAACTATTTAAGGACTCTGTTTACAACACCACCAACATCCCCAACACTACTTCCATGCTGCAAACATGCAAACCAATTATGCATCACCAGTCAGAGCCTATCTCTCAAATAGTTCAAACAAAATGAAAAAACCTACAGTTTCATGTAGAGCAGAGCAGATGGATTGCTAGAGCCCGCTGACAAATCTCTGTAATATCTCATCAATATATATAATTCATGGGGCATTCTTCTCAAACTCCTCAAAATCCTTCCGAAGATTGATTTCACTTTCTCCAACCAACTTTGACATGATCTCAAGTCCATTGATACAGAAAAAGAAGGCACCAGTTTCATTTTCCACTGCCCTAGCAATTAAAGTTTTCCCATAGCCAGGAGGCCCATAGAGTAGAATACCCTTTGGGGGCTTCACACCAATAGATTTGAAGAGTTGTGGGCCTAGGAAGCTCTACCAATTCACAGATCACCAATCAGAATTAGTTGAACTAGACTTTCTTTTTTGTATAATTGATTTAGTATAGACTATTTTCCAACAGGATTTTTTTTTTTAAAACAAGGTTTTCGTAGCATTATCTACCACTTGAGAAAAAGTTTCCATAGCTAAATTTCCTTTCCACAGTTAATATTTCTCTAAATACATACAAGTTAGTAAGTCCTCGGCTAGAACAGACACATTTGTCACTTCATTAAGATGACAATTGTGTACTAAGTTTCCTAACTGTATAAGTCATTGTCATCTTTATTATCTTCTATAGCAAATACATCTGAAGCACCAACAGAAGCACCAGGAAATCAAAATTTAGAACCAAAGCCTTGAGATTGTTGTAGTGTTTGTGCAAAGGCTTGATACTTCCAAATATTAGCATCACTGATACTTCTTCGTGCATATTTCATTGACTCCTCAAAATGAGCAACCTTTATTTCAGCTACCTCATCACTATCATCCTCATCCATTGCCTCGGGGTTCTCACTTCTTTTTCTTTCATGTTCAATATTATGTTGTAAAATTGCAAAGGAAAGAGAACATGACAAATTGAAAAAATAAGATACAAGTTGAGGAAAATTGAATAAAAAAATGTAAATTTCTAACAAACCAGTTCAAAAAAAACCATTAAGAAATTCATAACCAAATCTAGTTTGTAAAAGCCACCACAATTGAAACTCACCTTCTCAATATTTTCTCTAATAGCATACTTGCAAGCCTGCTGACAAATCTTTGTAATATCTCATCAATAAATATAATGGACGGGGCATTCTTCTCAGCCTCCTCAAAAGCCTTTCAGAGATTTCTTTCACTTTCTCCAGCCAACTTTGACATGATCTCAGGTCCATTGATACAGAAAAAGAAGGCACCAGTTTTATTTGCCACTACCTTAGCAATTAAAGTTTTCCCACAACCAAGAGGCCCATAGAGCAGAATACCCTTTTGGGGCTTCACACCAATAGATTTGAAGAGTTGTGGGCATCTAAGAGGAAGCTCTACCAATTCACGAACCACCAGTCAGAGCCTATCTCTCAAATAGTTCAAACAAAATGAAAAAACCCACAGTTTCACGCAGAGCAGAGAAGATGGATTTCTAGAGCCCAAAGCAGTCTAGAAAATAGAACGAGCAGGGAGCCGCTGGCAACAAGCAGTAGAATGAGTGTGGACACCTAAAGATAAATATCTAGATTAATCACCGATCAGGATGCCGTTGGTGATTAGTCTGGATATTTATCTTCAATTTTTTTTTAACACTACATGTTTCATCAAAATTTTGACTAACCTGCATCGAAACTCAGGCATAAAATTGACCATTCTGTGTCGAAATGTGGCATCACAGGTTTGGCATCCTGGTCGAAGCTGCTAAATATTTTGACCAACTGTGGTCAAAATATTACTGTCACAAGTTTGGCATCCTAGTCGGAGCGACCAAAGTTTTCAACCAATATTAATTTATATTGGTCAAAAGATCAACCAATACACGAACACATGCCAATGTTATTTTTGGCCTAGATTGCTCTCTTTTTCGACCAATATGGGAGTCGATCATTTGATGGTTTTAGGTATGGGTTGATATTTCAATGTAGATAATAACGACAAACCAATTGGTCAACTATTCGACTGTGTTGGGTAGAAACTTTGACCAATATTGCATCAAAAAATGGTGCAAAATGTACTAGTGCAACATAATCAAGATTCTATTCAAGCTATAGAGGCTCTTAAGAAAGTCCTTCGTGATAATGATCAAGGTGTTAATATCTTGCATGGTATTACTCATCTCGTGAATTCAAATGTTAAACCTTTATCTCAAGAAGCTCAAGATTTAGGATTCACTCCTCCTATTACTAGTGTGGAACCTTCTTCTATTCCTTTACCTAGCATTCCTACCTATACTCCTCCTTTGGTGACTACGAATGTTCCCTCTCTTCCTATGAGTGTTCCTCATGTGTCCCTTCCTACATCACAACCTTCTTATCATAATGATCCTTTTACTTATTCTAATCCTCTCCAACTATGGTTCCAAGTGTTCCTCCACTTGTGTCTTCCATTCCTATTGCTTCATACACTTTATCTAGTGTTTCTAATGTTGCTATTTCCTCTAATGATTCAAAAATCATCAGTTTGACTCAAACTATGTCATCTTTACAACAACAACTTGCATCCTTGACTCAAAAAAAGTTTAGCATTCCTACATGTGATATGGGAAGTCCTTTATCCCTAGACATCATTCGTGCTCCTATTCCTCAGCAAGATGATATGCCTCATCTTGAGAATTAAAATGGTAAGGGAGACCCTGTTACTCATGTTAAAACATTTTAAATCCTTTGTAGTGACTGTGCTCATGACCATAGGATTTTAGCCAAGTTGTTTGCTAGAACTTTTCATGACAAATCCTTACAATGGTATTGTTCCTTGCCTCCTTATTCTATTGACTCTTTTCCAAAACTTGCTAATGCTTTTATTCAACAATTTCAAAATAACATTGGTTCGCAAGTGCCCTTGACTTATTTGATGCATTGTAAACAAAACACTAAGGAAAAATTGACTAAATTCATTGGTAGATTTAAGCATTTGTATGCTCAGATTTCCTATCATGTTCCTGATATGGATATTCAACGTATGTTTATTTCAAATCTACACCAGGATATTAGAGATAATATTATGCATACTGAATTTTCCTCTTTTCAACAACTTTGTGCAGCACTTCATCATTATCAATTAAAAGTGAGTCAATTTGAGAGCAACACTCCAATGGCTCTTGTTCCAGTTGATAAGAGTGATGTTTCTCCTAATCCAAAAAAATTTCAAAAACTCAACAACTATGTCAAGATAAATAAACAAGAAAATGCAGTTGTTGATCAAGTTGTTGTTGCATCCCATAATGCCACTTCTACATCCACTTCTTTTCATTTGAATCGTATGTTTACTCCTCTCTCTAAATCTTTACATTCTATTATGAATAGGTTGTTAACTAATAATATAATTACTTTACCTCCTATTTGACCTCTTTTACCTGCTACAGTAGCATCCAAATCCTTTGATCCTAAAACCTTTTGTCAATATCATTGACAGAATGGTCATGATATTGAGAAATGTTATTCTTTAAAACACAAGGTCCAAGACTTAATCGATTCTAATACTTTATCGGTTGATAATTTTGATGGTAGTGGGAACAAATTTGTCTCTCCTCCTAATCAAAACCTTCAAAACTATACGAATCCTTTACCTACACATGATACTAATACCATTGCTCAGCCATCTTCTATGGATATTGTTTATGATTCAAAGATGGATGATCTTAATCACATCGTTAACCATGTGGGGCATGTTGTTTTATCTCAATCTATATCTCCCCCTCAGCCTCAATCTGAAACCCAACCTCAAGTTCCACCTCAACCTAAACCAAAACCATAGCCTAAACTGAAATCTCAACCTAAACCTTGAAAACAACCTAAGAATAAGAGACCTCAGGAAATTTTGATTACCTTTAATGATTCTAAGACTATTAAAGCTCCTAATGGTCCTCTTTACATTTATGCTAGGATTTCTCATACACCTACGCGTGGTTGTCTTGTTGATCCTACATCCTTAGTCAATGTTATTACTAAAGAAAATATTTTTATGAAAAACTTGCAATGTGATTCTTATGATACATCTAATGTGTGGATTCAAACTTGTAATGGTTTTCTTTATCCATCATTTGGTTCCATTAACTTGCCAGTTGAACTTGGTGGTAAAATTGTGAACACTGCCTTTGTTGTTGTTCCTACTTCTGATCAATTTCAAGTTAAGCTTGGTTTTCCTTGGTTGAATGCCATGCATGTTTGTTGCCTCTCCTATCCATAAGTGTCTTAAATTAATTCATGATGAAGAAGTGAAGATGATTAACCATAGTTTATATCAACCTTCTAGGCCCATGGATTGTGCTGCACTTGACTTCTTTTGGCCTTCAATACCTAATTCATGTCCTTCTTGACCTAATAATCTCTTTCGCTCATATCAAGCCTATAAGCATTGTAATATTCTCGAGTTAAGCATGCCTCTAATGGATCTCAATCATGGTCTATTGGCTATGCCTTCCATACCTCATTTATCTATGGCTTCTAGTTCTATTAATCAAGCTCCTAGTGTTGCTTGGCAATCTGCTGAGAATCCTACTAATCCTCATATAGAACCTGTGAAGGATCCAATAGTTGTTCCTCCTAGTTCTCAACATACTTCAAACAAGAAAAAATGTAATTGATCTACTAATGAACATCGTAAGAAGCATCGTGCTCAAGATAAAGCTCATGCCTCTGTTATTCAAAATTCTTTACCTTCTTTTGATCAATCTATGCATGAAGTGTTAGAATAAGTTATTGCTAATAATGATGTTAAGATGCAAGATTATGATGATCCTATTCATACCTTAGATCCTATTTTGATTAATCTAGATGAAGAAGGTACTCTTGATGATACTAATGATGTTAATGATGAATATGAGACTATTGACATTGACATTGATTTACCAAATATGCTTTCATCACAATTTACACTTACACCTAGTATCGAACATTATGATTCTCAAGAGGATCCTTGTTTGGAACTGGCTATCATTCCTACTGTGTTGGATATAGTCCCTCTTGTGAGTTACCCACCTTCCCTAAATGATATATAATGATATGAGGAGAGTAGACGATGCACTTGATTGGCTTTTCCTTTATGGTAGCTTTTTGTGTGTTTTCCTATTGTATTGTGCTTCTCCCATAATGTATTTGCTAAATGTTGTTAGATTCTTTTATACGACCCTTCTTGCTCTATTGGTGCAAGGTGATAAAGGAATCAAACCTATTGTACTATTCCTCTATCTGTATCTTTACTCTTCTATATGTTGTTTCATGTTATTTTGTACTTGTGCTATTGTTCGTAAATGTTTCCTTGTGTAGTCCACTTGGATTTGTGACTTGGTAGCACTGAATATTTTTGGTCTCCATGTTGTGGTCAGAAAAGACTCTTCTTCATAACTCTTATGTGTTCTTTTCTCCATTATGATCGTAGTTCTACTTTCTTTGGGGAATGATGCCAATTCATTTTCAATAATATCATATATATATTATCTTATGATCATACAGACCCCACGACAGGTAGATCCCTTTTGTGTTCTTTGTATGTTTATGTGTTATTTCCCTTGATTTTTCTTCTCTTGGGGGCATTTCATAGTGGAAACGTAATCAGAAGAGTTTTTTATGTTTCCATTCAAGCCATTTCTCCTGTTAAAGTGTTAGCAATGACTTTAACGTAGGGGCATACACTCTTTTCACCTGTTGCGCACACGCTTTCAATATATACATATATTTTTCAAGGTGCTTCTCTCCCTTTATGGATTTTTGACTAATCCTTAAAGTATGGATTTTTAGCTTATAGGATCTCTTGATCCCTCCAATTTCAAAATTTTGATCCCTTAAGGTCGAAGGTGTCCTTAAGACTGGATCTCTTTTGTTTTTGGTTTTGCTCTTGTGGAATAGAATTTTCCTAAGGATGAATCTTTGATGGGTTGACTAGTGAGTAGCCACATTCACTAGGCAGTTCAATTCCATCTTTCTAGTTGTGTTGTTTCCTTGTGTGGTTCACAATTGGACATAAGATCTCATTGGGTGAGATAATCACACCCTCTCTCTCTCTCCCTCTCTCTCTCTCTCTCTCTAGAGATGTCTCTCTTATTGTAATCTTGGAGTTGATGAAGACTTGAGTCCCTGGGGGCTTGAGGATTCCTTTGTCCCTTTGATTTCAATAATATTATATTTCCATTATGATCTCCTTTACCAAGATTTTTCATCGAGTCCATACTCTTGCTAAAGTGGGGGCTAAATGTATCGTCAAAAAATGGAAGAACTTCTATTTAGGACTAGTTTATCCCTCTGAGTAAGTGGTCTGGGGTCATGTCAAGTGCCTTGAATGGGTCTCTGATTGGATCTAGATTTTCCCCCTATTCTGCTTCTCTCTCCACCTATTTCTAGCCTCTTTCTGGCACTCTATCATGACAAACTGATATCTTTGACCTCAAAGTCAAGGATGACCTTCTAGGTCAAGGTCAACCTTGACCCTAACCTAGGTCAAGGTCTACCTTGACTTTGACCTATGTCAGAGTCGACCTCGACCCTAACCCTAGGTCCAAAATTTAGATTCTAGAGGTTTCGGGATGTCGGGCTTCGGAAAGTTTTATTTCCCACTTCTGGGTCAGCTGTTTCGGATTTCAGAATGGTAAACTCTTAAATTGTATTTAATCTAGGTCCATTTCTAAGGGTTAAGGCTTAATTGGAATTTAATTCTCCTATGTTGGCCTCTCTAGAAGTTTGTGCCCTAGACTAGTATAAAAGGAAGCCTTCCTCTTTCATTTTCACATCCACTATCAATCATCTTTTCATATCCACCTTTCAAGTGATCAAGCAAGCAAGAAGGAGAAGGAAAGCATTTAAGAATTCATTAATCCTCAAGCATTCAAGCATTCATCAAGGAGATCCATTGATAGCCATTGAAGGACTCAATCTCTTTAGAGCCCTCTTGTTGAAGATATCTCCATCCACATTCATTCAAGCTTCTTCCTATTCCAAGATCCATTCAATATTGGTGTTGAAGATCTAATGCAATTGATTTGAGATATCCTACATACAATCCTACATTCATTTGGAGCATCCATACTTGTGGATTCAAGGATTCGAATCCTCCACAAGGATTTCAACATAAGCAAGGTGAATAGTTCCATTTACTTTGTTTATATATTACAATTTCAATTATATTTCAAGGTTGATTCCAAACTGGGGTTTGACCAAGGAAAACCCCTCATCCAAGAAATAAAACCTTTTTTCTTGCAGGTACAGGTGCAGGATGAAGAATATTTGTGCAGATCTAAATACCCTTTTTGGTGAACTTCTGAGATTCGCAAACAGAATTTCCGTTGGAGCAATGCAGGTCAAGGATGACTTTTTGGGGTAAGATTGTACCCCGAGGTAAGATCTTACCCCTGTCCTAAGTTCAAGGATGAACTTGCTCCGAAAGACAAATTTTTTATGGGTTTTCTCTATTTCTGCATTTCCAAGCCAGATCTAGTTGTAGAATTTCTCAAAACTAAACACAGACACCAGAAAATAGTGTTTTCCAGATTTACCCTATTTTGAGGTTAGTATTTGTCTTCAATTCAATCAAGTTTCTAATACACACTTTCTATAACGGAATACAAGTTTTTCTCCTTTCTTCATATTCTTTATCGATTGATTCATTTGTGCATTAAACATTCTATTTTGGTTGATTAATTTGGATCTCTCCTTTGGGAATTTGGATTAAGAAGTAGATCTTACATTCCCCCACACACATCCAATACACTTTTATGCTTCCAATCCCATATCTCACATTTTCATACATTACATTTAGGTGAACACTTCATTTATTCATCTTACACATATTTCTATCATATTTGATACTGGAGCTACTGACTCCTTTGTTTCTCCATTTGTTGTGGAGCGTTGTAGGCTAGTTCCAACTAGGCAAGATATTAGGTGGGAAGTTGAGTTAGCTTCAGGATCTAGAGTGTATGTTACCTCGATGGTTAGAGAATGTATGATCTAGATTGATGGCTTAACCACCTTAGCAAACCTCAAATTTACACCTCTTGGATCTTACGGTCTAGTTCTTGGCATGGATTGGCTATATGCTCACAAGGCCAAGTTAGTTTTTTGTAAGAAGTTGATCGAATACTTGGATGATGATGGCAATGCTAATGTGATTTATGGAATCCAGGGGCTTGTATCCCTCTATGTGATCTCCGCTATGCATCTAAAGAAAAGCATGCAAAATGGATGTCAGTTGTTCACTATCACTATCAGCAATAGGGAGGATGAGATAGAACAAGAAGCCTCATTGGATGACCATCCCATTTTGTAGTACTATGAAGATGTGGTTCCTTCAGAGCTACTTGGTATACCCCCTCATAGGGTAGTTAACTTTCACAATGATCTTGTACCAAGAGAAGAACCAGTTTCTAGAGCATCTTACCGAATGACCACTAATGATTTTAACGAGCTCAAGTTGCAGCTTGAGGAACTATTAGAGAAAAGACATATTCATCCTAGTGTTTCTCCTTGGGGTGCACCTGTGATCTTCATAAAGAAAAAAGATGAATATCTTAGGTTGTGTATGGATTACCACCAGTTGAACAAAGTAACCATCAAGAATCAGTATCCACTTCCAAGAATTGATGACCTATTTGATCAACTACAGGGTGTTTGAGTGTTCTCCAAGATAGACCTTAAGTCTAGATATCTCCAGTTGAGGATAGTGGATAGTAATATTCACAAGACCGCATTTTGCACCAGATATGACCACTATGAGTTCACTGTGGTTCCATTTGATCTTCCAAATTCTCCAGCTATATTCTTGAGTCTCTTGAAGTTGATCATGTTACTAAAATGGGGTTTCAAAAATGAACCTATGTGTATTCATCGTAATGCTAAGGTCTTGTCTATGAAGAGACATCGACCTTATTGTAATGTTTTTTTATTCGTGAAAGTATATTGCATGGTTTTATTTAATTTAGTTTTATAAATGTTAAATGGGTCATGTCTAATGTAATTATGTGGTGTCACTTGACACATATGTCCTTATGAGTTGTCATGGCTAGTAAATAAAACTAGGGTAGACCTATTCATGATGCAGGGGTTACCTAGTGTAGTACCCATGCATACCCTAGGTTTAGGAAGATTAGATTGGGTCAAGGGAGTTGAATTTTGAAGGTTAACTTCAAGTGGAGTTTAGGAAAGACCAAATAGGCTTCCAGAAGGTAGTTGGGGTTAGTTTTGACCATCCTACTTGGTACCTTAAGGGTTAGGGGTTATTTTCAACACATTAAGAGCCATTGAATTTATTTATGACACCCTTAAAATATCCCCTCTTCAAAGTGGCGAAAATTGGAAAGTTTCTAGAATTTAGGCAAAGTATGTTATCCTTCCCATGTGAGTCATAAACTCCATTTATGAGGGTCTTGACTTGGAATGAGAAGGGAAGACTCTAGAGGCCTCCTAATTAATTCTAGAATAAGATATTCTTAGGCTAGAGCCTTTTTAGGGGATTTGGGAGGAAAGTAAAGGTTGTTCACCCACTCTTTACTCTTAGAGACACCTAGTTTTGGAAGGAGATTTGGAGGAGAAGAAAGGCATAAAGGGAGAAAGCTTCTTTCAATTATTTATTTTTCACCTTGAGCTTGGACTTAAGGTTGGAATTATTTAGCATAAGGTAGTGTAAATATTTGTATGCATGTAAAAGCTTTAGGATGGTTTAATGGAGTTTCCATGTTATTGTGTTCAAACTCCATGGGTTTCCATGGAGGTATGTGAGTTTTGCATCATGTTTGTGTTGTATATTTTTGTGGGATTCTTCAAGGAACCCTCACCCTTGGGAGGGAAGAGTAACCTTGATGGGGTGAAGAATTAGTGATTTCCCACGATGTGCAAAGTCTCCCATGTGTGGAAGAATGTACATGGTTGGGAAAGTCCCCATGATGCCAACCATGCCATGGGCATTTGGGGTAATAAGAAGAAGTTTTGATGGCTTGTAGCCATGGATGTTTTTGTGGAAATATGAAATAATGGAATGAGTGCCCATGTGTGGCCTATTCCAAGTAATGTATTTGTTTTAGGTTGGGTATCTCCACATGAGGTGAGTCCTCTTCACCCCTAGATTAAGGTCCTTTTTAGTGACCTAGTAAAACCTTGGATGTGAATTCTTAATGTTTATGTCTGTTGTGTTATTATATTTGGAACTCATTGTCACTTGTTGGTTTTTGAAACCCCTAGCTCGGGGGTGGCCTTGAAAAGGCCTAGGTTGGGAGGTGAGCCTCCATGGTCAACCTACGTGATTTCATTGCAGGAATTCTGATGGAGTTCTTAGTGACCTTGCACATATGAAGGTCTAGTTTCAGAATATTAGTCCTTTTTGAAAGACCTCTTGCAAAATTACTTAAGGGAGAAAGTAGTTTCCTCTTGTAAAAATTATTTTTGAAAGGAAGAAGTACCTCATTAAAATTTTGGAATTTGAAAGTTTTATATTGTAAGGTTTAACTATTTGATAAATAAAGTTTAAGAGAAAGTTTCAAAATATGATCATTTTGTTGATACACTTATCAAAAAACTCTACCTCTTATGCTAATGTTAGTTTAAGGTGCAAATTACCTTATTAAACTTGTATAGTTAATTTCGCATATTACCTAACTTAAAGGAAAATGGAGAATAGATTAATTGATTTAAAAGTTATTTCATTTTTTTTTAAAATTATAGTTAATATAGTTATTAAAATTTCATAATGTTGTGCTAAAAATCTATGATATAGATTTAGTAAATCTTAATTGAATGGTTTAAAAGAAATCATTTTTAACTCACCATATGTTCAACCATTGATAGGTAAAAACAAATATTTAAGTGTAAATGTCCTAAACACAAACGATTTTACCTAATGCAAATTTTCTTATTCAAATAATAGAAAATTTACTTAAGTATTATAATTATGAGATTATGGTTTAAAACCATTGGACTACAAGTTCCTTGATATATATATATATATATATATATATACACACACACTTATACAAAAGGATCTTTAATAAACCATTGAGTTTCTTTTCCTACTTTTAGACTTTTATTCATTATTAAACATAGACTCGTAAATAAGAAAACCTCTCGTAAATAAGAAAACCTCTATTGTATCAAGAAGATATTTTTTATAAACACAAATGATAAATTCTAGAATTATCATTTTTATTGTAAATTAAATCTCTGTTAGTTTTTTTTTTAAATAGAGTAATAATTTTACTATATATATATATATATATATATATATATATATATATATATATATATATATATATATATATATATATATATATATATATATATATATATATATATATATATATATATATATATATATATATATATATATATATATATATATATATATATATATATATAAACTTACTTACCATTAAATAAAGTTATGAAGCATTATATATCAAATAAAGTTAAACTTCGTATGAATTCATTTTTAAAAGAATTTTTTTTTTTTAAAGTTTCGACTGTGTTAAAAATAAAGTGAAGGAAATGGGAAGGAGTGGGTCCAAGCCCTAACCCTGACCCATGACCTCCACTGCCACGCGCAGTGGTTGCAGCCACTATGCGAGGCATAATGGAGGGGCACGAAACCCCCTGGCTCCCCTACATGCCACTGCTACGAGCCACACCAACGATGGCTCCGCTCGCTATAGCCACCACCGGTGGTGTGAGCCACTGGCATGGCAGTTGCCTTCTCTTCGTTGTCCCTCCCTTGTAGCCGCTATGCGCCCTATTCTCATGTCATTAAAATATTTTCATCCCTGCATTTTTTATTCAAATAGAAAAATAGGGCATCTTAATAAATTTCAAAAATTAAAAAAAGCAGAATATTAAATAAAAGAAAAGATAATAAATTAAAGCGCTTTGCTTTATGGTAGGTAGGATTATTTATAGGTTTTAAGCTTTAGGTTATATTATTAGTTTTTTCTATGGACTTCAAAATTAATAAATTTTTAACCATACTGTATAAATTTGACTTTAGAATTTAATCTAGAAGTTCAAATTTTCTAGGGTTTTCTAGAAGGATTATAGACAGATTTGATTTTCTATTTAGTCTTCATCATATGAGAATTTTTTATATTTATAATTTAAATGTATTTAAGAACCCTTTTGGCTAGAAGATTATAGTATCTTATTATTAATTTTAATTATTTGAGATTGGTAAGGTAAATTAAGTATAAATTAAATTTAAGTGAAGACCTAATTATAGGCGTCAAGGTTAGAAGCCCTAGACGATTAATTATTTCAATTAGTTAATTATTACAAGTTAGTTGTTAAATGATATGATTAGTTAAATAATTATTTACATAAATAGAGTTGTTGAGGTTTTAATAACCTTTAATTATTAATTTTACTTTAAATTATTTAATTCCTTAATAGTTGTTAGTAACTCTGATTTTGTAGATTTATCTGCATTTGATGTATTATAAATTGTATAAATTGAGTTTAGTTAAAATTGTATAGTTGTATGGTTTTATTAAATGCATCGATTTGTTTAGTTTAATCTGTTTGAGTAGAATAGGTTTAAAATAAATCTAACTTCGATGGTTAACTATTCTAATGGAAAAGTTAAACAGATATCGTTAGGATTATAGGACTCTTGTTCAAATCAGATACACATTAGCCTTGGGTCAAACAAGCGCATTCTTTTAGTAATCAAATTATGTTTAGTTTATCAAATCTCATAACACCTTATAACTTCGTTAACCCTAGTTAGCCAATTAGATTCATGATAGTTAACAACTTTAGATGATATTAAGGTTTTTGGTCACCATGCAGTATGTGGTCAAACCTAGTCAAATTGGGTCCTAGATTCACCTAGATGGTTTCTAATCTTGTATCGGTTAGCGTGAACCTCTCTAAAATAGTGGCTTATGTGTGTTCGAAAGTAGTTCTACGTTAGGTTTTTAAAAAAAATGTAGTTGTGTTCTGCTCTATTTTTGGGCATTACAAATTTGTTGCCATCCTTATAAAATTATCTTATATGCTAACTTAAATATTGATATATTTTTATACTCTATTTTAAATAATGATTTTTAAAACTTCTTACATATTATTATGTATGGGATTTGAAGAACTAGTGTACATAAAAAATCCTTCTTAAAGTATGTTTGCCAATAAAAACATGTCTACTAATTACATAAAATTTTAATAAATGGCAGCTGTTAGCTAAATATAACATTGTTTAAAATTTTAATAAATCACAACTTTTAGCTAAATATAACGTTATTAATAAATTTATTGATTGGCTCATTTTTTATCGTGTGATCATTAGTTTCATTTGGGACATTTGTGGCAACCATTTTTATGAGCTCAAGACCGAAATGCATTCTTTATCTCACACACAACCATAAAATATGTGGAAGTCAATGAAATCTTGATGTATTAAAAATGAGCCCACCAAAGACTATGTCTTGGACCAATATGATGGAATGAATATTTCTTAATCCCTGACTTTTAACATAACATATTTCAATTTAAGAGACACAACTGTCATATCAAGTAGCTTTTATAATAAATAATATAAATCATGACATCGATTGATGCAAAACCAAAAAAAAGGGAGGGTCCAAATGCTTAGGCACTCTACCCCTATCCATGTGCATACGACTAGGCACTGGCTAAATGGCTGAAAATTTGCACCATACAAATTTCTGCACATTCAGATAGTTGTAACTCTGGTGAAGCACAAAATGTCATGCAATTCTAATTTCAAACTTTTTACATTTACATTAGCTTTTTGAAAGTTGTGTTTTGTTTAAATGAAATGTTTCTATTGGATTTTTATGCAATTTCAGCTAACACAATTGTTCATTATGAAGAATGGAAGGAAATATTCTGTAATGATTATTTTTTTCATTTTAAAAAGTAATTAATTTTAATTTTTTATTTATTATTTATTATTTTTATAAATTATACTAGTAAAATAAAAATATAATATATTAATAGTTAATTTTAAATTTTAATCTTTAATAATATTTATATTTTTTATTTTTTTTAATTTTTATTATTTTAATAATTATTATATTATAAATATAAGTAATGATATTAAAATTTTAATATATCATGAAATTAAGTTATTTTAAGATTAGTATATGTATTTTTAGATTCAATTGTGTGAATTTATTTATATTACCATTTCACTTGTAAAATATAAATATAGATAAATAATTACAAGTTTTTAATAAATATAATTATTATTTTTGAAATTATATTTTTAATAATAGATTATGTACATAAATAATAATAGTTTTTAATAAACATTATTATTTTTGAAAATTTTAATAATGAGATTTGTGATCTTGTAAAAATATACATGTAATAATCTTAATAATTTTTTCCATATCTCAAAACTAGCTAATTTTATATTATATATGTTATTATATAGTGATTAATAAAATAAATAAGAATATTTTTAAAAAAAAATTAAACATATAATTTATCGTTAAAAATATTTATATATATTATCTTAAAAATAATTATATTTTTATAAACTTATTACATATTTTCAAAAATTAATAATATTACTAAAATATTTATATAATATATATTCTAAAATCACTAATTTACATATCATATTAAAATATATAAATATTATTAAAATATAAATATATAATTAACTAATAATAATTATATTTATTAAAAATTCATAATTATTTACCTATGTTTATATTTTCAAAAGTTAAATTATAATATAAATTAAAAAATCATATTTTATATATTTTAGCATAAATATTTTCTATAACTTTTTTCACACAGTTGAATTGAGAAACACGAATGTTAATCTTAAAATAACTTAATTTCATAATATATTAAAATTTTAACAACAATATCTATATTTATAATATAATAATTTTTTAAATAATAAAAATTTAAATACTAAATATATAAATATTATTAGAAATTAAAATATAAAATTAAATATTAATATATTATATTTTTATTTTACTAATATAATTCATAAAATAATAAATAAATAATTAAAATAAATTATTTTTTAAAATTATACCACCCATATGATTTTGACTCTTATTAACAAGGGATGCTTTTATTTTATTTTGCCTCTATTGAAATAATGCACACATGAAAAAATATAATGCAAGTGCTCATAATTCCCATCTTTTAAACCACCATTTTTCAACATTAATTTCAAAAGTTTCAAGAAATAGAGAAAGCAGAGCTCCTATAAAGATTTTTAAATCACTATTAATTTTATAATTTTTAATAAAAAAATAAAAAAATAGATTTATGAATAAAATAGATAAACTTTTATCTTTGGTTTTTAAATATATGTAAGATACTTATATTAGTATATATTTTTAAAAAATTAATTAAAATAAATGAAAGATATAACTTTTGAGACATCTTTATTTATATGTTAAATTGATTTTAAAAATAGACATTTTGAAAGAAATATACTAAACTATTTTATATAGGTTTTTTTAAAACTATATAGTAGTAGTTTTATTGTGATTCAATATTATTAATTGTATGCAAGTTTCTAATTTTGATTGTATTGCACAAAATCAAGTTTAAAACCTTGCATGCAATATTAACATGGATTGTGAAAATCTAATAGCATTAATCGATATCATCATTCAATGTGAATGTGCTAATATTATAGTTTTATGAAAGACAAACTTATTATCACTATTGATTATCAAAGTTTGGATAATATCATATGAAGAAATGTTAATAGATAGTTTTGTTTTATATCATATGTTTGGAAACTATGGGCGCATACAACAAATATAAGAATAATCATAAGCCGACAAAAAATAGTTTCTAATATTTCTACATCATATGTTTTGACAAATTCAACATATAAACAAACTTTTATATCATATTACAAAGAAAAATCTATATTATATATTTTTATTTTATAAATTAACTTTGATTTAAAAAATATATATTATATTTAATATATTAAAACAAGAGCAATCTTAAACATATGTGATAAACATAAAATTGCTAGTTTATATTAAAAAAACTTTTTTTATATGCTACAAATAATATAATATTTTATTGTAGATAATCAAAAAGACAATATTATATCATCATTTTACCTATAGGTAAAAAATAGAGAAAATATTAATTGTGTGTTTTGTGTTAAAAAAACATAATAACCACTTTGTAATAAATATCAAAGCGAATAACATAAAAGTCTCAACTCCCTCACTATAAGCATTACATTCAATATTCTAAAAAAACTAAGCTTTCACTTTTATTGTTCACTACGAAAACAATAGCATGGTCTTTTTCCTTTTAATAAATTTTTAAAAGGACGGCTTTCATTACTTTATGGATATGCTTTTCCGATTCAGCATCAAATCAAATCATTTGGAAGCATTCATGATTTTGAAGGGAGTGTTTATATAGAAGTATTTGGTTGCTGGAATACCAAATGCTAGATAATGTCAATTTTGGAAGATGCTGAAATTTTGGAAGATATTTATCTTGAAAATGATATGGTTTACCGTGAAGATGACTGAGAAGATGCATTTTCTGCGTTTGGGTATCACAATCTGGAACTGGAATACGTTTAATTTTTGAATTGTTTTTAAACATAATTATGTTTTTAACATTTGTAGAAGTTTTTGAGTATTTATTTTATGTTTCTATGACATCACTATAAACAAGCAAATTTTTTATTATTATTTTTAATTTGTTTTGATTACGTAAAAATAGGTTTTGAAAGGACCCGAAACTTTTTACACAAGGATTACAGATAAAACATTTAAGCTCCAAAAGGACAAGTGCATCAGCACCAAAAAAAACAACACAACTGAGTCCTTAAACAAAAAGAACAGCCAAAAGACAAAGGACAGCAAAAAAGGAAAGCAAGACAGCAAGCTGCTGTCTAAACACATTTCATCAGTTCTGCAGCCTGATCAGCAAGAATCTGCATGTTTGCAGCAGACATCTTCAGATCTTCCATGTCATTCTTGTTGCCATCCTCCATCTTCTTGAACCTGGATCTCGTACACCTGCTAGGTCCCTGATCCTTTTTAGTCTCAATGATCTCTTGGTTCCCTTTCCCATTGTCAAGCTTGTCCACCAGGATCTTCACGTGCTCATTTGAAGCCTTAAGGATAGCATAGCTCTACTCTGCAGTATTCCCCATGGTCTTCTCCAGCTTGTCAATTCTCTTTTTCATAGTCTCAACTTTCCTGGTAATAACATTATTGCTTTCAATTTTCTCCTCCATGGCAGTAATTCTGTCATTGAAGATAGCAATACCCTCAGCTCTGGCGACAATGTCAATGAGCTCATCAATTGTCTGGCCCATAGTTTTCTTCCCCAGGTTCATCCTCTTGATAACCCCCGTCTCTTTTTACAGCTGGTGAATGCGGGTCTTCATCGCAGTGATATCATTTTTCATTATGCTAAGGGTAGACAAGAAGGCCCAGCACCCCAGATTCTCAAAATCCATATTCCTTCCCTCTATTTTCTCAAAACCCTTATTCCCTTCCTCCATGTTCTCCTTAGGACTCTCCACATTCTCCTTCTCCAAGTTGGCCTTATCCTTCTCGTGCCCATCTTTCTCAATATTAGTCATAGCCTGTGCAACCTCTTGCAAGATATTTTCCTCAACCCACACATTTTTCCTGGAATCCCCACTCTCCTCCACAGCAGGGTTGTTGTCCACACGGTTTTCCTAATCAATCTTTTCCTGGGAGGAAGAGCCCTCATCAGAAGATATGAAAACCCTTTTCGCAACTTTCTTCTTCTCTTTTTAGCTCTAGTGCGTTTGCCAATAGGTTCCAATCTCTTTTTCCCCTGCTTCTTAGAACTCTCTTCCCTGCTCTCTTCTTCCTCTAACTCCATATCAGTTGTCGAATCCTCCATCTTCCCTTTCTTTTTATTTTTCTTAGGATTGACCTCCTAGTACTCCTCAGAATCCCCCTCCTCATCTTCTATATCCTCCATAAAAGGCTCCTCAAACTCTTTCCCATCAGTGTCATAGTCCTCGAGGGCTTTTCTGTTAAGCCTGGTTCTTTCCACCTTCTTCGACTTCAACACCTCAAAGATGAGGACTGTGAGCCCTTCATGGCAAGCATGATCACCCTCTGGATCCCTTTGCCAGTGGAGAAGAGAATCATTCAAAGAACTCAGCAGGTAAAAAGGAAAATTAATCTTTACCCCATGCCTAAAGTGATTCAGAAGGATAAGGTGATGGTTGTAAATTTTAGTATACCGACCATCGAGGGTAATGTAACCTATAATAACAAATAAAACAAGGCGCCAGGGCCTAGAAATGAACTTAGGGTTAAAGTACGAATTGTCCACCTTAACCATCTGATTTCTCTCATGCTCCATGGGCGCAAAAGCCTCCAAAGCTTTGTCTAAAATCTTCCTATCCATGTAGAATTTGATGCCCTCAGTCATCAAGCCAGTCGCTTCTACAATCACCTCCTTAGTCACCTCCATACTTTGCGTGCCAACCAGAACACTCCCCTTATTCCAAGTTTTGATGAAATTTCTAATCACTGCAACTTTCCCCCCATGCATTCTCTCCAAGAAGTCCACCAAACCCCCTTCTTTGACAATTTTCCATATCTCCTTATTCTATTTCCAGTCACTACAGTTCGTCGTCTCACACCTCCTCTTCCTACCTCCCATAGCTATGTAAGATAATAGAGAGCCCTTGTCCAGATGAATCCCCACACTCTGCAACTTAGCCTTCAAACTGTAATAAAAATTATTAATGTTATGAAAAACCCATAAATTGTGCCAAAGGACCCCAATAATTATCTCGGAATCAGGCCATTGTCCTTCATGATCATCACACATATCGCTGCACTCAATACTCATTAATAATCTCTTCATTCAAAACATGTTGCTTACTCATTGTCCTCTCCTTATTAATTAATGATGATCCATCACAAGGGATATCTGAACCATCATTCCACTCAATTTCCACCTGGCTTTACAAGCCACATTCGCATCCCAGTCAGCCACCGAATTGGCCTCCCTGAAAATGTGGGTTATCATGCATTTTTCAAAGGTGTCAATAACATTTTTGGCCTTACTAATAACATTGGCTATGGTCCACGAAGGGGTCATTGTATTCTTCAAACAATTAACAATACTTAGGGAATCCCCTTCAATCCAAATTTTAGTATAACTCTTCCTTTTAGCTAATAATAACCCATAAAGAGCAGCATTAGCCTTCGCCACCTGATTGGTATTAGAACCTATAGGAATTGTCATAGCCCCTTTGCAGTTCCCAAACTCATCCCTGATAACCATTCCGCAGCCAGCAGTTCCAGGGTTGCCTTTCAAGGCACCATCAAAATTAATTTTGACCCATCCATTAGGGGGACAGTCCCACCTAGCCTCTTTTCTCAAATTACTTTTGATGTCTTGAACCTTCCTTCCTTCAAGCTTCCACTTCTTATAGACTTTGGCCTCCCAATCATTCTTCGGGTCTTGATAGTTCTTAATCAACCCCAAATTCTCCAACAGAGCACTCTTAATCTTGTGAAAAATACTATCCCAATTGAACTCCTTATTCCTGAAAATTCTTTCATTCCTTTCTTTCCAAACCCCCCAACACAAAAATGGTAGGAAGAAATTCCAAAAGGAGATTAAAAACTTACTGTTAGTCGGTGGTTTCCAGCACATAAATAGCTCCTGAATGTTTTGAGGAAACACCCACTCCATATTCATCAGATCAAATAATTTTTCCCATATTTGACTAGTAAAAGAACAATGAATAGTCATATGGTTGATATTCTCCTCATCTTTTTTGCAAAGACAACATCTATTAGTTAGAACAAAGCCTCTTTTCCTGAGATTGTCAATAGTAAGAACTTTACCCTACAATAAGATCCAAAAGAAAACATTAATTTTAGGAGTTAACCCCTTGAGCCAGGCTTTAGCTCAACAAGGTTCAGGAATGTCTTCAAAGTTCTACATTTATAGGGATGAAACCGAGAACAAGCCATTAGTATTATATCTCCAAATAAGAGTATCCTCATCATCAATAAGAACAACAACATTCAGAAGGTTATTCAAGCTCCTGAGAGAAGGATCAAACCTCGACAAGTCAATCCATTTGCCCCCCCGCCCCCCCCCCCCCCAATAGTCCTCCACATGAGTGCCCAAGATTTGTTTACAAAGGATAAACATCTCATTCCAAATAGGAACCTCCTTAAGGGGTTTATCAAGCAGCCAAGTGTCATCCCAAAAAAGAATTTTCTTAACATTACCAACCTTCCATTTCACCCCCTTCTTTATCATATCCTTTCTTCTTAAAGCATTGCCCTAAATACACGATCCACCTTGGAAAGATTCAGAGTTTAAGAAATTAATGAAATCAAAGCTGTCCCTGTTGTTTATTATAATTTCCAATTATAATAAGGTTAATTTTATAGTTTTTAAAAATAAAATTATGTTTAAAAGTTTTTTAAAATTTTAACATTTTGTAGAACTTTTTTTAATATTTTTTTTAGTTTTCTATACAAATTTATAAAATAACAAACTCCAAAATACACATATCATCATTATAAGCAAGCCATTGATTTTATTAATTATTTTTTTCAAAATATTGTGTACAACCCAGCTCACTAGGGGCACCGGTAAGAAAGAGTCAGGTAGAGAAAACCTATCGTCTAGCCCCAAAAAGAAAACTTGATAAGATTACAAATAAATGAATGAGGCATTCCTCATTTACATAATGCAGATATAGTGTTATAAATTTATAGTTTGATGAGTCTTTGATGCTCTTTCATGCCCCAACTCTCATTTTTGTCTGTAGATCCTGCATACATAGAGCATACGACTACTGTGTGCTTTTGTTAGTACCACAATCCTTGTAATATTTTAATGAAAAAAATCATATAAATTGTAACCCCTAATGAGGTACATTCATCTAGTAACTTTTGTATGAGTTTAAAAAAAATCTTATTAATTATATTACCTTCATTGGCCTCCTTGGATTCTTACCTCAATGAATCATGCTTGTCAAGAGAAAAACATGACCAATTAAATGAGTTCATACATGATATATCTTTGTTAACCTCATAATTTCTCTACAAACCAGGGTTAGAATTCTACGAAGCAATATCCAGTAAGAAAGTTAACCAAGAAATCACTATATATGTTAAATTACGTGAGTGACAGAAGATTGAGGCTCACCAGAGCCATAAACATGAAAGGAAGAAGAATTAGTGTAAAAAAGACATAAACCATATATATGCTCACTTGAGGCAAAAAAAAGTTACACCGTATCCATACTAAATCTAAAACAAGTTACATATGAAAATAGTAAGTGGCAAATTTCTAAGCTCATCTCCGCATATGGTCCCAACAAAAATATGTGGTTACAATACAAAGAATGCATTGTAAAAAATATAATTTTGGCATTTGCCCTAGTCTGACATGATTTGCACTCAAATCCTTCATCACAGATAACTGGAAATGGGCGGATAGATGTTGACGGGCCATCATCGACCCAGCTAAAGTATCTGCAACCATTGTTTCCTTGTGATACCCAATCTACATTACTTCTTATTATATAATGAATAGTATTTACATTACAAACATAAAATATATACACATTAGCAACCTTTTTTCTATTTGGGCAGCACCAAAATTTTCGTCCAGGGTTGCTCTATGTCCGCAAAGTCTTCAACACACATTGTCCACTACCACATGGATAGTTTGACACATTTAGAAGAGCCATCAACCCTATATCAATAATGCACTATATTTACTACATTTATTACATAAGTATTATAACATATAATCATATGATTGAATCAACTAAGAAATGAAGAAATAATGCAGAAGATCAACTTCAAGAAACAATTTTTTCCGCCCCTACACGATGCCCTAATTTGACGCCATTTAAATTACTAGATTTAGAGTGAGTGATATCAAGCATGTTACTCTAGTGAGAATATATATGGTTTAGGTCTTCATGACTCAATCTCTACTAACAAACTAAAACTCAATCCAAAACCACCATAAATCTTAGTGTTGTTATGATATATTCATAGAAGGCATGGTTGGAGCAGCACTAAATATATCATATCAACACTAAATATGTCATGTGTTGTTATGATATATTTAGTGTTGTTATGATATATTTAGGGTGTTATCATATATTCGTAGAAGGCATGGTTGGAGCAGCACCAAATATATCATGTGTTGTTATGATATATTTAGTGTTGTTATGATATATTTAGGGTGTTATGATATATCTGTAGAAGGCATGGCTGGAGAAGCACTAAATATATCATGTGTTGTTATGATATATTTAGTGTTGTTGTGATATATTTAGGTTGTTATGATATATTCATAGAAAAGCATGGTTGGAGCATAACTAAATATATCATGTGTTGTTATGATATATTTAGTAGTGTTATGATATATTTAGGTTGTTATAATATATTCGTAGAAGGCATGGCTGGAGCAGCACTAAATATATCATATCAGAACTAAATATATCATGTGTTGTTATGATATATTCATAGAAGGCATGGCTGGAACAGCACTAAATATATCATGTGTTGTTATAATATATTTAGTGTTGTTATGATATATTTAGGGTATTATGGTATATTTTTAGAAGGCATGGTGGTGCAGAGAACCTCATGAAGACAAGGGGATCACTTGGTTGACTTAAGTAAATATAGACACAAAAGACTACAAAGACCTACAAGGTCTCAATACTTTGTAATTTGGATTTTTCTTGGATATATTTTACTTAGAGTCTCTTGTGCATGGTCATAAGTATCATTTCCTTCATTTTTCATAGATATGAAATAAGTTTCCAAGCCTTTGTGTTTGGTCATGGATTTCTTGCTCTCATTGAGTGTACAAGGTTCTAAACACTATATATTATCACTATGATTTGAGGGAAGAGTCTTTGATATGTCTTAGATGTGTATTTTAATCATTTTTGGTAGGTTAAAAGACAGTAGAATGAACAACATCCTCAAGCATTGGGTTTGTGTTTGGAAAATGCACTAAAAATGAATCATAGGTATAGCAACGAGCATAGTAGGCACACAAGGAGGTTTTTTGAAGGTTGATTCCATCTAAATACATGGAATACAAGGTAAAAGAACCCTTGGAAGAATCTGGAAATGATTGGAGGGCCAAGAACTAGAAAGCCCTAGGTTAGAGCCCCTAAAAGAGAGGGTTTGTTGCATGGAAGGCTAAAATGATAGGAAGTCTCAAAAAAAGTTGAAAATGTGTTGATTGGGAATATTTTTAAAGACATTTTGAGGGTTTGGGATATTGGGAAGCCATTCTGTTAGTATTTTCTTTGGAAAAGTGCAAAATTAGGCCTAAGTAGGAAAGTGGAGACAACAGATTTTAGGAAAGATGAACCAAAGGAACAATATTCAAGATTGATATATGTTTTAGGACTTGGAAAAGGGTATCTAAAACCTTCATTATTTTAGCAAGTTGTTTGGAAAAGTAGGAAGATAATCTTTGATTACTCGTTGGTGAGGGCTAGTAGATCTAAGGCCTAGAATGAGGAATTGAGAGTTGGGCACTAAGACATTTTCAAGAAAGGTATCAAAACTTGTTTATAAGGTTAAGCATGTTAAAACCCTTAGATGGTACTAAAAAATATAAAATAAAAATTAGAGAGATAATACTCGCAACAATACAATAAGAAAATAAATGCCCAATATGCTCAATTTTAAACAAACCCACAACTAGAAATGTTTATGAGATTTGTTACAAAATGTGTATAGAAATGTGTTGATTTTCAACAATGCTCAAATGTTCAAATGACATCAAAATGGAAATACAAGCATACCCATTTGGTCTGAAATTATACAGGTCTGAAGAAGTAGGTTGGAATGGAAAATTGGAGCCAAGAAAATGGATGTTGCACCTCCAAATCTGATCTCTCCCCTTCAATCTTGGTTTCTCTTTGTTAGCTAGCACAGGGCAATTCCAAATCAGAAAAGAGCTCCTTCAAAGATAGGGGCAGTTTGACCTCCAAACCCACACAGCCCACTTATCTTGTATGGCCAGCTATGTGCAAGGTTACAACCAGTAAAGGAGTAGAATATGAGTAATAAACCCTCTAAATTTCCCGTCTGGCATTAACAAAGTCACTCTTTTTATTTCTTCTATCAAATCCACATATTGAATTAAAAACTAGAACAATGAAGCTCAAATGTGATCTTTAAATGAAACCACCAATCACCAATGATTTAGATATTCTATACAAAGGTTTTTGTCCTCACAAGGTCAATGATTGAACCAAATACAATCAACTTAAAATCAGCAAGAATTTTTTACAACAAATGAAATTCATTGTGTTAAGAATGTCATACAAATTACAAATGTCTATTAAAGAAAGAATTAGAAAAACTAGAGTCCTCCATACTTCCTTCTAATATATGTGACTCTCTCATGTTCATTCATTCTCAAAAACCCTATGGCTCTTGCAGGTTCAAGCAAAAAATTGTCATATGCGTCAAGCATAGAACCTTCGCTAAGATCTGTGATGGCTTTTAGTACATTTTACACATTAGCTTCATCATTTTTTAAATCAGATTTATCCATTTTCATAGGCTCTTTGAGGTCTGCACTCAACTCTTTGATCACTTCACAAATCCCATCTTAGGTACCTACCATGCTTCCCTTCTTCCTCTTTGGCCTCCTTGACGATGATGATGAAGAGTTCTCTCTGCTGCCTGCACTATATTGATGAGATGTAGGTGTATCAATACCATCATTAGCTAAATCAGCAGCAGTCTCAAAAGATGAAGTATCGATACCATGATAAGTGATATCTTCCTCATCATTAAGATTGAGGGCCTCGTCCATAAGGTGCCCTTCTTCTGTCTCTTGAGTTTTTGCAGTTGTGGTGCCCTCAACTATGTCATTCCCCACAATGAATTCTAATTCATTGTAGTATTGAAACGAATGCCTCTTAAACTCTCTAGCATTTTTAAATTCCTTTCTTTGTATGATGGCATAATGATTGAATTTATTATTTGTATTTCATTAGTAAATAAGATATATTCAACTTAAAAGAAGAGATTTTAAGATCATGTTACCTTCAATAACTCATCCCAAACACTATCATCAGCATCCATAGATTGAGTACTCTCATTCCATGCAAAACCACTTATATTCTTCAAGACTTTCATTATTCTATAACCTTGCTTCCACATTTTCAGCTTGTTCTTGAAGTTATCCTTGGATAGATTCATTTTCAACTCCACATTGAACCTCCTTTCAATGGCAGTCCAAGATTCTTTTTTGGAACCTCCTTCACTTTTTTTCCAGGCTACACTTGCTTGTAGAGCAAGTCTAGAAACTTGTGTTCCATTTCTTTGGTCCACAAAACCTTCTTGCAAGAAGAAGAAGTTGGATGGATGACTTGAATGTCAGCATCCATGCTCATCAATAGATCTGCGTATTACATACGTGAATCACATACACTAAATATGTCTTAACAACACTAAATATAACATGACATCACTAAATATGTCATAACAGCACTAAATATAACATGACATCACTAAATATGTCATAACAACACTAAATATAACATGACAACACTAAATATGTCATAACAACACTAAATATAACATGACAACACTAAATATGTCATAACAACACTAAATATAACATGACAACACTAAATATGTCATAACAACACTAAATATAACATGACAACACTAAATATGTCATAACATCACTAAATATAACATGACAACACTAAATATAACATGACAACACTAAATATGTCATAATAGCACTAAATATAACATGACAACACTAAATATGTGATAACAACACTAAATATAACATGACAACACTAAATATGTCATAACAACACTAAATATAACATGACAACACTAAATATGTCATAACAACAGTAAATATAACATGAGAACACTAAATATATGATAGCAACACAAATATAAAATGAACCCATCAAAAAAAAATTCCATATATCAGTTTGTGAAAACACAAACATCTGACATTTTAAAGTTTAAACATTGTCATAGTAGTTATTCAAACAACTAAGATCGAGATCTGTAGTCTTCCCACATCCTTATTGCTATTTCATCTCAAAATTTCCCCCAATCATCTCTTTCATGTTGGCTCAACCCATATGTCTCAAACATTGGGACATTATCCGATCATAACCATATTCCTCTTCAATTTCTACCTCAGATGGAAGACCATCCTCTATCGTAATGAAGTTGTGTAGTATGCAACATGCCAAAACAATATTTGTTTGTGTCATGATTTGATAAGACGTCGCATGCTTCAGGAAAACGCTACTTCAAAATCCCAAATTTACACTCTATTGCATTCCTGAGTGAGGAGTGTCGATGGTTAAACAACTCTTGTGGTGTGTTTATTGGGTTTGCTCCTAAAAACTCCTTTAGGTGGTAACATGTACACTGATAAGGTGCGAGAAATCTCAATACGTTTGGATATCCAGCATCGACCAAATAATATTTTCCTACATAAAATAAAGTATATTGTTATAACGTTGTGTTATTTTTCATATGCTTCACTATATAATCATATTTTAAGTACCTGGGAGAAATACCAGTGGATCTGATCTCAAGAGAGCTGAAGCTAGAACATGACTATCTGCAATAGACCCTTCCCAACCAACAAGGATGAATTGAAACTTATAATCAAATAAACACACTCCCATAACATTCTGCGACAAGTTGCCTTTTCTATCACAATATTTAGCTTGTATGTTGACATCAACAGTGAGTGGTATATGGGATCCATTGATTGCTCCCACACAGTACTGTAGTCAAAAAATTCATAATATAATAAACACGCGATAATACGATTACAACTATATCAAACCAAATTGAACCACTAGGAGATATACCTTGAAGTATGGATCAAAACGGTTCTTCCCACTGATTTTCAGAGGAGTATTTGGACCAGGGGGTATAAGATAATCCGCATGGAGTGCTAAGATAGCCCTCAAGACCTTATGGAAGTATTGTATTACTATCTCTCCTAAATGCCCAAAGTTATGGGAAATCTTACGATTCCTCAAATTGTGGCCAACGGTATGGAGGAACATGACTAATTGTTCTTCTAACGTGAGATTTTCAATATCTTTGATGCTTCCTTTTTGCCTTAAAATATTGGCTACATGAAAGAAGGCTCATCTACTCATACATATTTGGTCAAAGAAATGTGTCTCATTAGAGTCGATAATACACATATAAAAAGGAATTACATCTCTTTTACGCTTACACATTTTTCTACTACCTTCTTTTGCATACACTACTATGGTTGTGGCAAGGGCAGCAAGAAAAATTGCAACAAGAGGACTGACTCTGGTCCTCTTGAAAATCTCTCCTTGAACTTTTATATCATCAATAAGATCCATCAATAACCTAAACATGGAAAGATACCAATCACCAAACAACATAGGAGAGGAAGATAATGAAAATCCATAAGAAAGATCCCAACTATAATGAAAGAACTAGCTGGCCAATACAATGAGAAATACAAGTATGTGTAAACACCTAAAAATGGTTCACACCTATGTGTCCCCTTTTAACATGTCTTTATCTTGTGTCATTCCTCATTTGATCATTTACTAATATTTCCCTCATTTTTCATCATAACCTCAATTTCTTTGGCCAAATCAATCCTAATCGATCCTAATCATTCCTAAACCAATCCTAATTATTCCTAATAAGTCCTAAACCAATCCTAAATATTCATAAACATTCCTAAACTGATCCTATTTGATCTTAAACCATTTCAAACCTTCCTAAATTTGTTCAAATCAGTCTCAAATTAGTCCTAATCAGTCCAAGACCATTTCAATCATATTCAAATCAATTCAATCCCAAATTAATCCAAGGAATTGTCAAAGCTCATTGATGCCTCATCATCATCATCATCATTCCAGCCTAATAGCATTGTCAAATTTCATCGATGCTATCTTATCATATCATCCTTTAATCACGCACATTGTCAAAGTTCATTGATGTTGTGTTGTTCTCTAATCAGTTTTTAATCATCAAGATCGGTTCAAACCCTAATCAAATATTCCAAGACCCAATCCCCTTTCAATCATACATCATTAATTCAGCCAATCATTCTACTAATTCATCTCCTTGGGATAGATAATCCAAAATTTATCCCTTTTGTATTAATCTATTTAATAGATTAATCTCCCTATCCTAAGTCTCCTACAATTAATTAATGTTGAATAAATTAATTGTTCCCTTTTTGAATTATGGGATTTTATAAATTCCTAAATTCCTAATTAGCCTTTTTGTGGGAATAATTATTTTTTAATTATTAAAATGTGACTCTTACACATTCCCTCAAATTATGCTTCATGACCTTCTATTAATTAGCCTTCACATTCCTTACATCTTTCCCTATCAATCTTTCCACTAATTTGGCCTCCAAATTACCTACTAACTAGCATCATCACTTTTTCCTTGATTTGTGCATTGATTTATGCATTCCTAATTGTGCATTCAATATGTCATAATTATGACAATCTTCCAATTTGCACTCTCATTTCTAAATATGCATTTTGGTCTCCAATTCCTATAAATTGAGATCAAATTTCTCAGTTCAATCTAACCATCTTCTTTCAAATCTTCTTGTCATCATTATAGTCTTATCAAAAATATATTGCTTTCATTGTGTCAACATGGGAACTACATCCACTCTTTAAGAGAAGCAAGAAAGGACACAATTATCAAATTGAGGGAGTTTTGTTTAGAATTTGCATTTCTTTGTCTCAATTTCTTTCGTGTTTAGATAGATTGATTGTGCATACTTTAGAGTTTGATGGTTCCTCTTGTGTGGATTTTTTCTTAATTTTCCTATCCTAAGTTTGGTGAACCCGACATGAAGACCTAATTTTCTGATAAAAACTTGTGTTTTGTGCATTTGCAGGGTCCCAGAAGGCTTTTTAGGAGCTCAAAGGTGAAACTGCGCAGTTGGTAGGAGAAGTTGTGTAGTTGGTAGCTAGAACTATGCAATTAGGGCCCTAAACTGTGCAATTGGTCATGGGAACTACACAATTGGAGTGCTAGTTCTGCATTTCTCATTTCCTATGTTTTCTACATTTCATGTCTATTTCGGATTGTTTCTAATCAATTTTAAGGGATTAACATGAACTCCAAATTGATTTAATTTCAGTTTTTAAAGGCTTAATGAACCCTCACACTTTATTTTGGAGTACCTAAAATGAACTTCACATCTCAGTTTTATTAAGGCAATGAATCTCATCTAGTTAGGACTCAAACAAAAAAAATCAATTTCAATTGATCAAGCAAATATCCTAAAGGTTCTCAGTTCTGCAAATTAGCTTAATTAGGGGATAAATTGATCAATTTTAATCCATATCTGTAAATTAATAGGACAATAAACCCTAATTCTACAAATTTAAATGTTTCTAGGGTTAATTGGCTATTTACATTAAGTAGAAAGTCTTGAAACTCTATTTTTCATTCTCTAATTGCAAAATTGCGCAACTGGGGCCTAGAACTATGCAGTTGGGGTCTAAAGCTGCGTGGTTGGTAGAAATGCGTAGTTGGTAAGAGAAACTATGCATTTGGTTAAGTTGCACAATTGGTCTACTAAACTACGTAATTGGTAAGTGCAGTTTGTTTTTCTTTCAAATCTCATTTATTTGATGTCAAATCTATGTTTTTGCACTTAGGGTAGTAGGCTTTTTGTTACTGGTCATCATTTTCATCTTGTGGCAATCATGGGATGAAGACTCAATCCTAACTACTAACACATTTGATGCAGGACATGTGATGAAGACCTTGTGTGTCTTCTAAAATAATCATTTGTGTGTTTTATAGATAGAAAACACTTCATTTGGTGCACTAAAATGAACCATTTTCTTTTAAGTGTTTGATGTTCCTTCTTTTGTAATCCCAAGAATTGTATGGATGTATCCTCTCCTCTCGCCTTCACGGATCTTGGGTGAAGAGAAATCTATGCAATTCTTTTAGAGAGGTTTGCCTTGGACCAAGGTGTTCACTTTGAATGTGCTAAGTGTTGAGAGATAGCTTCATTCATATTGAAGCATATATGTAAATTAAAACACACACACACACACACAGATATATATATATATATATATATATATATATATATATATATATATATATATATATATATATATATATATATATATATATATATATATATATATATATTAATTCTAATATAATCACATATATATTAATTGAACTTATTGATTGTTGACTACCCAAATGGCAGAATGATAACTATCATAAGTAAACCGATTGTATCAAAGTCATGAGTAAATCAATTATATTGAAGCATGATCAATACCATGTTAATCATGATAACAATAACCACTATTGTTATCGTATCAAATCGTGGTTCATATAAACTGTTAATACACAAATCATTTTTTATTGTTGTGTTTACATAGGGTCATGACCCTATGTGGCACAAGCCACGTATGGTTATGCCCCTATGTAAGCATAACCTTTCACCGTAATACTTATATATATGATATCAATGCTTGTTGAGGTAGACAATCAATAGCAGTGGAAATTTTATTACTACAACAAGCATACAATACTTATAATTTTTGCAATATTAACATTTATCAATCTCAGCAATATCATAGTAAATATTCAGACTGAGATAAATTATGGTTGTATACACCCAAAAATGGTCGCCTAGACTTTGGGCCCCATTTATTTGATTTATCAATCCTGAATCATTTTTATCAATAATCAATATTTTCAACAATATCAATTTCTTGATCAAGTCTTAATTTCGATCATATATTAGATTTTTATCCTTGGGCTAACCATTTATCCTAAGTCTTTATTTGATTAAAAGGAATATTTCCTCCCCTTTTAATTAAATAAAAAGCCCCCACTTTCCTCTTATCCTAAGTTGCACAAATAAAGCATTATTCCTATTTTATAAAAAGGAGAAAAGCACTTTTTGTCTCATATGGACATAAAGTCAACTCTTATTTTCCTATTGGAGGATATGTGTGCACATGGATTGCTCCTCTTTCAAGCTCCACCGCTGATTAAGACTTTTTGCCTCTTAATCTCCATGGTCCATTTCACCTCATTTCTTATAAAAAGAGAGCTCTCTCCTTCATTTGTATACCATGTTTTTATGCTAATGTTATGTTGCAGGTTTTAGGTGCATTTGAAGTTTTTGAAGACATTGAAGACTTGCTTTCATCATTTAGTTGCATATTTGCTTTCTTAGTTGCATGATAATGGCATTCTTAGTGTAGATTTCTTCTTATGCAATAGATTAATCTCACATAGTCTAAATAGGAGGCATTGTAATCCATTGCCATTTCCTTTCATAGATTAGTTGCATTGTACTTTTCTTTTATAGCTTAAATTGCATTCTCATATAGCTTGCATTGCATCTTCATAGTGACTCTTGAGGATATTGGCATTGTTGCCCTTGTCCTCACTTGAATCTCTCATTGTGTGGTTGACTAGCAAGGTCACAAGCTTGTAGCTCTAGCTGAGATCAAACACATCATAGTCCCTTGCAACTCCATGCATAGAGAGCTATGAGCTGCTTTGTGAGGCTTCATTCTTGAGCAACCTTGCATGTAATGGTTCATAGAAGTGCACCATTTTAGTGTCTACATTTTTGGCGCCCACTGTGGGGTAGAGTAGATAGGCTTTATCTTTTATTTCATTTGCATTTTCATCATTTTTCGGATTATTTTTCAAAAATTTTACAGTTCTGGTTTTCTGTCTCAGAGTATCGCGTGATACTTCTCAAAAATATCATGCAATATACCTTTGTATAGTGGTGCGACACTTTGCGTGATAGAAGAATCATCTGCCAATACTGAGGTATATCACCTGGCATCGAGCGAAGTATCGCCCGCCCATAGTGCGAAGTATCACCTAGACTGAGGTATACCGCGCAACTATAGGAAACTATGTCACGCGATACTGGTGAAGTCTGAGGTATATCGCCTGATCTGACAGAGACTTGCATTTCCAGTTTTATCATCTAAATTTGATCATTTTAGCTTGCTATTTTATTTTACTGTATTTAGATAGGTCTAACCTGCATCTTTTAGCTTGAATCTATCAGTTTATTGCATATTTACATTTGGATTTTGATTTTGCTAACCTTCTTGGTCTAACAAGTTGTGTTTGTAGGTGCTCTCATTGCTTGAAAATTGCTAAAAATGCATGTCAAAGAGGGCTACTAACAGTTTTTGCAGGGCTGCCCAAGCATAAAATAAAAATAAAAATTTCTTGCTTGTTTATTTATTTTCCTTTCAAGTGTGGCATTCACTAATTGTATTAGGAATCTTTAAAACTTTGTGAAAGAGATTTTGAGGTGGTAGGAGAAGTATGCTCTTCACCTTTAGGTGAACCAGAAAATCTTGACCCATCTTAAGGTTTTGGAAGCAAGGGAGTAATTGAACCTCTTTGCTTGGTGTGTTTGGGAGAGATTCTTGAGATAGGGGAGTATGCTCTTCACCCTTGTGGTGAACCAAAAACCTTGAACCTCAAGAGTTGATCTATTCTTTGTTTAGTTTAGGATCCTTTAGCGGGCCTGCTCTTGAGCAATCAAGAGGAACGACTCCAGTGGGGACAACCTTGTCGTTATTTTCCTTGGTGGCAAGTGATTCCAACTCACTATAATCTCAAGGCTATCAAGGACACCAAAAACCTTGGTAGATATAACACTTATCTTCGTTTGATGTGAGTAGCTCATGGGATTGTGACCATGGGGAAAACATTGAACAAGAATGCTTAAGGTACTCTTGAGGCCACAAGGTCCTAGTCCTTTATGAGGAGCAAGAGGGGTGTTGTGAACGGAAATCCTTATTAAGAACCATTAGATAGAAGCCACCTTATTTTAGCCACTTATCTTCTTAGTGAAAGGATTGATCCAAGTGGTTTACCCAGATCACCTTAAGATACTCACCATATGTGTCCCTTTGGTTGTGTCATTTGACACTTCCACGACAAAGCCAACATCTCTTGTGGGTAACCACTTGGTGTGAGGCGAGGGGGCATCAAGTTGTGGGCTAAGTTGGTAAGCATTGAGCCTTGACTTTTTAGGATATATTTGCTTGAATTGTCTTCGGTTGTGTGATGTCAGTGCAAATGTTCTTACATACAAACAATCGGTAGCATTCATAGGGTGCTTTTTCAATTCTGATATCACAAGTGTTTGTCTTGGCAAGGTTGCTTTTGCCCTTGTTTCAAGTGTTTGAGACATGTTTGATCCCTCACTATTTGCAAACCTACCAAAATTCTGTTGATATTGTGACTGAAATCGAAAATATCAACCCTCAGACTGGAAATTTTGACCAAACAGACCCAAAAATGCAAATTTTACACAATTCTGGTCAAGAGTTGAATAATTCTGCAACAGTATCGCACACTGTAAAGTGAAATATTGTGCGATACTTCGCGCCTGCTAAAAATATCGCCTGCTTTGAAGAGAAATATCACGCGATAGTTCACCCTTGACGGACTATCGCCCGACCTACCTGGAGTATATCGCCCGCCAGTGCTGAGGTATATCACCTGGCTTCGTGCAAAGTATCACGCGGTTATAGGTATGTCACCCCAGTAGCCTGGAGTATATCGCCTGGTTAGTTTCTGTCGTGCTTACAATTTAGTCAGTTTCAGTTGCTGTTAATCAGGCTAGGTCTTAGAGTAGGCTTCTCGCCCTAACGTTTGAGACCTGTCTTGACTCTAAATTTTTGGTTTAGTCTTCCGGGATAGCATCATTTGATTTATGAAATCACTTTGAAATAATTGTCAAGTTAGAAGGTCATTCTTGGTGCCAAGGTTCATCTCTAAGATTGTTAGCTACATTCTTAGAAAATTTTAAGTACTCTTATTGTCCAAATTGCTTTCATTTAAATCTCAATTTCAATTATCTTTTGGCCTAATCCAACCTCCTGATTCAAAAGTGCAAGGGTAGTCACCCTTTGATTTGAAGCACCTCTTTGACAGTGTTGGTAAAGCCCTTTTTTTCTTTTCATTTCTCTTTGGACAATAGAGGACTTTAATTATCCTAGTTTGGCATTGACACTTTGAGAGGTCACCTTATCATTGAGAGTATCTTTCTTTCATGTCAGTTATGACAAGGTACCAAGTTAATCAAGGGAAGCGACCCCCTATTGCCTTTAGCTAGTTACCACCCGTCAAGACTCGTCGACAACAAAAGGAAAAAGGACCCCTTTTTTATCAATCTCCTAAGAGTGAATCTGAGGTTTGTTTTAATTCGGGAGCTAATCCTAGTGAAGTGAGCACCTCTTTTGTACCACTTTCATCAAGTATGGACATGAGTTACACTTTCACCTGACAACAAAGAGAAGCCATGAATCAAACTCTTGAGGATATCTTCCAACGACATAGAAGAGAGTACGGTGGTTCTTCTCATGCTAGTCCACCCAGGTCACCTCCCAACAATGTGAGGTATTTTGATGCTCACCAATGAGCCAAGAGACACCATAAGCAAGCTCACTCAGATTTAGGGTCACAACACGAAGACCAGAATAACGAATCTAGTGATCACCACATAAACGCAGCCAATGCAATAAGGCATTCAAGACAATCCTCCCCACTTAAAGACACCTCTCGATATGCAAATACAAGATTGAGAAGCATTGAGAGAGAGAAGCAAGCCTATTTAGATGAACAGGCTGCTAAAAAGGAAAAATTCAGACAACTAGAGGAAGAGGAACGTGCGTTGTTAGATATACAGAAAAGAGTCACCCAAGAAGAAGAAGATAGACTCTACGCACAATAACTCCAAAGTTGATTCAATGGGAGGGGAACCAATAGTGGGACCAACTCACCCCCATCCACCCCTTCGCCAAGTCCTAGAAGAAGATCAAGGTCACCCTCACGATCCCCAAGCCCTAGAGGAAGAAGGGTTTCAAGAAATGACCATCATAGGAGACAGTCATCTCATAGACATTCAAAGCAACCCTCCCAACGAGCACATCATGGCTCACAACATGGAGGAAGTCATGCTAAATTTGATCATATAGATTTCATGACTATGCAACAAGAACCATCCTTTCAAGCATATGTGGAGCAATATGTGGAACAAAACAAAGATCAATTCTTGGAAAGTCTTATTAACAAAGGTGCTAAAGTTCCATATAATTTTGATGTTCACCAAAAGATCAAGAAATAGAGCCCTTCAACTGATGAGGTGATATTACAAATGCAAAAGGATATAGATAGGATGAAGGCTCCCAAGAGCATGTTTCATTTGGACTCCATATGTCCTAACCCCACTGACAAAAGTGTGGTGATGGTAGAATTCCCTAAGAAAGCTGAGTTCCCAACATATGACAAATATGATGGCACTAGTGACCCTCATGACCATGTTCGACAGTTCTACATAATGAGCTTTTCCTTTCACCATGAAGACTCCTACTTGATGAGATTATTCCCAAGGAGCTTAAAAGGTCAAGCCATGGAGTGGTTCACCAACCTTTCCCCTCCAGTAAAGACATTTAAAGAACTTTTCCAAAGGTTTGTTTAGCATTTTGCTTACAACTTATCGAGGTCGGTCACAATGCTTGATTTGTGCAAACTCAAGAAAAATCAAGGGGAATCTTTTGTCACATTTTTACAACGATGGAGGCGATTGTGTTCAAAATACCCAAGGACAATTCCTGAGGAGGAGAGAATTGATATCATTGTGAGAAATCTAATACTAGAACTAAGATATGAAGTCAAGAAAATCCTATTTAATTCCTTTGATACCATGGTAGAGGTGGCATGTCGCATTGAGGATGTCCTGAAAGAAAAAGGAATTTTGGCTAAACCAACAAATAACAACAATAGCCAAAATAACAATGCTAATAGTAACAAGGACAAAAAGAACTCCTATTGGAACAAAAAAAAGCAAGTGGTCAACGATGGAGTTGTTGACTCATCTCAACCCAAGAATGAAGGAGTTCTTAACCTCTCTCATGTAGTTCAAGCTATGAAGCTGCAAACGTCTTCAACACAAAGAGACAAACCTAAGTATCAAAGGAGATCTAAAATGGAGAAAAGACAATTTACCAAATTGGGAGATTCTTATGCTGATATTTTTAAGACATTAGTTGCTCATAATTTGGCACACCCACAGGATCCTACAAAACATCGTATACCGGATCCTTTACCTCATTGGTGGGATGCGAAGGCTTTTTGCATTTTCCATAATGGGATTGGACATGACATAGAAAATTATTTTAAACTCAAACATCTTGTCCAAGACCTTATTGAGAAAGGACAATTACAAGTTGATGGGTTAACCACTAATGCGGATCATAAAGCCTTTAAAGATCCCTTGCCTAAGTATGAGAAAGGAGAGAATTCTAAGAATGGCAAGGCGGCTATCAACTACACCTACACAAATGCGGAGAATGTTATTAACATGCTTGAAGTTGTGGATGATAGTGTCAACATGGTGAGAGGGAAAGATCCTTATGGAGATAATGCGGACTCAACTCCTATGACTAATGAAAGACCCGCTGTGGTGATAAGAGGTCCTCACTCACAAACAATGCCCCAGTCCCTCAATGTTGTCACTAGGGGCCAGGCCCAAGCACCCATTATCATTAGAGGTCCTAGCACTAGCAAGTCTAAGCAGCCCATGTCCAAAGGCGCTCCTCCCAAATCTGTCGTTGGTCCTGATTCCAATTATAATCTTATTGACCAACTAAAACGTACACCTACTCAGATATCCATTTTTGAGCTTTTAGAATTATCCCCTAAACATAAGCGTGTCCTTGAAGATGCTTTGCGAGCAGCTAGTGTCCCTAACAACTTAGATATTGATCAATTCTAGAATATGGTCAACCATTTGGCTAGCCCTCATTACCTCACCTTCTCAGAAGAAGATGACAAATCCATCAGTCACCCACATAACTTGGCCTTACACATCGAAGTCATGATTCATATAACCCGTGTCAGGCGTGTACTGATAGATGGGGGTGTGGGGCTCAATATTTGTACCATGAGTTTGTTGCTGGCTCTAGGATATTCTGAGAACGTCATTGACACAAGGAAAAAGATCACGATCAAAGCATATGATGAAGCAGAAAGAAGTTCTAAGGGATTGGCCATTTTGCCTATTTGCATTGGTCCAATAGAAAAGGATATCTTATTTCAAATTGTTGATGTTAGACCTTTAGCCTACAACATTTTGCTAGGTAGGCCATGGATTCACGAAATGCAAGTAGTCCCATCAACATATCACCAGTGTGTTAAGTTTCCCCATAATGGTGTAGAAATTTGCATACCTAGAGATAGTGCTTTGTCAGTTAATAACATTTCCACTGGATCACATGTACCTTTGAATAGGGAAGCTGACAGTCCTAGTAGTTCACTTGAACAATGCAAGTAGAAGTTCAAGACCATAGACCTTGGGATGGGAGATTATAAAATTGATTCTTTTACAAAAATGTCAATCTCTCCTAGGTCTTATGGGAGACCATCACCAAATGTGAAGCCTTCGTCATCAGCAATGACATTATTTGGAAAATTTGTTGAGTCTTCAGTTCCCATTCAGGAAGAGAAAGAGGAAGTTGTCGTAAGGGACTGGATCTATCACGAGGGAAAATACAAACACAATGAGAATTTTGCTCCTTCACCTGAAGCTTATGGGAAAGGGTATACACTGGTTAAAAATATGGGATATCCGGGATATGGTCCCCTTAGTCATAGGCTGGATGCTAAAGCTGAGCCTCTTGATCATGCTCTTTTCAGATGAAAGAATAAGTCCATGGTTGGCTTAGGTTTTGAGAATAAGAAGAAGAAAGGTGTCCCTGTCCCAGCTACGATGGACAGTGACAGTGATTCAGACTATACGCCTGATCTTTCTAATCAACAAGATGTGTCTGATGATTGGGTGCCCTCAACAAATCTCCTTTGGGGAGATTCCATAGATTTGATACTTGACAGTCCTACTATCCCAGCTGCGACGGATAGTGACTGTATGACTGCTAGATCGATAAAGGAAAGTGTTACTGTCCTAGCTACAATAGATAGTACCAATACTAGCACTAGAGGGGGGGAAACCCTTCCTAACCTTGAGGCTTCTACATCACGAAGTCCAAATGATGACTCAGACACAGACTCCCATGAATATGAATGGGACTCACTTTTAGATGCAACAGTTGATCTGGACGTAGATATTGTCCATGCTTATAGTACCCAACCCGATGTGGCTAACGAGCTTAGTGTAGGACTAGAGGATTGCACTCCTCAAATTGCCTTAGTGGATGACGCTTCGTTTGATAGGATGAATCCTAATTCGGGTATCTTAGGAGAAGACTTGATGAACTCCAATTATATGGTCACCAGAGATGATACCTTTCGCATAAACAACATTGAACTAGTCATTGACCTACCCCTTGTTCACTTTGACCTAATTGACTGGTCTCAGCGCCATCAAGAGCCTATATTCCTCACTTTTTAGAATGATTATGAAATTGCCTGCTATCTGAATGCTCTTGAACCTGTGGCTTCTTCCACCAGTGAACCAATAACCAGCATGACAGAGCCTGATATTAAGTACCTCAGTCTAAAAATAAAAGAGAAAGAAAAAAAGAAAAATCGGTCTGATGGCGAAAACCACTTTGTGGCGGTGTTAGAACCAAAAATAGTAAAAAGAAATGATGCATCTGAGGGTGAAAACCTCTTTGAGGCACCTAAGGATGGGGTACTTAATAACTTGCCGAGTTATTTCCAGGATAGATCATCAATATTGATTGAGCCAACAAAGCCAGTCAATTTAAACACAGAAGAAACTCCTCAGATAGTCCATCTTGCTCAGTCTTTATCAAAAGAAGAGACTAAGGCATATGTACAGTTTTTACAGAAGAAGAAAATTAATTTTGCATGGACCTATTCAGACATGCCAGGGCTTGACACAAATCTTATAATGCATCACTTATCCATAGCTCCAGGAGTCAAGCCAGTGAAACAAAGACTCAGAAAAATGCATCCCCATGTAGCTCTCCTTGTCAAAGCGGAATTAGAAAAACTTTTGAGAGCTGGATTCATTAGAGCCATTGATTATGTAGAATGGATCTCAAACATAGTACCAGTTTCCAAACATGATGGGTCCATTCGTGTATGCACAAATTTTAGGGATTTAAACAAAGCATGCCCAAATGATGATTTTCCACTTCCAAACATTGATATGATAGTGGACATGACAGCGGGCTATGACATATACTCTCTAATGGATGGTTTCTCAGGGTATAATCAAATCAAAATAGCTCCTGAAGACCAAGAGAAAATAGCATTCACATGTGCATGGGGAACCTATTGCTGGAATGTCATGCCATTCAGATTAAAGAATGCAGGAGCAACCTACCAAAGAGCTATGACCACTATCTTTCATGATATGATGCACAAAAACATGGAAGATTATGTGGATGATACCCTGGCAAAATCAAGACAACGGGACACACACCTCGATGATCTGGAAGTAATTCTAGATCGCATGGAACAATTTCAACTCAGATTGAATCCAAAGAAGTGTGCATTTGGTGTCACCTCAGGCAAACTTTTAGGATTCATAATATCAACAAAAGGTATCGAGGTTGACCCCGAAAAGATCCAAGCAATTCTAGATATGCCACCTCCTCAAAATATCAGCCAAATGAGAAGTCTTTAGGGATGTCTTCAATCGATTAGGAGGTTTATTTCTCAGCTTACAGATAGGGCGCAACCCTTTAACAAGACATTACATAAGGGTGCTTCTTGTGTTTGGAACGAGGATTGTCAAAAGAGCCTAGATTAGATCAAACAATACTTGGCTAATCCTCCGATCCTAATGCCTCCTATTCCATGGAAACCATTGACCCTATATATTTCAGCTACAGACACTTCCCTGGGGGCATTGTTGGCTCAATCAGATGATATTGGGAAAGAACAGGCCATATACTATATCAGCCGTACTCTAGTCTCCTATGAGATCAATTACAATAATATTGAGAAGTCTTGTCTTGCAGTGGTGTTTACTTCTCAAAAGTTGTGCCACTACATCCTTGCTCATACCATACATTTGGTTGCCAAAATTGATCCTCTTAAATACTTGCTTAGTAAGGCTGCCCTCACGGGTAGACTTGCTAAATGGATGATGGTCCTAACTGAATTTGACATAGAGTACGTTGAAAGGAAGGCCATAAAAGGGCAAGCTATTGCTGACCAATTAGCTGATTTCCCAATTCAGGATAGTATGCCGGTCCAAGTGGAATTCCTAGACGAACACATCTTGTATATGACTACTCACACTTGGACAATGTTCTTTGATGGTTCCCGCATGCAAAATGGATCAGGTGCTGGAGTATTATTTGTTTCTCCACATGGATACAATATTCCAAAGTCTTACAAACTTTTATTCCCATGTACGAATAATATTGCAGAATATGAAGCTTTAACCAATGGCTTGAGAATGGCTATAGAATGGAACATCACAGAGTTACATGTCTTTGGGGATTCCCAGTTAATCATCAACCAAGTCAACGAGGAGTATCAAACTAAGGATGACAAATTGATACCCTAAAAAAAGATGGTTGATTCTTTGAGACGCTACTTCACCTTTGTGACGTTTCAACAGATCCCTAGGATAGAGAACAAGGCTGCAGACGCCATGGCCACATTAGCTTCCCTTCTTCAATTGGAGACACATGAATCCAGATTTGAATTTCTGGTGGAAGAGCTACGCCATCCCATCTTTGACTCATCTGAAAGCCAGGTCATTTGTGCCATTATCACACATGAGTCTTCCCGATATGGTGCTATCTATTCATATCTTCGTGATGGCATCATCTCCGACACATTCAACTCCTTTGAATGCTAAAACCTCATCCGTAATGCCTCTCACCACACCCTCATCTCTGGTGATTTATATAGGAGGGGTTTAGATGGGACACTCCTTAGGTGCTTGGAAAAGGAGGAATCCAACCAAGCGTTAGCTGACATCCATGAGGGCATTTGTGGTGGACATTCTAATGGTCTTGCCATGGCCTGAAGGTTGCTTAGGGTGGGATATTACTGGCCCATAATGTAGATAGACATGGTCACCTTTGCTAAGTCATGTGAAAAATGTCAGAAACATGGAAACCTGATTCATGCTCCAAGTAGGGAGTTGATCCCTTCTATTTCTCATTGGCCATTTCAGTGCTGGGCCTTTGATCTAGTTGGGCAGATTCATCCCAACTCATCAGGTGGACATAAGTTCATTATTACTGCCACTGACTACTTCACAAAATGGGTGGAAGCTGTGCCACTTTCTGTTGCTTCAGGAAAGACTATCTCCTTGTTCATCTTGAATCATATTATTTGCTGATTTGGAGTGCCTTCTGAGATTATCACTGATAACGGAGGTCAATTCAAGAATAAGGACCTAAAGCATTTATGCAAAAAATTTAAAATCAAGCAACATTGGTCCTCCATCTATTTTCCACAGGGAAACGGACAGGCAGAAGCTTCTAACAAAACCATTCTTAAGATTCTTCATAGGAAAGTGCACAAGAATGGTAGGGATTGGCATTTGCAAATCAATCCAGCACTATGGGCTTACAAAACAAGCATTCACACACCTACATGAGCCACTCCTTTTTCTCTCACCTATGGTGCTGAAGCAGTATTGCCTTTAGAAGTCGAGATACCATCACTTAGAGTCTCACTCAAAGGTTTGATTACAGATGAGGATTACCGCGCCATGAGGTTACAGGAATTAGAACTTCTAGATGAGAAGTGTAAGGCTTCCTTTGATCATATGAGAGTGTATCAGAAGCGTATGTCCAAAGCATTCAACAAGAAGGTTCACCCTAGAGAATTTTAAATAGGTGATCTCATTTTGCGAGAGAACCCTAAGAACCAACAGAACAGAGAGCAAAAGGGCAAGTTTGAACCTAACTGGCTTGGACCATATGTCATCACAGCTACTTTTGGTACTGGTACGTATTTACTATCAAATCCCGATGGAGAACAGCTCCCTGATCCCATCAACATTGTGCACCTCAAGAAGTTCTATCCTTGATGCTCATTTCTGTCTGGGGGCATCCCTTGTACATATTTTATGATCCTGAAAAAATACCAAAAAAATTGATATATGATGCTGAAAAAATCCTAAAAAGCATAAAAAGTCCTGAAAAAATACAAAAAAATCAAAAAATTCAAAAATCCAAAAAAAATGAAAAATGAAAAAAGAATCCAAGTGGTGAAAACCTGGGAACAGGCGCTACTTGAGGCCTTTGCACTCCTATTTGTTAGCATGCGTCCTCGACACTTAGCCACTTCCCATCATGCCTTGACCTTATTTGGCTTAGTCTGGAATTGGTCTTTGTCTTTGTCTAGGGGGCATAACTGTTAGCATTGGTCTTTTAGGTGCGTTTGTCTCTTGGGGCATTTCACAACACGTGTTTTTCAACCACCCCAAAACAGTGTTTTTAACACTACCCTTGCGTCGAGTGTTTCTTAACACTTATCAAGTGTCTTACCCAATAGTCTAAAGTATGATGTGATATTTCTCATTAGCAGATATGATACTCAGAGTTTGACTCTATGACCAACACACACACACTTAAACAATCAATTCGCTTGAGATATGGTGACTTTACTTTTCTTTGTGTGCTGTCTATGAGAATTTCTTTGATGAGTGGCCTCTCCCTGAGAAGTTTTCGATGATGCATAGCTAGAAGACTGAGGGAATGAGAATATGTTTTATTTCTTTATCTGCTTGTGGGTATATTTTATTGGTCCTACCTGTCATGAGCATTTATGCTGGTCTTACTTGACACTATGGATTGACAAGGTATTATCCTTGACTGTTATGCGAGTGCATGCTTCTAGCTATCCTAATTTTCACATGTCTTGATACAAGCATAATCTCGCCATAACAAACTTAGGTAATCTCACTGCACTAGTCATCTTGACCTATATGTTTTTTGATGCCTAGGTGGGATTCCCACATTTCTATCTGATAAAGATCATATTCATATCCACATAGTTATGCTAGTGTGCATTATATGATCTTACGACGCTACCAATAATGCTTGATGATTATAATTAGATGTCTATAAGCGTTGTGACCTTGCAAGTCAACCACTTTCATAGTAGCGTGCATTTTTAGGGCCATGATAGTCTAGTTTTGAACATACATCTATGAGAGAGAACATACATAAGCATATACATAAGCATTTTGAGCAAAATGATAAGATAATATACATAAACTGATACATCCATCACAAGAGAGACATAAACATATGATACAATCAAACATCTAGTAATCTCATATATACATCAATGTCATGATACAATATACAAATGGGATCTCATAATCTGGATCAATGTCTCAAAATATGTATAGACATCTATCAACCTAAGACCTAACCCTAAGACTCGCTACCACCCTCGTGAGGAGCTCGTGGTGGTGGAGGAGACATGGCTCTCCTATCGAGTACCACATCTGATACCCCTACCCTCTGAGAGTATGATGGCACTCTCTCACCCTCTAGAACAGCCTACAGGTAGAGTCCGTGATAGTAGGCTGCTCTCACTGACTCCCGTCGGAGCTCTAGTGCATCTGCCTGTGCCATCGCCTCACGGCATGCTATCTCTACCCTGAGATCGGCTATCTGCTGATCTCACTCCACTCTCAGATCTAGTAGCTATTGATCTTGCACTGCTATAATAATCCAGAGCTGCTGTATCTCTGCCTCCTAAGCCTATATCTAAGCTCTCAGATCATCTCCCCCCGCAGGCTGATCTTGCTATGCCTCTGCCTACCGACGAGTTGGTCTCGCCTCATCCTCAGGCGTCACTAATCTCTATCCCCGTGACTATTTATGGCCACCTAATCTTGATCCCTCTCCTCTCTCCATCCTCCTCCCTCTCCCCCTCCCACCATCTCCTCCATCCCCTCCCTCCCCTCCCTCCCCTCCGTCTCCTCCATCTCCCCCGTCATCCCCTCCGTCTCATCCCTGCGCTGGTACCTATGCATCTGGTACTGTAAACTGAGGGAATGGCACCCTCCACCACTCTGCTCTATAGGCTGCATCAGCCCCTGCATCTGCCACATCTAAGAAATACTCCCAGGGCTCACTCCTAATACCCGCAGTCTCTGCGACAGCCTGCTGATAATCCAACATGGGTAGCCACCCATGACCCTTCTCATCCCTGGCCCTAGCATATATAGTAGTCTCTTTCGAGACTCACTGCTACCTCCCAAACTATCACCACACCCGAGTGATGCAAAACCTCTCCACTATCTCTGCATATCGACCTACCAGTGGCCGAGTGCACAGCATGTAGCTCAGCTCATCGGCTGCATCTCCCCAAACCTCAACCTCCATGTATGGCCTCCATGTGAACGAGGCCATCTCATCTAAAATTTGCCTGTAGTACATCACATCCCCAGTATGGGCATGTGATATGAACCCGAGGTACCTGTAGATGAAGGGGTACCTCCTCTCCCTCGGCTGAACCTTGGGATGCACCACAGCGATGTGCTCCCACACCCATACCTGTGCCAGGATGGCACCGCATGCCCATGTCTGACCGTCTCTGTAGACGATCTCGTGCAACTCATGGTACATCTCTGCCAATATGGTAGGACCCCATGCCATCCGCCGAGGCCTGCCGACCAAATCAACCAGTAACCAAGCCCATCCGAGCAGGAATCCCTTCTAACTACGATCAGTCATCAGGATCTATGAGATAATGGATGCCACTATACATGGCACTGGGTAGTCTCTGCCAAAATCATCTATCAGCCTCTCCCAGCTAATATGCCTATCTAGAATAGTGACATCCTGGAACATCTCTTGGATCAGTCGATGCCCCTCAGTGGCATCCTGATCATAGTACACCTGTGCCAACAAATAAATCATGTCAGTTTTCATCATATGGAAACATTACATTTATGATTATATCTCAAAATATGATTATACTCACCGGCTCGCCATGACATGGCACTCATAAGATCCTGTAGACGTCCTCTAAAGTGATCAATGCCTCTCTAGTCGGTAGGTGGAAGGTGTTGTGCTCACTATGCCATCTCTCGGCAAGAGCAGTTAACAACCCATGGTCCACTTTGATGTATGGATATCTCAATAAGTACCTGAATCCCATGGCCCGGACATCAGCATTACCCGGATCATCTAGATCTCGGACACATCTCAATCCCATCACCTTCGGTGCTCTGATGATCAGCGCCAGAAAGACCTCCTGCAAGCCAAAAACTAAGCTAGTTGTTAGCACATATCATGATGGATGTCTAAAAATTAGTATAAAACATCGCTAAAATGTAACATTGTCTAGACCCATGTCATTTTTGCTCAAAAATGCGTAAGAAATCAAAATTTTAACCTGGGTGATATTCTTTTTTGGAGAAGTATCGCGCGATACTTCTCCCTATAGCGGGGTGATATACCTTATGCCACGCAATACTTCACCCGGTATCGTGCGATCTTTCACCCAGTATCGTGCGATACTGGTGCCTTAGGTCGCGCGATACTTTGGGGACCCGCGAAGTATCGCGCGACATTTCTCCCCAAAGGGTGCGATACTTCTAAAGTATCACGCGATATTTCGCACAACAAAAATTTTTTGAAATTTGAAAATTTGAAAAACGTGCTAAAAAAGCTATTAAATGCACAAAATGCCTCAAACAGCTCGAGTTTTTCAAAAACATACCGGGGCAGGATAGTGTGGTGGCCGGTTGTGCAACTGGGCGCGCTCGAATCGATGCCTGTGGATGGGAACTCCTGCTTGCTGGGCCATTTTCTCTCTCTAAAGCTCTGGAAATTCTCAAATCGCTAAAAGACAAATAATTTTTGAAAATGATATTTTGACCCCTTTTATAGCCTTTTGACTTTTTGACCTTATTTTCAAAACACTTCGAAATTGCGCAAAAATTGCACCCCTAGCTAATTTCGACATCTTGGATCCATTTTCGGACTTGAAATTGAAATTCGAGGTCATCTTGATAGTCAAAATTGTGTTTCAAAATCTTCCCTTCTTCTGCGTAGTTGACTGATCTTTTGAGGCCTAATCTTTCGATCTTTGTTGGGGCATCATCATTTCTTCATTTCCATGTCTTCCAAACTTCTAGTCTTTCATTCATATTCATTCCATACCCTCCTTTCTCACATTTGACTGCATCTTTTCAGTCAGGTTGGGGCATGTTTTATTGCCTAATGGTTAACCTATTGACCCTTACCTTCGATTATGATTTCATTCTGATTTGATCAAATCCTTATCAATTTGCTGTTCTCTCTACCTGATTTTGATTTCAATTCCGAGGGGGCAGTACCTATGGGATTCTCATCCCCAATTACTTGATTTTCCTGATTCAGACATCTTTTGTGAGCTGTCGCTCAAATTTGAGATTCTTATCTCTTACTTTGAATGTGATCCCGAATCGACCTCATGTTCAAAGACCTTTGTTTATGCTTTATCCGGATATGATCCTGAATCGACCTCATATCTGAGTTGTTTTGTGATCCCAAACTGATCTCACATTTCAACTTCATTCTTTGACTACGTGTGTTCCCAAATCGATCACACATTAGTCAAAGAGGGGCAAATGTATACACCCAAAAATGGTCACCTAGACTTTGGGCCCCATTTATTTGATTTATCAATCCTGAATCATTTTTATCAATAATCAATATTTTCAACAATATCAATTTCTTGATCAAGTCTTAATTTCGATCATATATTAGATTTTTATCCTTGGGCTAACCATTTATCCTAAGTCTTTATTTGATTAAAAGGAATATTTCCTCCCTTTTTAATTAAATAAAAAGCCCCAACTTTCCTCTTATCCTAAGTTGCACAAATAAAGCATTATTCCTATTTTATAAAAAGGAGAAAAGCACTTTTTGTCTCATATGGACATAAAGTCAACTCTTATTTTCCTATTGGAGGATATGTGTGCACATGGATTGCTCCTCTTTCAAGCTCCACTGTTGATTAAGACTTTTTGCCTCTTAATCTCCATGGTCCATTTCACCTCATTTCTTATAAAAGGAGAGCTCTCTCCTTCATTTGTATACCATGTTTTTATGCTAATGTTATGCTGCAGGTTTTAGGTGCATTTGGAGTTTTTGAAGACATTGAAGACTTACTTTCATCATTTAGTTGCATATTTTCTTTCTTAGTTGCATGATAATGGCATTCTTAGTGTAGATTTCTTCTTATGCAATAGATTAATCTCACATAGTCTAAATAGGAGGCATTGTAATCCATTGCCATTTCCTTTCATAGATTAGTTGCATTGTACTTTTCTTTCATAGCTTAGATTGCATTCTCATATAGCTTGCATTGCATCTTCAAAGTGATTCTTGAGGATATTGGCATTGTTTCCCTTGTCCTCACTTGAATCTCTCATTGTGTGGTTGACTAGCAAGGTCACAAGCTTGTAGCTCTAGCTGAGAGCAAACACATCATAGTCCCTTGCAACTCCATGCATAGAGAGCTATGAGCCACTTTGTGAGGCCTCATTCTTGAGCAACCTTGCATGTAATGGTTCATAGAAGTGCACCATTTTAGTGTGTACAATGGAAACAATAAGAATAAAGACTATTAATTTTCTCTCTCACGGATCCAAATTCTTCAACATGCAATCAAAGCCTAACTAATAGATAATAATAAAGATAGTGAATTCTTGATTCAGAATATCAGATTTATATTCAGAATTGAAGGAAGAACAATAATGGTGAATGGTGTTAGCGTGTCCAGGATAGACTCAGAGGCACCTCCAACTTTGTCTCAAGGAAAATTTGAATAATAGTAATTCTTCAAGAGCTTGAATTGGATTCATATATATAAGAAGACAAAAGAATGTCCGAAGATGAACCAGAGAAAACAACATGGAAAAGATGCAATAACAAGGCTAAGAAGGTAATTATTGATGATGTTAAAGATCACATTCTTCCAACCATAGCCAAATTAACAATGGCTTATGAAGTGTTCAAAACCATCCAAACCACATATGAGATCAACAATGCAAGAAGATTGCTTAACTTAAAACAAAAACTCATGAATATCAAAATGAATAAAGGGGAAACGATTACATCATATTTTTTGAGAGTTTCCGAATTGAAATATCAACTTTCTACTATTGGAAATAAAGAAGACGATCTAGAAATATCCCTAATTGCCCTAAGAGGGTTACCAATCTCTTGGGAATATTTTATCCAATGCATTAGAGGTTGATCGTCACTACCTAAATTCGATCAACTCAGAAATGATTGCACTCAAGAAGAATATTGACTAATCTCAAGAGGGATAGGTCCAAATAAAGAGGGATAAATTCAAGCACTACATGCTAATACAAACAACAAAAGAAAAAATAATTTTAAACGAAAGAGAGGAAATAATAACCAACATTACAAAAATAGAGATAGATCTCTAAGGTCCAATGCTACAAGTGTGATAAGTTTGGTCACACTCACAGGTTTTGTCTAGAAAGGAAGAAAACTCAAGCAACCATAGCGGAATTCAAAGAAGTGGAGAATTCTCTATTTTTCTTAACCTTATCAAGTCAACTAAACTCAAATAAAAGCACTTCGATAATCGATAGTAGAGCATCAAGACATATAACCGGATTTAGAGACTAGTTTGAAACTCTTGAAGGACACTCAACTAAAGAGGTCACAATTGGAGACAATTCCACCTATCCTGTGAAAGGAATCAAGACCTGTTCAATTAAATTAACAACCAGAGTTACATTGCAATTAAAACATGTTCTATTTGTACCAGGAATCAAGAGAAATTTGGTCTCTATTTCAAGTCTAGTTGATCAAGGATATCGCATCACCTTTTTTGAAGATAAAGTTCTACTTTGGCCTAAAAATTCCAACATTAAGAATGCTATTTCTATAGGCTCTAGAGATGGTAGTTTATACAAACTATGTAATGAGAAAAAGCTTGCACTAAGTCATGAAGTATCAAATTATAATAAAATTTGAAAAAAATGATTAGGTCATCTTCGGTACAGTGCCCTGCCTACTATAGGAAAGATCACTACAGGCTTACCTCATCTAAAAACTGAACATATTGGAATTTGTAAAGGTTGTGCTCTATGAAAGAACTCAAAAGGGTCTTTTCCTTCAAGTGAACATAAATCAAAAGTTGTACTAGAACTTGTCCACATTGATTTTTGTGGTCCAATGTCAATACCCTCACTAGGGGGATTTTTGTATCACATAATCTTTGTTGATGATTACTCTAGGAAAATATGGATATATTTCCTAAAACTAAAAGAATCAAATGAAGTATTATTAAAATTCAAATAATTTAAAGCCTTAGTGGAAAATAAAAATAGGAAGAAAATAAAGACTCTAAGATCAGATGATGGGGGTGAATATATCTTTGAAAACTTTAAATAATTTTGCATTTCTGTTGGGATTAAGAGGGAGTGTACAGTACCTTATATTCCTCAACAAAATGAAGTTGCAAAAAGAAAAAATAGAACTATCATTGAAGCCACCAAATCCATGATGAATGATCAAAACATACATATCCCATTTTGGTTTGAAGCCTCAAATACAGTTTTATACATCCAAAATAGATGTCCTCATTCAATCTTAGAGAATATAACACCTGAAGAAGCCTTTACAAGGAATAAACTAGACTTAAGCCATCTTAAAATATTTGGTTGTCTCGTATATATTCATGTTCCTAAAGAAAAGAGGACCAAACTAGAACCCTCTGGGAAGAAAGGCATATTTGTTGGTTGTAGTGAAACCACTAAAGGATACAGAGTTTATATTCCAAGACAAAGATCTATTGAAATCAGAAGACATGTAAAATTTGAAGAAAATATTGCTTATAAAAATATAGAAGATGATCCAATAACATAATTAGATGAAAATTATACAATTGAGAATCAGGGGGAGAATATCATAGAAGATCATGAACCTTCATCATCTAATTTTGAGAATGTTGAAGTTCCTAACAACAAGAAAAGGCCACTATGAGAAAGAAAGATGATTAAATAAAATAATGTGGAACCTAATGAAATCTTCAGAGAGAATAAGAAAACAAGAAGCCAAACATGCTATGTTGCACTCCTGACTGAGCTTATAAAATCTAAACCATCAAATGTTCAAGAGGCTTTATCATGTCAAGCTTGGAAAGATGCAATGATTGAGGAATACCAATCTATCTTAAAGAATGATGTCTGGGATATTGTACCTAGACCAAAAGATAAATCAGTTGTCTCTTCAAAATGGTTATTCAAAATCAAATATGCACTAGATGGTAGTATTAAAAAACACAAAACCAAATTTGTTGCTAGAAGGTTTTCTCAAAAGGCTGGAATTGATTACGAAGAGACATTTGCTCCAATTGCCTGATATACTTGTGTAAGGACTATTATTTCCATTGCGGTGTCTAAAGGATGGAAGATACATCAAATGGATGTAAAGACAACATTTTTGAATGGTGTTATTGAGGAAGAAGTCTATATAGAACAACTTGAAGGCTTTTCTACACATGATATAAATCTTCATGTGTGCAAACTGAAGAAAGCTCTCTACGGTCTTAAGCAAACCCCTAGGGCATGGTATGAGAGGATAGGCAGTTATCTCTCCAAGCTAGGATATTCCAAAAATGTAGAAGATCCTAATGTAATCACTTAAAAATGGGCTAATAGAACCTAAGGCCCTATTTTCCCTAATTTGGGATAAATTCCTAATTGTGTCAATTAAATTCTTGATTATTAACATAATTCAATAAATGTGACAAAATCAATAAAACTTCATAAATCAAGCATTAATCATCAATAATTGATCAAAAATTACATTGATTGCCTCTAGGCCTAATTAATTAAATCATTCCCATTAAATGCATGGCTAGAGTAATTAATTAAAATAAATTAATAAAAGGCTAAAAAATGAATGTTTCCTCTCAAGGGACAACAAAAGAACTTTCAACCAATGGAAAGGCATCATATGGATCACTCACATGGATCAAGTTTGGAAGCATCTCAACCATTCCTCATGGATGCATCTCAATCGTCCAAATCTTTGAAGTTCTATAAAAGATGAATTTTCAAATCTCAACAAGGAGGATGAATAGTTAATTGAATTTACATCTACATGTTGCATATTTCATTTCATAGCTAATTAGAGAACATTTCAATTTCAAAGCTTAATGGTGAATGAATTAATGACTTTAATGGATAAATCATGTTTCTTAGTTCATTTTAATTAGAATCTCTCATTCTAACATGCATTTTCATTGTTTAGAGTCTAAGGCTGAGAGTAATTTAGTCTTTAACCATACTTTTGTTAGATAGAGAGCAATATGATGATTTTTCTTAGTTCAATGGCTTTCAATTTGATTTAAACTAACAATATAATGTCTTATTGAAATGTTGTGTTGCAAATTGACAGATACCACAAAATACACACACACACCTTGTCATGCCCAAAAAGTGAGCAAAACACAACTATTTTTTTTTTTAAATCCTACCAACCAACTACAAACATACATCCATACGCAACTAAGAGGTAAAATACTAACTGGCACATAATCCAATGTGCACACAAAATGGTGTAGAAGGAAACAGTTAACTGAAAATATTGAAGTGTCTAAAAACACCCCAAGGGTCAAACTAGAGAAGGTTGACCAACTTTGATCAAGTTTGACCAAAACTCAAACTTCATCGAATAGCTCCAAACTATACTACAGGGTTCCCTAGACTGCAAGCTTCGACTGGCACATAAATCGAGATAGTTGACTTAAAGTCAACTAGAGTTGACCAAAAGTCAACCATGCTCTGAAATACATGTAACCAAGCTAAGAGGAAATAAAACTTATCTAGAAATACTTGGGCATGAAAACTGAGGCATTTAACCTAGGTTTGACCGAGGGTTGACCAAAAGTCAACTAAGCCCAAATATGACCAATGATGATTTACTAAGTTTAAAACATGACAGGGAAGATCTGTGCATGCAAACCGAGGTGCTTACCCAAAGTTTGACTAAGAGTTGACCAAAAGTCAATTGTGCACAAAAATGGTCATCAAGTTTAAAGAGGTCGTCATGACCATAGATGAGACCAAAGGAAGTCGAAATAACTCCAAGATGACGATAACATCTACTAAATAACCAACAATAACATTTTAAATAAAACAAGGGATTTAAGCCAAATGCTAACCCAAAAGGATAACCAACCTTCCAAATGTTAATTAATTGAACATTAATTAAATCTTTGAAATAGTCTTAACCCAATTACATCTAATAACAAAATTCAAGTTGTTATAAATTCTCATTCTATCTAACATAAACATTAATTTTATTTAAATAGACATACCTATTTAAATAAATTTTCCATTTATTAGGGAAAAGAATCTATTTTATACAAAATACAAATCTAATTAAAATACAATTATAAATTAAATCTATTTAAAACCAAACCTAATATGCAACCCTTATTAATCAACATTATCTTATCTATAAAAAATCAACTTATATTATAATATAAACAAATCTATTTAATGAAACTTAATTTAAAAGGAAGGTAACTATGTTAATTTTAGGACAAACTAAAAACAAAATATAATAAAATAACAACTATAGTTTAACAAATGAAACAAACCCCAATAAAAAAATGCATTGCGAAGAAGATTTAGCCCCTGTGGTGGCCAAATGGCGCGCGCGCAGTGGACAGGGAAAGAGGGCGATGATGGGGAGCGGGCCCAGCGCGCTGCCACACCCCACACCACCACTGCTACCGCAGTGCTGGTGTGTGGTGTCAGTGTCAGCGCCGCCTGGCAGCGCTACCCGCCATCACCCTGTGGGAAGATGGGAGCAGGGGTAGGGTGGCTTCGACCACTCCCGAACCCTCGTCCCATTCCTTCAAACATTCAATAAAAACTTTTTTTTATTAAAGTGCCCAACGTTAAAAAAAATGATAACCATTTTTTTAAAGTTAAATAAACTTAATGTATTATATATATATATATATATATATATATATATATATATATATATATATATATATATATATATATATATATATATATATATATATATATATATATATATATATATATATATATATATATATATATATATATATAATAAATGGTATACAAAAAAAACAATTGTTGGTGAATCATAAAAGCCTGAAAATCAAAACAACAGCTATAAGGATTATTTTATTTTATTTTTAATTACAAAAATGTCTTCCATAATGGAGGCTTAACGAATTGTAGGAAATGAATTTTTGTTTCAGGCATTTTATTTTTTTGAATAATTTTCCAAAAAAATTCTAAGTACAAATAAATAAATAAAATTCACATTTAATCCCTACTATTAAATTTATTTAATTTTAACAATATCCAAGCAATACATACTAACATCAATTTAGTAGTTTGGTAATTTATACAATACTAACAAAAATATAAATAAACCTTAAAATCTATAACGATATATAATCAAAATTTTATGCCAAAATATTCCATTATTTTGATCTCACAAGATTTCACAAAATTTCTCATTAATTTTTCTAAAGTTTCAAATAACTCTTACATTTAAATTTAATGAAAATTTTCAAATTTACAATTGCCATAATGATCCAATTTCCCCTAAACCTTAATTTTTCCATAACAAATTTTTTAAATGTATTAATAAAATCAAAGTTTAATTTACAAAGGAATCTATGATTCCAATTTTTAACTTACACATGAAATGTAAAGTTACAACAAATTTACAAATTGAATTTCTAGCTCCACAAGTCTACTAGGTCCTGCATTCAGCTAGGTACCTAATAGAGTGAGGTTGACCACAAAGACTCACCTCCCAACCTAGGCCTTTACAAGGCCACCCTCGAGCTAGGGGATCCAGTAAGGAGCAAGAAACAAATAGTAATAACAAACATGAAGGAAACGTTCATCACATAAAATACTTAAGAGAAAAATTTCCCAACATGGTTTTACAAGAGGAAGGTCTCCAAGAGACCTTCTTGAAACAAGGGTAGAGGTGGACTATCAAGAGGAGAAGCCACAATATAATATATAATTTGCACAAGTCACACATGGACTTGGAAAGACCATCTTCAAAATATGTGGTCTAAAACTCCTTATGCCCCCCAGATGCTCATAGGCCATACTTGGCATCATGGGTATCGTGGAACCCTCCACACATGGCAGACTCTGCACAATCTTGGGTCTCTTCCTACTACCCCTACCCTCCCTAGGGTAAGTGTGCCTTGAAGAATCTCATTCCCAAATGATTTTTACAAATTAAAAAAATAACAATTTGCAAAACAAGAATTTTAAGTAAAAACCATAAAAAAAAGCCATGGGCTCCATTAATGGAGCTCCAAGCTCACATACATGCAAGACAAACAATAATTTGACAAGAGGCCAACCTTAATTCAATCCAAGGTTGAATTTTCTGAAAGTTGAGCTCTCCTTCCAAGCAAGTCTTCCATAAGCTCCTTCCAATTAGAAATGGTCTCTAAAACTAGAGAGTGGGTGAACACTCAAGCCTTCCCTAAAATTTTCCCTATATAGGTTAATCTCCTAAAATTTAGGAACCAATCACAAGAGGGGAAGAAACTTCCATTCCCTTCTTCCCACTTTCCTTCCTTCTCCATAAATGGAGTTGAATTCAAATTTGGGAAGAAGAGGGAGGTTAACCAAAACCTCACAACTCTTCAAATTCGCACTACTTAGAAATGAAGACTTTAGGCGTGTCATAAATGAGATTAAGGCTCTTAATGGGCTGAAAATGACCCCTAACCCCTAGGGTACCAACCTGGGTAGCTAAAATTGACCTTAGTTACCCCATGGGAGCCCAAAAGACCCTCCTAAACTCCACCTAAAGTTTACCCACGGATTTCAAGTCAAGGTTGACTATCTAGAAACTTCCCAACCCATGGTAACTTGGTACTACACTATGGTTAACCCCTAGTCAACCCTTGACTCAACCAAAATAAAATTTACTAACTATGCCAACACTTATGCAACAATTGCCAAAATTGGCACAATTAATTAAAACAAATGACATGGCTAATTAACATTCACATTAACTAAATTAAATACACCCATGCAGACCACATTCATGAAATAACAACTATACAATGAGGTCCACATTTCTTTATACAAACAGGACCTTGGAATGCATGGTGTATAACATAGGTTCCAATATTGGGTTCCCAAATTTAGATCCATGGTCAACTATTCCTTCACACTCATTGCACACATCAGTAGGTCCAAAATAATATGATATATATAACACAATACATCATCAATACTACATGGTATAAAATGATGTATGCGATTGAATTAACTAACATATCATTGGTTTCCTAAACCAATATTCCATCATAGTAGTATTTAACACCATAGTACATCATATATGACATCATCATAAACTAAACTAAATCAAAACATAAAGTATCTTAAGTGTACCCTAGTTACATAATCAGGTACCAAACATAAAGCATAGGATTCAACATATCCTTAAATACATAGGTGTCTCAATAGTCAAAACATGTCTATAAAATAAGCACTAAAAGCATGGAAAGAAAAGAAGTATAACTATGACTGTCATGTTGGTCTCACATCCACCCCCTCTAGGCCTGAACCTCCTCCTAGAATTCATCAAAGAGGTGAGAGTATTGTGATCTCATATGTGTTGCATCCTCCCATGAAATTGTGACCTCGTCATAACAATCCCACTGGACCCTAACTTGGTCCAGCGCCTTGCCTCGAAGTGCTAAGGTATGTTGAGCCAAAATATGAATGGGCTCCAATGCCATCTATCTATTTGACTCTACCTACAAGGCATCCCAATCTATCACACATGAGTCTCATAAATAAACATACTTCCTCAAAACTAAAACATGAAATACATCATGGATGTGTGATAGGCTAGGTGGGAAACCTAAATGGTAAGCAAGTGGTCCTATCCTCTCAAGGATCTCAAAAATTCTAACAAAATGAGGTGCTATCTTAGAGCCCTTTCCAAAATAGATTTGACTCCTATGCGGTTGCACTCTCAAAAAGACCTTGTCTCCCACTAAGTAGGCTTGATCCATCCTCTTCACATCAGCATACTTCTTCTATCTATCATGAGCCTCTCCAAGATGCTACCTAATCAAGGTCACATGCTACTCCATATCTTTGACTAGCTCAAGACCAATGGAAAATTTATCCTTGATCCTATCCCAACTGAGTGGTGTCCTGCAAGGTCTACCATAGAGAGCCTAGTATGGAGGCATACCCAAGGATGTATGATGCCCATTGTTATAGGAAAACTCTACTAAATGTAGGTATTCCTCCCACTGGGTCTGATGGTCCATAACATACATGTGAAGCATGTCTTCTAACGCCTAATTGACCCTTTCAGTCTATCCATCTTTCTCAGGATAATAGGTCATATTGAAGTTGAGCCTAGTACCCATCATTGCCTGAAGTTCTCTCCAAAAGGATGAAGTAAAGAGAGAATCTCTAGCTAAGATGATATTATGAGATGTGTCATGCAGTCTGACAATATCTCACAAGAACACATATGCCACTGATGGTGTAGTGAAAGTAGTACGCATTGGTGAAAAATGAGCCATCTTGGTCAACTTGTCAACTGTCACCATGATGGCATCATGATGGTGAGATGACATACACTACTACATTTGGGGCCAAATTTCGACAGAAGTTTCCGACGAGTAACTTTTTATTATGAATTTGGTTTTGTTTTTTTGTAATAGGCCCTGATGATGTCGGTATTCTGATGGGTGTTTAATTGACCATCGGAATTCCAACAGATTCGGGGTATAGATTTAAAAAAAAAGTGAAACGGCCTCATCATTTTTATTTCGATTGGATAGAGGGAGCGGGAGAAAAGGAGCGAAAGCTGAGCGCAGGAGAATGTATGTGATTTCTTCATCTTTCGAGCCTCTAGCATCATATTCGAATGCATTTTATTTTATTTTATCATGAATGCTCTCAGAAATGACCGCATTCTACTGGTGTCATGTCGTAGCCAGTGCTTTATCTCTATTATTTGATGTTATTGGTGCTTGTGCTCAAGGATATCGATTCACTGTATTCAAATGTTTGGATTCATGTTTGTTGATATTACTGGCATATATGTTTAATGATGCCATTGTAAATTTTTGTCACTGAAATGACTGCATTCTACTGGTGTCGTGCCCTAGCCCATGCTTTAACTCCATTATTTGATGTTATTGGTGCTTGTGCTCAAGGATATCCATTTTTTTGAAATGTTGACTGTGGTTATCAAATGGACGGCCTATGAGCTTCTAGCTAGGTGCCATTTGTATTGATAGCTTAGGGCATCAAATGTATTGTATCATTGATAGTTGATACTTTGTTAAAAGGAAATAGGACAAAGAACGATTTTTATTTAGTTTCTCTATTTTGATCCCTAAGTGGCTTACAACCCTAGAGAAGTATATGCAGATTTATGGATACAATTGCAGGATACATAGCAGTCCATAATTTACAATAAATCCATGCATCCAATTTGAATAGCAATTAATACAAAGAACTAGGGTCCTCCAATGGCCCAATCATCTGGACCTTGACTATCCCCTCAACCAGTGACCCTTAAAAATTGGGTTATCATGCAATCAGTGAGTGATCCTTCATTCTCCTGGTGAGCTTCTAGGTAGGCGCCATATGTATATTTGATAGCTTAGGGCATCAAATGTATATTGTATCATTGATATTTGAGACTTTGTTAAAAGGAAATAGGACAAAGAACAATTTTGATTTAGTCTCTGTATTTTGATCCCTAAGTGGCTTACAACCGTACAGAAGTATATGGAGATTCACGGATGAAGTTATAGGATACATAGCAGCTGATAATTTATAAGAAATCCATGCATCCAATTTGAATATCAATTACTAAAAAGAAATAGGGTCCTCCAACGGCGCAATCATCCGGACCTTGACTGTCCCCTCAACCAGTGACCCTTCAAAACTGGGTTATCATACAATTAGTGAGTGATCCTTCATTCTCCTGGTCTGCCCTACATCCAAACATATTGGAAATACACAATACAATGATAACAAGTCTTTCACAATCCTCCTTCCCTCAAGGAACACTATCAACCATCCCTTCCACATAGCATTTCACTGTTGTATGAGTGGATTGTGGAGGAACAATTAACATTAAACAAGAAGCAAACTCCTCAACACATCTTGGAAACCATTGAATTCAATAATAAATGAAACCTAACACCAACACTATTCCTTCCATAGTTGCAGGATACATAGCAGTCGATAATTCACAAGAAATTCATGCATCAAATTTTTATAAGGATATCCTACTAATCAATAGGAATTTTCTTGAGATGACCAATGATTATGCATTTTGATGGCAGTGTGCTAGTTCAAAAGGATAATATAAATCTGAAACAATTTTTTCTGATTTTCTCAAACTATAAATATGGTTAAAGGGAAAATATTATGTGAAAAACACACAAACCAAGCTAGAAAATGATTGTACATCAAATTATTCCTATATTCATTCAAGTATCTCTATGCTTCAGCTACCTGACCTTTGAGCTTCATCTAGAGGAATGTGTAGCTTTAAGATAGAGTTACTTCTTGGGCCTTACAATAGGGTGGAATATGATCAAGATTTGTTTAGGTTGTATCTTTGTTAGTCCCATTGTTAGGTTCTTATAGTTCATGGTTTGAATCTATTATGGTTGTGTAAGGGATTTGTAGATGCTTTTTCTAACATAATTATTGGACACCATGATTGGAACAACTGGTTGTTGGCTATTGTACACATGAATCATATATGTCAATGGTTCTTTGTGTTCAAGAATTCGTTGATCAATCTTTGAGATTTATTGTCCCAGCTTTAAAAGAGTGATAAAAGATATAGTGAGTGCTATCTTTTCCAAGTGTTTTGTGGGTGCCATTATCTTCTAGGAGTAATTATTGGAACCAAATTATGTTCTTTGCATCTAGTAAATATTGCAGACACAACCATCTTCTTGGTGAAGGGTTTCTTCCATCCCCATGAGGCACTATTGCATGGTTTCCATTCCCTTGTAGTTTACTAAACCTAATTTAATATAAGTGTGCACTATTTTGGGTTCCATAATTTACGGCCCCTATACTGTGGTTGTTAACCTAATTAAGAGAGGTCTAACTTTGCATATAATAAGAGGCCAACATGAAACAAACATCCAGAGGTAAGGGGGTTGTTCCCTGTCCATAATTTATTATTTAAGTGCTAAGTGATGATGGGTATATCGTGTAATTCATACCTAGTGTGTCTCTTTCTTTCTCTCCACATTTCACATTAGGAGTATATGTTATAAAATACTAATGCAATCAACTATAGGTCAAATCTAATCAAAATTGCAATATAAAGATTAAAATAGATCTTGAAGAAATATGGGAACCATTTTTGACAAATATTGTACAAACAAAGAGAATACTCCAAAGAGGAAATGCTTCAATGTGGAACAATTGAAGGACAATATTTTACTTTTATATGCACATCTGCAATGTTTTTGATATATTTCTGAGATAACAAAACCATAGAAAGAATAGCATATAGAAGAAAGTAAAGAATAATGATCATACTTTGAGATATTGTGGAAAATTAAAGGAAAGAATGCTTGGTGGGGTTATCATGCAATCACTGAGTGATCCTTCATTCCCCTCTTCCAGTGACCCTTCAAAACTAGGTTATCATGCAATCAGTGAGTGATCCTTCATTCTCCCAGTCTGCCCTGCATCCAAACATATTGGAAATACACAATACAATGATAACAAGTCTTTCAAAATCCCCCTTCCCTCAAGGAACACTATCAACCATCCCTTCCACATACCATTTCATTGTTGTATGAGTGGATTGTGCAAGAACAGTTAACATTAAACAAGGAGCAAACTCCTCAACACATCTTGGAAACCATTGAATTCAATAATAAATGAAACCTAACACCAACACTATTCCTTCCATTCACTTCTAGCAAGAATAAATCATTTAATCCATTCAACATTACATATAATCATTAGACAGTTACATTTCCTAACTGTGTAGAGGAACAGTCACGACCAAAATGATCAAAACTAATTTCACCCTTGCACAAGCTATTTCAAACTTCAAGTAAAATGAATGATATGCTATATCAAATCATTCATATTCATAGTAACCATTTGAAGGATCATTTTGTCAATGAACCCTTTGACTGTACCCATGCGGCAGAGAAAGGAAACCTCAAAATAGAGAAAGGAAACTTAGTAAAACTAGTCTATGTCGATGTTTGTGAGGGAAACTTAGTCATGACATCAAGTATCATCTCATCATGGTCTATTCACCATGTTTCAACACCCCATTCACTCTGATCTATTCAACTTACACCATTCTTCTTCTCCCAAGACTCAAAGGCTTGAAACAGTATATGTGATAAAAATTCATGAAATACTAAAGAAGACCTGCTATTTGTCAGACATATCTTCATTGTCCCCCACAAAAAACTAAGTAATAACTACTCTACCCTTAATGTGTTTAACAATGCACCATATTAGATAAAGTAGGTTCTATCACACATGGTACGAACTCTCTTCAAACTCACAATATGTATCTTGAGTTTTTTAGCTAACATTAGATAATTTAATTACATATGTAGGTACCTGGACTCCTTTCACGAGCATCCCACACAGTCTCATGGATCGACAGGTATAAGTCAATACACCCTATAGAGATTAATGTATTTCACATTTTGAAAAATATCTCACATTACTTGATATCTCTCTCATTTGATGGAGTGCAGGTAGTAGCAAATAGGTATTTGTCAGATGTGTCTTCCTCGAGTGAAGAAAGTGAGTCATTTAGTATGTCTGAATTAGGAAGATCAACTACAGGTCAAAAGACTAGAAGGAAATTCAATAGACGCATGAAATTTTTCCTTGCTCAAGGGGGGTCATGTTCTTATGATGATGAGAACAAAGGTGACATCAAGGTGCCCACTAGGTACCAAAATCTACAGAAACAATGGGTCCCCAAGGAACTTCCTCCAATAAACATTGATTTTAGTGTTAAAGGCAAGATATATCATATTGCACCATCGTCAATACATGGTTTGGGCTTATTTTCCATGGATGGCATAAAGGTCTCTTACAACAAAGTTGTTGAATTGATGGAGTATGTTGGACCTTGTTACGATTACAAAAGTTGGATGCAAATTGTTCAATATAATAAAAGTATGCATAGGTATGCACTCTTGAAAAATTATATTCAACAAACAGACAATGAGAAAAGTAAAAGAGTGGCTATATACATTGATGGAAGGCCAAAAGCATCTGGGAATATTATAGGTTTTATAAATAGCACGTGACCTCTGTCAACTATTAAGCAACCCAATTGCATATTTGAGGTGCGCGAGGGAAATCATGTATTTGTATGTGTGATAAAATCAATAAGTGCAGGGGAAGAGTTGCTTATTGATTACAATTTGAATTGCATAGATACAAATGATGTCACTATCATTAGGGTGCAGGTACATACTATGTACCATTAAATAATTGAGTTTTTTTGCCAACCATATTTAGAGAGTCTCCTCACCATCCACCTCATCTCCATCATCATCTTCTAATGAAATGTATTAATGTAGTCCTTTATAATTATTGGTTAACTTTAAATAATAACACAAGACCACAATATGGAGCAACCACGTAGTGGGGACAATGATGATCGTGCATGCACTTCTTCCCAACAAGTAAACCTCTTTGTTATTGAACTACAAATTAGATAGAAGAAAAATGTTAAATAAAGTTTTTAATTATATCCTTTTCATCACTGTTTCATATTAATTCTAATAGTGTTAGTAATATTGTTGTCACAGACAGGTGGTCAACAGAGAAAGTGAAAGGAACCCACAGTCCCTAAAGAGGAGTCCTTTGACAAGGACCTAGTTGTTCATTCTGGTGCTTGTGATGAGCCGGCCTCTGCAATTAAAAAATGCCTCCACAAAATTGGAAATAGATTGGCTGAATTGGCATCTATATTCCCTCCGACTCTTGAGTCACAAAAGAGGGCAACTAAACTGATGCACCTATCTCAAAATTACCGAGTAAGTATTAATGTAATTTTTAATTATAACAAAAGTTCAATAATAGTTTTTATGTTATAGTAGTCTTTTATGTCATTAAAAAATAAGCGGATGTGTTGCTTTTACAGCTTTTTTTGCGTAATTTTGATCCTTGCGGCCATGATGAGGGTACTACAGTTGGTTCAGGTAGATCGCATGTTGGACTATATTTTTTTTGCTCTCTAACAATATTGTCCATGATAATCACTAGTTTTATTATGCTCTAACAATCTTATTCTTCAGCACATGTCAATGATCATTTACTATCACCACCTCATACGATGGCAGGCTCAAATGTATCACGTCCTGCAATGTCGGCAACACAGAGCATGGCCACAGACACCATGGCACCACCTACTCGTATAGGTATTTTATTTTCTCTATCATTATATATATGTTTATTTCCCTTGAAGTGTTCTTTCTTAGGGCCATTTCGTAATGGATTCAATTTATGCAATAGGGGATGCAACACTTGATGGTGATTTTCCTAGATGTACTAGTATTGCTAGTATGGGAACTATGAAGGATTGCATATTGCTTGTGTCCGAAGAAGAAGGACTTCTCTTGAAAATAGAAAAACTTCAAGGTACTTTAAAGATTGGACCTTTCTTTTACTATGCAATCGTATGTTAATTACACCTTGCATTCAATATGAGAAGCTTACATCTATTGTGTTCTTATTTTATACTATTATATACTTTGACTAATGATCTCATGATTATTTTGTAGGGAATGATGTTTTTTATAGTAAAATTAATGATGAGTGTTTGCAGATATTCGGGCCCACCATCTATACAGGGTGAAACATCATATCCGAACTAAAACCCCAATCCACTATTTTGATTTCATATCATTGCTAGGATAGTTATCATTACATCCATTTTTTAATCTAACACTGTTTTCTTTCTTAAAAGGTGGAAAACCCAAAATCAAAAGTTAAAGGATGATCTCGTAGAGAGTATGACAAACTTGTTTGGACCTCATGCATTTGAAAAGGGTAAGCTCCTTCAAAGAGCCAGGATATGTTTGAGGTATATTAGGGACCAGTACAAGTGTACATTAACCAAAAACCCACATTACCAGTGCCCCCCTTGCATTCTTGATTTAGAGTGGAAATCTATTATTATGGATGCAAATGAGAAAACTGAAGTAAAAAAAGGAAATAACCACAAGAGAACAGAAGAAGGTATGTGATACTATTAAGAATGTAATTGTGTACTAAATACTCTTCATATTTATATGAACTAACATATTTCAATCTCTTCATAGATTGCCTGACACATCAAAGGCAACAAAGGCAAGATTGCAAAAGCACGGGCAAAACAAGCTAGGCTCTGGTGGTTATTCGAAACTTGTTGCACGAGTTGTAAGTGTTGGAAAAATACAACCTTTACATGGCTTTTAACACTGAAAATAATTCTTTGATCTTTAAATATTTATTTATAATTTGAAATCTTTTTTTTTTTATGAAACAATAAAATAAAATTTGACGATACCAAGCAGAAATGCAGGGCATGGAGTTCAATATAAGTCTCACAAAAGAGGACAAGAGAATTGGCTTCCAACAAGGCTATAAAGTCATGGCAGAAAGAATAAGAAGTGCACAAGGTTCTACTGATGGATCTGTCGGGGTAAGTAAGCTAAATAGATGATATTTCAAATTTAATTATTTACCAATTAGTTTATTTGATGTTAAGTTCCAACATAAAGTGAGTAAATTTGTCTTAAGTAAGAAAACAATGATAACATGAATGCATATGAAATTGAAATGCAGCATGTCGATTCTTGCCGTACACAACCTGTGGGTGTTGATGACAATGAGGATGTGCATCACAGTAATACAAGTAAACATCTTAAATTGATTGGTGTAGTAATACAAATTTAATTGCAATTGGTGTTTGGATTAATGTAACAATCTGTATTGTAGCTGTAGAGAATGTAGAGGTTGATGTTAATGAGCATGTTGAGGTTGAGGCCGAGGCCAAACAAGCTGACCACGATGTTGATGATGTGACTAGATCAGGTAAAGAGCTATACGATTATGGCCTGTAAAGTACTGAAATACTTTAAAATGTTTTTAATGTTTTTAATTATAATAAAATGTTTTTAATTTAACCCTTTTATATGTTATTGCAGATGACCCCCCTTTCCATCAACAGAGAACTAGGCGTGCATTGAGATCTAATGAGAGGGTAGATGATCATGATGATGATATCAATACTCATCTTAACAATTACATCTTAAAAACTAGACATCAAAAGAAAAAAAAAGAAATGATTGTCATCTATGCACTTTAATTGATAATGACTGATTTTTATATGCCAATGAATTTAATTATGTGGTAGTGAATGCTCATAAATTTTATAATGTGTTAATGAATGTTATCATGTGATAATTAATGAATGTCACATTTTATTAATGTGTGAATGAATGTTAGATGTTAGATGAATTTTATTAGATGAACTTTAGATGAATGTTAGATGAACTTTAGATGTTAGATGAATTTTATTAATGGACGAAATAATGAATGAATGTTAGATGTTAAAGGGGAATTTAGAGTGATGTTGGGGGGGGGGGGGGGGTTGGGGCCAAATGAGCTTCCACCTTCACGTGGTTGGCCCTATTTAGTATAGAATATAAAACTATTCTCAAAACAAAGTGAAGCTCAATAAGTTTGTTCCTTATATGGGGTCTCAAGTGTAGCTTTTATCCCACTATTAACATTGCAAGGCTTCAAGTGGTGTTCTGATACTGGTTTCTCCATCTCCCACTGACATCTTGTCTTTCTCGTAAGAACTCTCACCGAGCTATGATACATGGATGAGTAGAAGATGTCCCTTACAAGCTACACATATATAATATGGTAGATCTAGGGAACAAATATACTACAACATAGAATGAGTCAACTTGAATCTATAGTTTCTTCATTCACAATGAAAATTCAAATTACAAGCCATATTTTAGATTTAATATTCATATTTATCTTCATCATGATCATAGCCATCATGGTCAACATTTGGTTCAACTTCATTTGAACCACAGTCCATGTTGGGTACCATTATAAGGCATGGAGTGTGGTCATACCCATGTTACCATAATAATGAGTTAACCTATAAAATTATGAATAAAATACCTCATGTATCATATTTATAATACTACAGGTGCACCCAAGATTGGCCCAGGCACCCAAGTTCCTACCAAAGGAACCCAAGTCGAACGTAGAGGAGAAAAAAAGTAGAATCGAAACCCAACCTCAAACAAAGAACTAGATAACTTGGCTTTTTTTTAATTCAAGTTTATTTCTAAATTCTTCTCCAATTCCAACTTGATTATTCCATATTTTGTTTTCCAATTTTCCTTCTTCCTCACTCCAAATTCAAGGATCACCACCCATGACTTATGTTGTTATTTCCTTTTACTAATTGTGCTATTTCAAGGATCACCACCCATGACTTGGTTAAGATGATGAATGCTGGCAATGCCTTTATTACCAAGGAATCACTACCTACCATTAATGAATATTAATGATCATTGTTTCCTAAGGGTAATCATTGTTTGTGTATGCTGATCACCCAAGTCTTTGGCTATGATTTGCATGTTGTGAGGTTTGTCAGAAGTGGGGGTATGACATGCTGGTTGGATTATAACATATTGACACTTACACCATGAAGAAGACAAATAATTAAATAGAAAGAGAGGACCAACTGAACCATCTTGTGGTCAGTCTATATCACATTGAGAAACAACGTCAAGACTCAAGAATCAAAACAATCAAAAGTTTCTTCAAGACCATGAATGATCAACAACATTCCATTAGAAAACAAAACACTAATCTATATTATCATTAAGCCATAAAATATGTCTTTAAATTTTAGAAGCATCACAAGAACTTTCAAGAAACATAGTACTATCCAAGGACCAAAATGAATACCCTCCAAATGATTATGATTATGTTGATGTTGATGTCTATAATTTATGTCTAATAATTATGATGATGTTGATGTTGATGTTGATGTCTATAATTTATTTCACTTAGTGATGCTTGCCTAGATTGAATTTTGAATTGCCAGGCTGGAGATCACTTTCAAATTTTAGGGTATGTTCTACATGATACTCTTAGTTACAGCTCAAATGCAACTCAACATATTTTTGATGCTGGGCAACACACTGCAAAAACTCATCCGCAGGTGAAATTTAATGCTATGAATCTTGGCATTCTTAATGTTATTACTTTTCCTCACGTTTCATATTTGTGAAAATGTTTCTTGGCACTATCTTATTCTTATTAAAATGTTCTTTGTTGTGGGGCAGGAGGTCAATCTTCATTGTCTTCATTGTGGGGGATAGTGAAGATTTCTTTGACAAATAGCAGGTCTTCTTTAGTATCTTATAATAACATGCTAAACTAATAAAGGTGTTATGGGAATTTAATTTACAATTAATAATAGACTAATCATATTATTACTATGCTTAATGTTCCATTTAAATGCATTTAACACAAAAAACAAATTTACAAAACTGAACCAATGGCATGTTTACAACAAAGATGTGTTGAGGAGTTTGCTCCTTGTTTAATGTTAACTGTTCCTACACAATCCACTCATACAATAGTGAAATGCTATGTGGAAGGGATGGTTGATAGTGTTCCTTGAGGGAAGGGGGATTGTGAAAGGCTTGTTATCATTGTATTGTGTATTTCCAATATGTTTGGTTGCAGGGCAGACTGGGAGAATGAAGGATCACTCACCGATTGCATGATAACCCAATTTTGAAGGGTCACTAGAAGAGGGGAATGAAGAATCACTCAGTGATTGCATGATAACCCCACCAAGCATTCTTTCCTTTAATTTTCCACAATATCTCAAAGTATGATCATTATTCTTTACTTTCTTCTATATGCTATTCTTTCTATGGTTTTATTATCTCAGAAATATATCAAAAACATTGTAGATGTGCATATAAAAGTAAAATATTATCCTTCAATTGTTCCACATTGAAGCATTTCCTCTTTGGAGTATTTTCTTCATTTGTACAATATCTGTCAAAAATGGTTCCCATATTTCTTCAAGATCTATTTTAATCTTTATATTGCAATTTTGATTAGATTTGACCTATAGTTGATTTCATTAGTATTTTATAACATATACTCCTAATGTGAAATGTGGAGAGAAAGAAAGAGACACACTAGGTATGAATTACATGATATACCCATCATCACTTAGCACTTAAATAATAAATTATGGACAGGGAACAACCCCCTAACCTCTAGATGTTTGTTTCATGTTGGCCTCTTATTATATGCAAAGGCAGGCCTCTCTTAATTAGGCTAACAACCACAGTGTAGGGGCCATAAATTATGGAACCCAAAATAGTGCACACTTGTATTAAATTAGGTTCAGTATACTACAAGGGAATGGAAACCATGCAATAGTGCCTCATGGGGATGGAAGAAACCCTTCACCAAGAAGATGGTTGTGTCTGCAATATTTACTACAGGCAAAGAACATAATTTGGTTCCAGCAATTACTCCTAGAAGATAATGGCACCCACAAAACACTTGGAAAAGATAGCACTCACTATATCTTTTATCACTCTTTTAAAGCTGGGACAATAAATCTCAAAGATTGATCAACGAATTCTTGAACACAAAGAACCATTGACATATATGATTCATGTGTACAATAGCCAACAACCAGTTGTTCCAATCATGGTGTCCAATAATTATGTTAGAAAAAGCATCTACAAATCCCTTACACAACCATAATAGATTCAAACCATGAACTATAAGAACCTAACAATGGGACTAACAAAGATACAGCCTAAACAAATCTTGATCATATTCCACCCTATTGTAAGGCCCAAGAAGTAACTCTATCTTAAAGCTACACATTCCTCTAGATGAAGCTCAAAGGTCAGGTAGCTGAAGCATAGAAATACTTGAATGAATATAGGAATAATTTGATGTACAATCATTTTCTAGCTTGGTTTGTGGGTTTTCCACATAATATTTTCCCTTTAACCACATATATAATTTGGGAAAATAAAAAAAAATTGTTTCAAATTTATATTATCCTTTTGAACTAGCACACTGCCATCAAAATGCATAATCATTGGTCATCTCAAGAAAATTCCTATTGATTAGTAGGATATCCTTATAAAAATTTGATGCATGGATTTCTTGTGAATTATTGACTATTATGTATCCTGCAACTATGGAAGGAATAGTGTTGGTGTTAAGTTTCATTTATTATTGAATTCAATGGTTTCCAAGATGTGTTGAGGAGTTTTCTCCTTGTTTAATTTTAACTGTTCCTGCACAATCCACTCATACAACAGTGAAGTTACAAAACTGAACCGATGGCATGTTTACAACAAAGAAATAGAATGATAATAATATGCTAAAAATTTGATTCTGTTTAATACACACCAAAGGACCCCATTTTAAATTGATGTCACTGAAATGACCGCATTCTACTGGTGTCATTCCCTAGCCCATGCTTTAACTCCATTAGTTGATGTTATTGGTGCTTGTGCTCAAGGATATCCATTTTTTTTGAAATGTTGACTGTGGTTATCAAATGGATAGCCCGTGAGCTTCTAGCTAGGTGTCATTTGTATTGATATCTTACGGCATCAAATGTATTGTATCATTGATAGTTGATACTTTGTTAAAAGGAAATAGGACAAAGAATAATTTTTATTTAGTTTTTCTATTTTGATCCCTAAGTGGCTTACAACCCTAGAGAAGTATATGCAGATTTACGGATGCAGTTGCAGGATACATAGCAGCCGATAATTCACAATAAATCCATGCATCCAATTTGAATAGCAATTAATACAAAGAACTAGGGTCCTCCAATGGCCCAATCATCTAGACCTTGACTGTCCCCTCAACCAGTGACCCTTCAAAACCAGGTTATCATGCAATCAGTGAGTGATCCTTCATTCTCCTGGTGAGCTTCTAGGTAGGCACCATTTGTATATTTCATAGCTTAGGGCATCAAATGTATATTGTATCATTGATATTTGAGACTTTGTTAAAAGGAAATAGGACAAAGAATGATTTTGATTTAGTTTCTCTATTTTGATCTGTAAGTGGCTTACAATCGTAGAGAAGTATATGCAGATTTACGGATGCAATTGTAGGATACATAGCAACTGCTAGTTCACAAGAAATCCATGCATCTAATTTGAATAGAAATTAATACAAATAAATAGTGTCCTCCAATGGCCCAATCATCGGGACCTTGACTGTCCCCTCAACCAGTGACCCTTCAAAACTGGGTTATCATGCAATCGGTGAGTGATCCTTCATTTTCCAGGTCTGCCCTGCAAACAAACATATTGGAAATACACAATACAATGATAACAAGTCTTTCACAATCTCCCTTCCCTCAAGGAACACTATCAACCATCCCTTCCACATAGCATTTCACTGTTGTATGAGTGGATTGTGTAGGAACAGTTGACATTAAACAAGGAGCAAACTCCTCAACACATCTTGGAAACCATTGAATTCAATAATAAATGAAACCTAACACCAACACTATTGATTCCATTCACTTCTACCAAGAATAAATCATTTAATCCATTCAACATTACATATAATCATTAGACAGTTACATTTCCTGACTGTGTAGTGGAACAGTCATGGCCAAAATGATCAAAACTACTTTCACCCTTGCACAAGCTATTCCAAACTTCAAGTAAAATGAGAAATATGCTATATCAAATCATTCATATTCATAGTAACCATTTTAAGGATCATTTTTTCAATGAACCCTCTGACTGCACCCCTATGACAGAGAAAGGAAACCTCAAAATAGAGAAAGGAAACTTAGTAAAACTAGTCTATGCCGATGTTTGTGAGGGTACAGTCATGATATGTGCCTCTCAAACCTCTCCAAACATGTAAGATTGTCTTTAAATACTTTATTGATCTCTTCTAAACATTAACAAAATCAAACCTACATTTGAATCCACACACAATAACCCCAAAATGAAGGGTTTTGTATCCTTTAATGAATCTTAGTCACTGGTAGCGCATGGACAGTCAAACTAGTAGTCTCCAAAGCATTCAATAAGTGACTGGATTGTATTTAATACACACTATTCCTTCCATTCACTTCTACCAAGAATAAAGCATTTAATCCATTCAACATTACATATAATCATTAGACTGTTACATTTCCTGACTGTGTACTAAAGGAACAGTCAGGAAATGTAACTGTCTAAACAATCCAAACATTTGAAAATAGTGAATCGATATCCTTGAGCACAAGCACCAATAATATCAAATAATGGAGATAAAGCACAGGCTAGGGCACGACACTAGTAGGATGTGATCATTTCAGAGAGCATTCGTGATCAAATAAAATGCAATGCATTTGAAATTTGCAGTCGAATATGATGCTAGATGCTTGAAAGATCAAGAAATCACATACCTTCTCTCGTGCTCAGCTTTCACTCCTCTATCCAATCAAAATAAAAATGATCAGGTCGTTTCACTTTTTTTTTTCATAGCCAAATCTTCCTTGTACCACACGAAGAACATGTCATTGGTTCAGTTTTGTAATTTGTTTTTTGTGTAATTAGTGATTGGCAGATTAAATGCAGATAACACCTTTATCAGTTTAATTAGCATGTTATTATCATATCAGATAAAGTATGTTTAAGAATTGTTGGGACTGGTCCTTTTGCATGTATTAAACATAATAGAATTTTCAGCATATTATTATCAATCTATTTCTTTGTTCTAAACATGTCATTGGTTCAGTTTTGTAGACTTGTTTAATCCGTTAAATGCATTTTTCATGAGGAGGGGTCTTGTTCTCAGGATATTGATGAAGATTGTCCACCTCAAAAACCAATTCATAAGGTACCAATCATGTTTCCTATTCACTTATATTTTTGGATTGGTAAATCTCCTTATAAGTTTCATGTCCTTTCTTTTGATTACTATGGATGAAATATATATCTTACATTTAACATTCAACTTCTTTACATTTTAGAACATGTAGTGTTTTTTTTTGAGGATTTTACCAAATCAACTTTTAACATAAACTAAAAACACCAAACTAATATCTTGCCCTTTCAACTTGACAAAATATTTGCATTTGACCAATAATTGCAAGCAACTGAATGATAAATCCACATACCTGTATCTTTGTAAAATACTTGAAACATCAAAAAGATAGCTAAGTGGATGCCGCCATGATTTTTATCTACTAAATATGGGAAAAAAAAACACCAAAAAAAATTGAATAGAAAACATGATTGGTCATTTCAGAGAGCATTCATGATCAAATAAAATGCAATGCCTTCTCTTGTGCTCGATCAACTTTCACCTGCTCATTTTCTCCCACTCCTTTTCTCTACAATCGAAATAAAAATGATTTGGCAGTTTCAAAATAGTGAATCAATATCCTTGAGCACAAGCACCAATAACATCAACTATTTTGATCTTTGGGTACCCTAATGTTGGCAAGAGTTCTTTTATTAATAAGATTACTCTGCAAGCTTGAAGAAGCGATATATTTTGGAAAATGAAGAGTAGAAAGATGATGATATTCCTGAGATCATGGATGGACACAATGTTGTAGATAGAATGGGAAGACATCTTTCGAGCCTGGCCTTGGATCCTTCAACAATTGGGGTAGGATCCAGACCCAGGCTAAAAAGATGTCTTCCTTTTTGTTGTGGAATATAGGCTCTGCTGCTGCAACAATGACAGACTGCGATTTACATATCACAATAGCTGAGAAATATGAATCTAGGCATCATGGTCACAATTTTTTGGAGACACAACATAATTGAGTGCTATTCCCAGATGATGCAAAGAAACCACTACTTTGCATCATCTCAAAAAACCACTCAAATATGTTGTGTCTCCAAAAAATTGTGACCATGATGCCTACATTTATGTTTCTCAACTGTTGTGTCCCAGGACCCCTTATGACCCTTTACGATCCCTAAGAATACATCTTAGAGGTCTTAAAATGTCGTAAAGGGTCATAAGAGGCTCCTAGGAGGGGCTAGGTGAGCTTCCACCTTCACGTGGTTGGCCCTGTTAAGTAGAGAATGTTAAACTATTCTTGAAACAAAGAGAAGCTCAATAATTTAAGGTCTCAGTCCACGAAGATGGTGAAAAAATGACAAGAATCAATGATGGAGAGTTTTTAGATTATGAGAAGACATATATGGAGTGGAGGCTAGATTGATTACTAGTGCAGAGATGATGATTCAGTAACCTACATCTATAAAACCTTCACAATTATCCCTTCTTTGGCCTCCACTCATTCCTCTTCTCAAAAATGGTTATCTAGAAACTTTGGATAGTGTTTTCTCATCCATGCATGAAATGTACTAGTGATTGTATAAAATTACTTTAGGCCTCCAGTATTGATAAGATGTACAAGTGTAAAATGTTTTTGCGAGACTGTGATCAATTTGTGTAGTGTACATAAATGCAAGGCGGTGATTATTCTTGATGATCGACAGGTAGCTAGGACTAAAGATAACACAGCTCAAGAGACCATCATAGGTTGTCTCTTTCTTCGGTCTATATTATTGATAGAATGTTTTACCTTTCATTAGCTCATCAAATCTGGGGATTTGAAAGAATTTAATAGAATATTTTCATGACAACGTATATTATTTAAGTTGACATTGCATGAATTTATCTACTTCACACACTTGTATACTATGAAGATGGCTATAAAGAAGCATCCCCTCCCATGGCAATGCTTCTTTATCGCCATCCTCATAGTCTACAAGTGCACGAAGTAGATAAATTTGTGCAATGTCAACTTAAATAATATACATTGTCATGAAAATATTCTATTAAATTCTTTCAAATCCCCAGATTTGATGAGCTAATGAAAGGTAAAACATTCTGTCAATAATATAGACCAAAGAAAGAGACAACCTATGATGGTCTCTTGAGCTGTGTTAAATTTAATGTGCCTATCCATCAGTTTTTTGACACTTTAGAATTAGTTTCGATGGAAGTGCTATGCATTCGACAAACAAAATGTCAGAAAAAAATAATTTATGACATTCCTTGCGACAGTAATGCTATATGTTTGACAGGGTAACCTATTGGAAAATACTGCAGAACTGTCGCTATTCTGACAGTTAAAGTGTCGTAAATAGAAAATATTTGACAAAAATTTTGACAGTGAGGTCATATCACCAACAGGTAGATCTGTCAAAATTTGATGAAAACTGTCGGTATTCCAATAGTTCTAATGTCAGAAAAATATGGTTTCGACAATAAGTTCTGACAGGGATTGTATATTTCTGATAGGTCTTGTTATTGGAATTTTGATGGATGAACTACAGGAAATGCCATAACAAAGTTATTGTCATGTGCAAGTTTCTGATGTGACATGGTGTTGGTAAATTGACAGATAGGTCTTCTATCACAATCTTCTATGCAAAAATAGCGACGGACTCATGTGTCGAAAGTTTGACAAATGAGCATTGCAAATCTGACAAATGGCAGTCAAAATTTGGCCCCAAATGTAGTAGTGATAGGAAGACCAACAATGAAGTCCATAGATATGGTGTCCCACTTCCACACTGGTATCTCATGAGGTTGAAGTAGGCCATGTGGATGTCGATGTTCTGCCTTCACCCTCTGGCATTCTAGGCACCTAGCTACCAACTCAGCAATTTGTGTCCTCATGCCTAGCCAATAATATAACTATCTCAAATCGGCATGCATCTTATTCACTCTAGGATGCGCTGCATAAGGGGCTCTATGGGCCTCTAGCATGACAAACTCTTGCAATCCTTCAGAAGAAGGTATGTAGATGTGTCCTCTATGACATAAGAGTTCATCTAACTCCATGGTATAATCTGCATACTTCCCCTCAAGGGGTCTCTAAGACTGAATCAACTCACTCACTTCTTCATATAACTCATCATCATGCAAGTGATGAAGAATGCAATCTCTCAAATCTATGCATGTAGACATAGAAGAAAGCTCATGTCGTCTCCTACTCAAAGCATCTGTGACAACATTCTCTTTCCCCTTGATGTAGTGAACATCAAAATCATATTCACACAAGAACTCCATCCATCTCTGTTTCCTAGCATTAAGGTTCAGCTGTGTGAAGATGTATTGTAGACTGTGATGGTCTGAATGAAGTTCAAATCGATGTCCTAAGAGGAAGTGTCACCATCTCACTAAAGCATGCACCACTGTTGCAAGTTCGAGATCATGGGTGGGATATTTGAGCTTGTGAGTCTTTAGTTTCCTGGACTCATAGGCTATAGCTTTCCCATCTTGCATAAGAAATGCCCCTAAACCATCTAAGGAAGCATATATGTAAACTACAAACTTTGTTGAAGGCTTTGGCATAGCAAGAATGGGTACATTGGTCAATGCTCTCTTGAGCTCCTAGAAAGCTCTATCACACTTCTCAGTCCACTCAAACTTCTTTCCCTTTCACTGAAGAGAAGTAATAGGGTGTGCCACTTGAGAAAAGCCTTCAACAAACCATCTGTAATAACCAACTAAACCCATGAAACTCCTCATTTCAGTCACTATGGTAGGTGTTGGCCAATTCATAATGGCATCAATCTTTGATGGATCTATTGAGATCCCATCACCAGATATCACATGACCCAAATACTTGACCTTTGATATGAAGAATGCACACTTCGACAAGCTGCCATAAAGTTGATTATCTCTAAGGCACTGCAAAACTTGCCCCAGGTGTTCTTCATGCTCTCTCTCATCCTTTAAATAGATCAAGATATTTTCAAGGAATACCACCACAAAATTGTCAAGGAAAGTATGAAATACTCCATTCATAAGAATCATGAATATAGCTAGAGCATTTGTAAGACTGAATGGAACCACGGTGAATTCATAGTGGCCATATCTAGTGTGGAATGTGGTCTTGTGGATATCACTATCCACTATCCTCAATTGGTGATACCCTGACTTAAGGTCAATCTTGGAGAACACTCTGGCGCCCTTAAGCTGACCAAACAAATCATCAATCCTAGGAAGTGGATACCAATTCTTGATGGTTACCTTGTTCAACTGTCGATAATCCATACACAACCTAAGGCCCCATTTGTTTGCAGAATTGGAATTTGATTCAAAACTTGATTATCTCAAAATTCGGTTTTGAAATTTTGGTTTTGTGTATTCAGAAGATAGTTTGGACCGTTTGGTTGACTTGGAAGATGGCTGAGACAATCCATCTTTTGCGTTCGGTTTCCATTTTTTAAATTGGAATTAGAACTGAGAAATTTCTATTTCTGTGTTTGGTTTGCAATTTCAAATTGGAATTGGAATTACATTATCCATTTTCTGTGTTTGGTTCTACATTTTGAATTGGAATTAGAAATTGACAAGAAAAAATTTAAGTTTTTTTAATTATTATATAATGTTTTAATTTAATATTTTATTTATTTTGTCCATTTTTTTATTTATATTTTTTTTATTAATTTATTTTTTTATATAGTAAATCATAAACAAAATTTAATTTTTTTTTTCAATATTGTGAATAGTAAACTTAACTTTTTTTAATAATTTTATACATTATCATAAACAATATTATAATAAGAAAATAATTATTGCATTGCTCGATATCACATCAAAATATAAATAAGTCATATAGTCCACATATATATCTATTTCTGCATAATGACCCAACAAAGTAGTGCAATTTTTGCACAAATAAAACATTGTAAAAACATGACATCGGCTTCATAGGTAGCCTCCGCTTTTGCAATAGCTTTCTCGAGCGCTTTGCAAGACTTGCACTCATCATCCACAACAGGTATGTGTAGAAGGTGCAGATGATGTAGACAGCGATGGGGTGTCATCGGCCCACCAAAAGTAGTCACATCCACCACCATCCTATAATATAAATCTAAGTTAGTATTTCTATAATGACTAATATTTATTCTTTGTAAACATTTAAATATTGTACAATTAACAACCTTTTTCTTATTTATGCAAGTCCAAAATTTATGCTCTGGATTAGTGTTTGTCTATGATGTCCTCAACACACAGCGCGCTCCATCACCACAGTCACACATAGGGACATTTATCATAGCCATCACCACTGTATAAAATAAATTTTTGTTCATTCATACTATTTTTTTCATTCATATAACAACATGACTATATTCTATCAGTACAAATTGAAAAAGTTTCATTTATGTTGATATTACGTATTTATACAAAAAATTTAATGAAACGTCTATAGCATCAAATAGAAGATGGGGAAGAACAATATCCATGGACTAAATGGTGGTGTGAAAACACACCGTTAAATAAGAAAATGCTAGGAAATCCATGCTCTACGCCCTTATGCCCCACATTCAATGAGCAACCATCTCATATCCCGCTCATTATTCCCATTACTTTCCATATTGTTAGATGGTCAATCCTACATCTACAAACTAAACATGATAGAAAAACTAAAACTTGTTTATTTTTAAATGGAATACACCAAGGAGTACCATCAAAAATATTGACCATTTACAAACATGAACAGTAAACAATCATCAGATAGCTCATTTTTTTATCAGCATATGTGGATATTTTTGGCATCAATGTTTGAAATAGCTTCTGGATTCAATTGTGTAGATAGTTTTGGATCACACTCTGTGATCCATCATCGGGATGAAAGAGAGAAAAATGATTGCAATAGAGCAAAATGATGGACTTTTCTTTCAATCACTTTGCTCTCTTCCATCCTGATGAAGGATCACAGAGTGCGATAAAAAATGTTGATGCCAAAAATATCTACAAAATCAAATCCAGAAGCTATTTCAAACATTTTTAATATCAACATATGTGTAGTCTCACTTTATCATCATATGTGTAGTCTCAAAACTATCCATTTCTATTTCTATACCTATCATGTGGTTTTTAAAAATGAATGAAAAATGAAAATAAATTCAAGATGAAATAGAGCATTGAACAAAGTAGAATTATTCCACTTAATTTCGTAATACAACAGTAATAACAAGAAGGTTAGGGTATGTACATACTCAATCATGAACAATACAGTCATCTACCAAAACACATTTATAAAACCATGTCTGAAGAACTAGAAATGGATAGTTCTGAGAGTACACCTTAATAATGCATTAAATTAAGCATTCATCATGTGGTACCCCTTTGTGTATTCCACTTAAATATATTAAAAGCAACAAGAATAACAAATGCAAGAATATGTCTATAAACTTTCATACTCATACTAAATCACAAGAGCTGAAAGAGAGAATAAGTAATTTCCAAATTTTGTCGAATAAATAATTAATACATTTAATAGAATTTAATTTAATGTAACATCATACTACATTACAAGCAGATTGTAATGCAGTATGATGTTCATCAAGATTGACCTCAGATTGATCATTATTCCATAAATGGCTACTGTTACAATTTGTAATCTTGACGAACATCATACTGCATTACAAGCAGCTTGTAATGTAGTATGATGTTCATCAAGATTGGCCTCAGATTGATCATTATTCCATACATGGTTAATGTTATTCCAGCAGTAGCGATGTATGAAATAACTATTATAAATTGCAACAATAGCCATGTATGGAATAACTATCATGATGTTCATCAAGATTGAGCTCAGATTGATCATTATTCCATACATGGCTAATGTTATTCTAGACATGATTATTCCAGCTTAAGATCTATTACAACAAAAAATAGATACAAGGAAATGTTATTGTAAATTTGTAACATAACAATTACTTCAAGAAATTGTAGATTTCATATAAAGCTAGGTTTTCCAATGTGAAGCATCTTTCTATATTCACTTCAGTATGTAACTGATGTAGTATTTTTCTAGGGAAGATTCAATGCAATGTTCCCAATAAGACAATTTTAGGAAACAAATGAATTTTAAAACATGTGCAAGCTGGAATGATGAACAAAAGTAAAACTAGGTGCCAAACCCTATTGAAAATTTATGTTGATCAACAAGAAGTTAAAATTGCAATTCCTTATCAACCAAAATGCATACTATGAACTGTGAATCCAACCAACCTCAATTTTGTTATGAGTTATGAAACCCTCAAAGATCAAAAGGTAATCAATTTGCTAATGTATGACAGCTGGAAATGTATGAAACCCTTGTGTATTGCTCCAACGTGGATTATAAATTAACTGAGGGAAGATTTGAACTATTTTGGGACTGTTGTAAAGCTAAACCCTCATACAAACTCTTATAATTCTTTCATACATTGCAGATCTGATTTCTGTGATAATTACAACTCAAATTATTGGAAACAATTCACTCTCAGCAGCTACAAACCCTAGTCTAGTACTCATAAAGATCTGGAATCAATTAATGAAGATATCAATTTGATTCCAACCTAAGAATAATCAATAATTACACTTACAATAGACCACTTAACTGTACAAAGAGTAGAAACCCTCCAAAAATGTGTAAATGTTGGCTTGAAATGATGCTTCAGCTAGTGTAAACCTTAGTAAATAATGATGGCTCTAAATAAGGACATATGCAACCTTATCCAATGTGGCAGCAATTGGATAGTCTGCAATCTATGGTATACAGTTCAGAAAACCCTTCTTCAATAGAAGCAATTGACACAAAACCTTTGTCAATCAGTAGAAAATGGTAATATTTGTAAAATCAGTAGCGAACAATAGTATGGTGGCACTAGGAGTGAAATTGAAGGTTGGAAACCACCAAAATAGAAGATCCAATAACTGAAAAGTCTGAAGTTATCACAATAGTAGTTAAATAGTACAAATGTTGGGTCCAACATTAAATATGATTGGAAATGGTGACCAGATGTTGGCAATAGCTATTATGAGGGTTGGGGATAGGAATTAAATGGCTGGAAATGTCAAATAACAACCAATAATAAAATAATCAGCACATATATATTGCAATGACACTAGCAAATTGAAAATGACCCAAATCTTTAAATAATCTAACACTTCAGAGCAATCATCATAACACTATTCATAGTGGCAAAGATCTCTTGTTTGTTGTCATACATCCTATTATGTTACTATCAAGAGGACATTCATAACAAGGTACAGACTAAACACACATACTACATTACAAGCATCAAATGATGTTCTTCCTTTAAATCACTATGAAAAACAACATCAAATTGCATTACAAGCAGACATTTAAATCACTGTGAAAAAAAACTTCAAACGTATTGAAAAAGACCAGAATCTATCTATAATAATGTAGACCAGAATCTATCTCACAGAAAATCATTTCATTAACTCGTCAATTAATCTATATATTTCAGTCAGTAACAAAAACTAAGTTTCACCAATAAATCATCAACCAAAACACCTTTGTTTCAATGTATGTGAATGAAGTATGATAAAGTTTCAACTCATGATAAAGTTTGATAAAATATGTAGAAAATAACTACAATCCACCATATGTGGTTGCAATCCAGTCCACTCTCTCATCCTCACTCATCAGCAAGAACCCTTTGGCTCTTTCACATTGAACCACAAAGGTATCGTATACCCTCAGGAAAACACCTCGACTCAATTCAAGGATGGATTTGAGAGCCGTATATGCGCCCATCAAAGCATTTTCATCATCAGATTTATCAATTTTGTGAAGGTGAACATTGTTGAGGACATATTTTATTTTCTTCATTGTTTCACAGATGACATCCAAGGAAGTTTCCATACTTGCCTTCCTCCTCTTTCCCCTCCTTGATGATGATGATGTGGGAGTTCCTTTACCACTTGCAGTTGCAGTGGACTAATTGGAAAGATAAGGGTCTTCATCAAAATCAATAGCATTGTTAAGATCTATATTGAAACCAATATCCTCTTCCTCATGCACATTGAATGCCTCTTCCATAGGGTCCCTTCTTCAGTCTCATGGGCCATCGTAGCTACATTACCTTCAACAATGTCATTACCCACAATTGTACCCAATTCATTGAAGTATTGGAAGGGATGCCTCTTATACACTTTGGCATTTTTGAATTCTCTTCTTTGCATGTTGGCATAAATAAATGGATTAGGTTCTTTGTCTTTCATTATTAACTTTATAATAAGGCAATATTATTTCAATCAAAATAGTAAAGAGACCACCCTACCTTCATAAGCTCATCCCACACGCTATCCTCAGCATCCATGCATTGACTTTGCTCATTCCAAGCGAAACCGCTTGTATTTCTCATCTCTTTCATCACTCTATATGCAAGCTTCCATGTTTTCAACTTGTTTTTGAAATTGTCCTTTGTTAGATTCAAATGCATATCCACGTTGAACCTCCTCTCAATGATGGTCCACGCTTCTTTTTTGAAGCCCCCGTCACCTTTTCTTCCAAGTTGTACTTGCTTGAGGAGAAAGTCTAGAAACTTTTGTTCCATCTCTTTGGTCCACATTATCTTCTTTGAGGAAGAAGATATTTAAGGCATGTTACCAGGTTCTTCCATGCTCATCATTAGTTCTATTTATGACATGGTGTAGATCAGTTGATCACAATGTACATATTGTTGTTAATGGTAAAACCAACATGTCCAATACTTGCAGATACAAATAGAAGAAAAAGGAAACCATCATGTATATCAAAGTATCTTCATACATCAGTTTAGTCAAATAAAACACATTGACCCATAAAATTCCAATACTTGCAGATACAAACAGAAGAAAAAGGAAACCATCATGTATATCAAAGTATCTCCATACATCAGTTTAGTCAAATAAAACACATTAACCCATAAAAGTCCAATACTTGCAGATACAAACAGAAGAAAAAGGAAACCATCATGTCTATCAAAGTATCTTCATACATTAGTTTAGTCAAATAAAACACATTAACCCATAAAAGTCCAATACTTGTAGATACAAATAGAAGAAAAAGGAAAACATCATGTATATCAAAGTATCTTCATACATTAGTTTAGTCAAATAAAACACATTGACCCATAAAATTCCAATACTTCCAGATAAAAATAGAAGAAAAAGGAAACCATCATGTATATCAAAGTATCTTCATACATTGACCCATAAAAGAACAACTATTCTCAAGATCTATAGTCTTCCCACATTCTACTTGCTATATCATCTCAAAATTGTGCCCACTAGTCTCTATCATGCTGAGACAACCCATATGTCTCAAGCACTGGTACATCTATCCCAATACGATCATCTTCCTCTTCGGTACCAATTTTTGATGGAATGTCATCCTCTATCATAATGAATTTGTGTAGTATACAACATGTTAATACAATGTGGGCTTGTGTCATGATAGAATAAGACGTGGCATGCCTCAGGATTGGAAAACATCACTTGAGAATACCAAATGTATGCTCTATTGCATTTCTAAGATAGGAGTGTTGGTGGTTGAACAAATCTTGTCGAGAGTTTATTGGATTATCTCTTGAAAACTCCTTCAAGTGGTAGCATGTACACCGATGAGGAGCAAGAAATCTAGGTTCATTTGGATATCTAGCATCCACTAGAAAATATTTTCCTGCATAAATAAAATAGATTGATAAAACTTGAAACATTGATTGTACCCTTGAGTATATTAAACTATGATTTGGCTTACCGGGGGGAACAATAAGAGGATCTGCTCTTGACAGAGCTGAACCTAGAACACACACCCATAACATTTTGTGACAAGTTGCCTTTTCTATCATGATATTTACCCTACATGTTGACATCAATTGTGATGGTATATGGGTTCCATCGATAGCTCCAACACAATCCTATACAATATGATAAGAACGGATCAAAACGGTCCTTCCCACTAATTTCAGGAGGAGTGTTTGGACTAGGTGGTATAAAGAGATCCTCATGGAGTGCTAAGATAGCCCTCAACACCCTGTGGAAGTATCATCTTACTGTCTCTCCTGAGTGCCCAAAGTTGTGGGCAATCTTGCGGTTCCTCAGATTGTGGCCAAGGGTGTAGAGGAACATCACAAGTTGTTCTTCGAATGTCAAGTGTAATGAATATTTCAAGCTTCCTTTCAGTCTTAGGATAGTAGCTAGATGAAAGAAGGATCCCCTACTCATGCGAATCTGATCATGACAATCCACATCATTGGAATGAATAACCATTCTATAAAAAAAAATTCCTTTTCTTAATCATTTACCCATTTGTGCACTCCCTTCTTGGGCTAGCAGTACTTTGGATATGGCAAGAAAAGAAAAATAAGTTGTGAGAAGATGAGAATATGTGGTCTCCATAGCTATGCATCCTAGAACATCAATATTCTCAATAGGATCCATCAATGGCCTGAAATGTAGACAAACACAATGATTTGAGCGAGGAGATATCCAGTATGAACCACAAAGATAAAGCGTATAGTAGTACATAATCACAATTTGAGCGAGGAGATATCCAGTATGAACCTACCATTCCTTATAAGTATATCTTGTCCACAATTTAAAATTTTCTATTTTTTCATTAAGAATGATTTATTACTCCCCTTTATGAATAGCTGAACCAAAATGAAGACACACTAGTATAAAAGAAAAACTCAAGAAACAAATAAAATGACCATACAACTCAATCTTTATGATTTATTAAGCAGGCCATTTTCAAAAGAGAAAAGATTCAATATTACACACATTCCTAATTCCAGTAGAGGTGGGCTGGCATAACTTTTGTTTCAAAATATCTTTTTAGTAAAGATACAAAATTATGCATCTTTTTAGTAAGTTTCTAATAAGATAGTCCTTCCCTCTATCACATTTCTAAGAAAGAGGACCATCATCCTTTCATGGAATTTGAATCATTCAATAAGTTTTGTATCTCTGTCTCTTTGCAAAAATACCCTCATGGTACTCTATTCTGCCCTTAGAATAGTAAAATATATCCTTAATATATAAAGCTTCTTTTGATCTTTATGGATACATTTTTGTCTGCCTCACAACAAGCAATTCATGGCATTGATGATAGTAAAAAGATTACAACCAACATTGCATGCATCTTCCAATTATGGGACTAAGTTACCAGGCATGTTTATTGTCAGTGTCAGAAACTTGCATGTTGATGTCACTGCGCAGATTATTAAATAATCCACTTTATTCATAGCCGTGTCTTGATCCCTATGTGCATTTAATAGTGGAATGATGATTTTTATGGATAGAGAAGAGTATCTCCATGATGAGCTTGGGCAAGTGGAGGCCAAGGATTGTTCAATCCCCTTGCTTCTTTCTTCAGTGTGACTATAGGAAATCTATGTAGATCTATGTAAGGTATAGAAATAGTGACTTATAAAAAATAGACATGAGATCATGCACTCCCCTCAAGATCAAGACACTTAGCAATATATCAGCACCAAATGTTAGTTAGCATTTGGTGGCAAGAGATATGGATATGTTAGTTTTTGGTTACATGAACTTCACAAATATCTTTAGCTAGCAAGGTATATGATTTTGAATTGTTGAGGCTTAGAGATCGATTGCTAGCCCACACTATGTTCTCTTGCATGTTACATTTTAATACATTAATACTAGCTAGGTTATTGTGTTTTTCTCCATGCCACCATCCTAGGTCCCATGTTATCGATCACTAGGACACAAGTGGCTATGTGACTTAACTTTCTATATAGTCCCTAAAAATGTATGTGCGTCAATCTTCACATACGATACTACAATTTCATAATCTTTTTGGTCATATAATTTCTTAGAATGACATCATGATTTCAAGGGAGTATGCTTTGCTGCAAGAAAAACTGGGATGGCCTCCAATTTAACTTTTGCTTATACTCCTCATGATGCTAGAGAAAGTAGTTTAAATGGTTCTATAAATAAATTAGTGTAGATTTCAATCTGCAAATTTTTAGAATCATTGTTAACATTGACAATCAGTGTTAACAATGACAATCAATTTTGCTTGCTAGTTTTAACACTGAAAATCAGTGTTACACTGAAGCATATGTTAACATTGATTATTAGTGTTAACACCGATAATCATTGTGAACAGTGCTTCAGTGTTAACACTATTAACACTAATTATAATCAGTGTTATAAGAATTTGGCTCTAGTTTCCTTCATCGGAGTTGACAATATGTCCACATCTTTATTCTTGACTATCGGAAATAACTTAAACAAGTTTTGGCATGAAATCAAGGTTTCAGAAAGACGAGCAAGATATTAAAGATATATTTTGAGAAAGTTAATCAACATCTTAGTTTCTTTAACTCAAGGCATCACTAATATCTACATTTTAATTTCTACATCTTGAAATAGCACCTAATGTGATATCTCTCCATTTATACAAGGCATTGTTTACACTGACAATCAATGTTAACAATGACAATTAGTGTTGCTTTCTAGTGTTAACACTGAAAATTAGTGTTACACTGAAGCAATGTTAACATTGATTATCATTGATGTTGATGAATGAGAATTTTCTAGCCATAGAAAAAGAATGATAGTCATGGAAAAAGAATGAGCATCTTGTAAGAACAAAGATGTATAGTCTAAAATAGAGGTATTAGTTTAATGGTTATGCATCATAAATTGTGATCAAAGATAATACTACATACTGAAAAACTTCAAAAAAAAGATCAAAGATATTTATAACAACATAGATACATGAAAATAAGAATCAAGGTCACATGTGTAAGACCACTTCTATATGCACAGAATAATGATATACATGTTTTTTTTTCAGCAAAAAAGAAAGTGATTAGCCAGGAGCTTAACAATATATCATAATTGAAACATGAAAAATGATAGATAACAAGAAATGGAGATCATTTTCATATGCTAGAAGTAGAGCTACATCATCAATTTAGAAGCATAGTAGATGTTAACAAGAACAAACCAAGGATCCATTGAAGATGGAAGTACTATTTCAAGAAGATCATAGAGTCACTATTATTGAACAATCATGCATCATCAAGCTACAGAAGCAATGTTAATAATAATGATCATAAGTATGTGTCAATAAGCATGAAATTACTATAGTGACCTTTGAAGGAACACATATATCATAGGAATAACCAACTATAATAGGAATGTGATATTATAAATATGGTATAAGTTTCATAACTGAACAACAACCATCACAATCAAGGTGATCAGAAAGTAGAAAGACTTTTTATATCACAGAGAAGATGCAATATCATCTTATATAATCAATAAGAAAATAACATGTGAAAGTATTCTTATAGTAGGACAACCAATATCCAAAGGACAATTAAGAGAAAAGATCAGAAAACATCATGAATTTAATGACAAGTTTATTTTTATAATAGTAACGTCATTTTATATATCTAACTATAATATTGATTAGATTTCTTATGAGAGGGATATAGAAAAAATCACTATATTGTCAAAGAAAATCAAGGTCTTCTACTAGTGTCCATAGAACTCACCTAGTGATATATACAGTGCTATGAACATCATATGAAATAACAACTTTAATTAGGATGAATGTTAGTGTTCCTCGCATTCACAAATTTTAGTCAAAGATCAAGCCAAGTTGGGATCTATAAATAAGAGGGTTACCCATTATTTTTAAAAAGTATTCTAATTATCTTTTGACTATTCTGAAGAGTTCCCATGATTCTCTTTAGTTCCAAAGAAATGGTTATATTACACACATACACTCCTATCAGGAATAAATATACAGTGTTATTCATTGCTTGAGAACAAAAGGATTTGATATCCGTAGGGTTTCATGTATAGAACTCAAGGAAATTTCTGGTATATTTATCAAGTGTTTTTGAATAAACATAGTTTTATTTCAAGTATACAACACCAGTACACAAAAACCCTTAACAAAATTTCAAAGAGTAATGCAAAACATGGATATACAAAATGAAGAGAGTCATGGCTATAGAGATCAAGAATCATGAGTAAAATAAAGTGGAAACCCTCAAGATAAGCAAGGGGATACTCTACCACACATATGATCTTCAACAAAAAAATTCAATGATATCAACTATCCAAGTATACCTAGAATACAGTATACCAGTTGTTAAATAGTAGTTCAATATTTGATGAGAACAGTTTTAGACAGCCAATGCCATAACAATGGGAATGACAGCTTAACAAAGTTTAAATATTTGTTCTCAAAGACAACAACCAAATTTTCTCAACATGCTCTAAACCTAACAAGAAAAGTTTGCAAGGGTGGAATGGACAATCACAAAAAATAGTCCTATTGAAGCCAGTTTGTTTGCAGAATTACAATTAAAAAATTCTCATTCATCAACATCAATGATAATCAACTATCAAAGCAATGTTAACTAAGAAATGACATGCAAAAACTACCTGATGCAGGAGAAACTAGATTCTGTAGAAACCCTACACGAGAACAGATGTGAAAATGAGGAAAGCGTCTGAAAATTGAGGCACTAAAAACCCTTTGAAATGTGAGGCACGAAAATGAGGAAACCTTCAAAAACTTCAAATGCCAAAATAACCCAAACCCTATTTCAAAACCCCAAAAATAATGTCGGAAGATCATGGACCCAACGGCCAAATTAAATGGGGTTCAAAATTTTAGAAAACTAGAATATGAAATCGAATTCCACCTATTGGGTGGGAAGATAGTGTAGCCCATTTTGGTGGTATAATTAGATTTTGACTGATGAAACTAGAATTTTTCTTTGGCGTCCCAAACTATGGAATTGGCAAAAAAGTGGAAGTTCTGCACCCAATTCCATCGGTATTCCCACAACCAAACGGGGCCTAAGAGATCTATCCTTCTTCTTTATGAAGATCACAGGTGCACCCCAAGGAGAAACACTAGGATGAATGTGTCCTTTCTCTAATAGTTCCTCAAGCTACAACTTGAGCTCATTAAGCTCATTAGTGGTCATCCTGTAAGCTTCTTTGGAAACTAGTTCTACTCTTGGTACAAGATCTATGTGAAAGTATACCGCCCTTCGAGGTGGCATACCAGGTAGCTCTGAAGGAAACACATCTGCATATTCTTGTAGAATGGGATGGTCAACCAGTGAGGCTTCTTGTTTTGCCTTATCTTCTGTATCGCTGATGGTGATAGAAAACATCTGACATCCCTTCTACATGCTTCACTTAAGCTACATAGCGGAGATCATACAGAGGGATACAAGCCTATGGATTCCAAATATCATAGTAGCATTGCCATCATCATCCCATCATTCGATCAACTTCTTACAACAATATAGCTTGGCCTTGTGAGCATATAGCCAATCCATGCCAAGAACTAGTCTGTAAGATCCAAGAGGTGTAACTCTAAGGTTTTCTAAGGTGGTGAAGCCATCAATCTAAATCAGGCACTCCCTAACCAGTGAGGTAACTGATACTCTAGCTCCTAAAGCTAACTCAACTTCCCACCTAATATCCTTCCTAGCTACCACTAGCCCACATCGCTCTATAGCCAATGGAGAAACAAAGGAGTCAGCATCTCCAATATTGAAAAGGATAAAAATTGCACTACCTTTGATCATACCTGAAGGCTCAATGACCGTGTCTTGATGCTCTGTCGGGCAGTTATCAACTACTGAAAACACTCTATGGGACTTGCCCATGTCCCCAACTATAGGTTCGAACATCATTGCCCACTGATTACCTCCCTAAGGACATTCCCTAGCTATGTGCCCCATGGCACCACATGTATAGCATGGTCCTCGATTCTGAACCTATATGCCCTGAGGTCTGGACTACTAAGATCCTCCTGTCTGAGTAGAACCAATATATCCCCCCTTATAGGGTTGTTGTGTCTATGCTGGGGGTGTATAAGGGGCCTGAGATTTTTGAACCTTCTTAGGACCTTGATAATTCCACTACTTGGGCCTTGAGCCCTGTTGTCCCTGAGGTGGTTTTAGTTCCTGGCTCCATTGAGATTGTTGAGGCTACTGGTGCTAAGGCTGTGGGGCTTTAAAATTCCCCAAATTTTTCCTCTGATTCCCTTTCCAAGGGGGCTTCTGATAGCCAAAATTTGAGGTACAGAATTGTAATTCTGAGATCCCTTAACGATCTCCTCTGCAACTAAGGCCCTATCACAAGTGAATCATAAGTCTCTTGATGGTACCATACATACCATGCCAGAGATAGAGGGGTTTAATCTCTTGATGAACTGATTCACTTGTAACTTCTCATCCCTCATGTACTCGACATAAGGAAGGATATCTATGAACTTGCCCTCATACTGGGCCACTGAAATTCCCCTCTTTTATAAATTGTGGAACTCATCTATGCGACATTGTCTAAACCACTCAGAGAGATACATGGCCCTAAAGATCTGGAGAAAAGTCTCCCATGTCAAGGTGTTTATAACCAGATGACCCTTGAAATCCTCATGTTTCCACCATGTGGAAGCTCCACCTCTGAGAAGATGAATGGAAAAGCATGCTTTAAGGTTTCTCTCGTAAGGGCAGAACCCAAAACAACACTCAAGGCTCAGAAGCCAAGACTCAGCCTTTGTCCCATCAGTAGAACCCAAAAATAGTGGTGGTTGAAGCTGCATCAACTCTCTAATAAGATCACCTATGTTAGGAGGTGGTCTCTCATATTTTTGAATATCATCTCTGGGTGGAGGCTTCGGTCCCCTGATGGACCCAACTTTTGGCTCGGCCTGAACCTCTACGAATCTAGGAGGAGGACTCCTACTTTTCTCCCTAGCTGAGGACCCACATCCTTCCATACCTTGTTGTACATTCTAAGGTATGACTGGAGGTATACGGTCAACAATGAGTCCTGCAAGGTTTTGAAAGGCCTAAAGTAACTCTGCATTCGCATTGAGAGGTGGTTCAAGAGGCCCTATCACAAGTGAATCTAAGATCCCTTAATGATCTCCTCTGCAACTAAGACCCTATCACAGGTGAATTGTAAATCTCCTGGTGGTACCATATGTACCATACCGAAGATAGAGGGGTTCAATCCCTTGATGAACCGATTCACTTGTAACTCATCGTCCATCATGTACTCAACATAAGGAATGAGCTCTATGAACTTTCCCTCATACTGGGCCACTGAAAGTCCCCTCTATTGTAAATCATGGAGCTTGTCTATGCAATGTTGTCTAAACTGCTCAGAGAGATACCTGGTCCTAAAGATCTGGAGAAAAGTCTCCCATGTCAAGGTGTTTATAACTAGATGACACTTGAACTCCTCATTTTTCCACCATGTGGAATCTCTGCCTCTAAGAAGATTAATGGAAAAGTGTTCTTTAAGGTTTCTCTCATAAGGGTGCAACCCAAAACAACGCTCAAGGTTCAGAAGCCAAGACTCGGCCTTTGTCCCATCAGTAGAACCCAAAAATAGTGGCAGATGATGTCGCATCAACTCTCTAATCTAATCACTTGTGTCAGGAGGTGGTCTTTCATATCTTCGAACCTCATCTCTAGATGGAGGCTCTGGTCCCCTAATGGACCCAACTTTTGGCTCATCCTGAACCTCTGTGGATCTAGGAGGAATCCTACTTCACTCCCTAGCTGAGGACCCACATCCTTCCATACCCTGTTGTACATTCTAAGGTATGACTCGAGGCATACTGTCAAGGATGAATCCTGCAAGGTTCTGAAAGGCCTGAAGTAACTCTACATTCACATTGAGAGGTGGTTCGAGAGGTGGAACCTGGTCCTCTTCTTGAACATCAACCTCTGGATGTACCTCTTCCCAAGATAATGAGATACGCCTACATCCACGAGCTAATCAGGTGATTCAAGGCATGCTACACATAAGAAAACAAAATTTTAGCATCTACAAAGTGGGTTAGGTTCCCAAGGTTAACTAAACCATGCTCTGATACCAAAATGTCATGCCCAAAAATTCAACAAAACACAACTAATTTTTTTAAAAAAATCTACCAGCCAACTACAAACATACATACATACACAACTAAGAGGTAAAATACTAACTAGCACACGATCCAATGTGCATGCAAAATGATGTAGAAGGAAATGATTAACTGAAAACATTGAAGTGTCTAAAAACACCCCAAGAGTCAAACCAGAGAAGGTTGACCAAGTTTGACCAAAATTCAAACTTCATCAAAAAGCTCCAAGCTATACTACAAGGTTCCCTAGACTATAAGCTTTAACCGACACAAAAATTGAGGTAGTTGACTTAAAGTCAACTAGAGTTGACCAAAAGTCAACCATGCTTCAAAATACCTGTAACCAAGCTAAAAGGAAATAAAACTTATCTAGAAATACTTGGGCATGCAAACTGAGGCATTTGACCTAGGTTTGACCAAGGGTTGACTAAAAGTCAACTGAGCCCAAATATGAGCAACGATGATTTACTAAGTTTAAAACATGACAGGGAAGATTTGTGCACACAAACTGAGGCACTTACCCAAAGTTTGACTAACAGTTGACTAAAAGTCAACTGTGCACAAAAATGGTCTTCAAGTTTAAAGAGGTCGCCATGACCCTAGACGAGACCAAAGGAGGTCAAAATAACTCCAAGATGACGCTAACGTCTACTAAATAACCATCAATAACATTTTAAATAAATCAAGGGATTTAACCCAAATGCTAACCCAAAAGCATAAGCAACCTTCCAAATGTTAATTTATTGAACTTTAATTAAACCTTCAAAATAGTCTTAACCTAATTACAACTAATAACAAAATTCAAGTTCTTATAAATTCCCATTCTATCTAACATAAACATTAATTTTATTTAAATAGACATACATATTTAAATAAATTTTCCATTTATTAGGGAAAAGAATCTATTTTATACAAAATATAAATCTAATTAAAATACAATTATAAATTAAGTCTATTTAAAACAAAGCCTAATATGCAACCCTTATTAATCAACGTTATCTTATCTAAAAAAAATCAACTTATATTATAATATAAATAAACCTATTTAATGAAACTTAATAAAAAAGGAAGGTAACTATATTAATTTTAAGACAAACTAAAAAAAATATATAATAAAATAACAACTATATTTTAACAAATGAAATAAACCCCATTAAAAAAATGCATTGTGAAGAAGGTTTAGTCCCTGCGGTGGCCAAATGGTGCACGCGCAATGGGTAGGGACAGAGGGTGGTGGTGGGGCGCGGGCCCTGCACGGTGCCGGGGCCGCCCGCCACCACCCTGCGAGAAGATGGGAGCGGGGGCGGGGTGGCTTCAGCCACTCCCGAACCCTCGTCCCATTCCTTCAAACATTCAATAAAAACTTTTTTTTATTTAAGCAACCACCACTAAAAAAATGATAACCATTTTTTTAAAGTTAAATAAACTTAATGTATTATATATATATATATATATATATATATATATATATATATATATATATATTATATTATACGTATATATATATATACATATAATATAATATACATATATATATATATATACATATATATATATATTATACATATATATATGTGTATCTTATACATATAGATATATGTATGTGTATCTTATACATATAGATATATGCATACAAAAAAAACAATTGTTGGTGAATTATAAAAGTCTGAAAATCAAAACAACGGTTATAAGGATAAAAAAATGATTTTTAATTACAAAAATGCCTTCCATAATGGAGGCTTAACGAATTGTAGGAAACGAATTTTTGATTCAGACATTTTTTTTTTTGAATAATTTTCCAAAAAAAATCTAAGTACAAATAAATAAATAAAATTCACATTTAATCCCTACTATTAAATTTATTTAATTTTAATAATATCCAAGCAATACACACTAACATCAATTTAGTAGTTTGCTAATTTATACAATACTAACGAAAATATAAATAAACCTTAAAATCTATAACGATATATATTCAAAATTTTATGCCAAAATATTCCATTATTTTGATCCCACAAGATTTCATAAAATTTCTCATTAATTTTTCTAAAGTTTCAAATAACTCTTACATTTAAATTTAATGGAAATTTTCAAATTTACAATTGCCATAATGATCCAATTTCCCCAAAACCTTAATTTTTCCATAACAAATTTTTCAAATGTATTAATAAATCCAAAGTTTAATTTACAAAGGAATCTGTGATTCCAATTTTCAACTTACACATGAAATGTAAAGTTACAACAAATTTACAAATTGAATTTCTAGTTCCACAAATCTGTCAAGACCTACATCCAGCTAGGTACCTGATAGAGTGAGGTTGACCACGAAGTCTCACCTCCCAACCTAGGCCTTTACAAGGCCACCCTCAAGCTGGGGGATCCAGTAAGGAATGGAAAACAAACAGTAATAACAAACATGAAGGAAACATTCATCACATAAAACACTTAAGCGAAAATTTTCCCAATAGGGTTTTACAAGAGGAAGTTCATTAAGAGACCTTCCTGAAACAGGGGTAGAGGTGGACTATCAGGAGGAGAAGCCACAATATAATATACAATTTTCACAAGCCACACATGGACTTGGAAAGACCATCTTCAAAAGATGGGGTCTAAAACTCCTTATGCCCCCCAGGTGCCCGCAGGCCATACTTGGCATCATGGATATCGTGGAACCCCATGTTTATCCTTCCATACATGGGAGACTCTGCACAATCTTGGGTCTCTTCCTACTACCCCATTCAAGGTTACTCTACCCTCCCTAGGGTGAGTGTGCCTTGAAGAATCCCATTCCCAAATGGTTTTTACAAAAAAAAAAATTAAAAAAAAAATTTGTAAAACAAGAATTTTAAGTAAAAACCATAAAAAAAAAAGTCATGGACTCCATTAATGGAGCTCCAAGCTCACATACATGCAATAAAAACAATAATTTCACAAGAGGCCAACCTTAATCCAAGTCAAGGTTGAATTTTCTGAAAGTTGAGTTCTCCTTCCAAGCAAGTCTTCCCTAAGATCCTTCCAATCAGAAATATAATCACATATATATTAATTGAACTTATTGATTGTTAACTACCCAAATGGTAGAACGATAACTATCATAAGTAAACTGATTGTATCGAAGTCATGAGTAAACTGATTTTATTGAAGCATGATCGATACCATGTTAATAATGATAACGATAACCACTATTGTTATCGTATCAAACTGTGGTTCGTATAAACTGTTAATACACAAATCGTTATCGACTGTTGTGTTTACATAGGGTCATGACTCAGCTATGTGGCATAAGCCACATATAGTCATACCCCTACGTAAGCATAACCTTTCACCGTAATACTTATATATATGATATTGGTGCTTGCTAAGGAAGACAATCAATAACATTGGAAATTGTATTACTACAGCAAGCATAAGATACTAATAATTTATGCAATGTTAATATTTATCAATCTCAGCAATATCATAGTAAATATTCAATCTGAGATAAATTTTGGAAACAATAAGAATAAAGACTATTAATTTACTCTATCATAGATCCAAATTCCTTAACACCAAGGGATGACCTCAAGTGGTAACAGGCCAAAGCCAGGTCACCATCCAAACCGCTATATAAATTCCTGATCGTGACTAATAATCTAATCGACAGTGTGGTTGGGTGATAGTTCTCCTCTAGTACTCTTGTGGTTTGTAGAACCTTGATTCTCAAGGTTGGGAGACCTTCTAAGGGAGTTTATCACACACCCATTGAACTGGATGTCTCGTACTAAACATCTTGTTCTAGTTTTCCAAAATCCTTCTATTCATTGATGCAAGTGGTCACCCATGCCCGTGAAGACATCCCACACTTTCATAGCTCATAGTAGAGATACCAGTTCCTTGGGAAGTGATGCCCCTTGGAATTTGAAGCTTGGTGTGCTTGAGAAGTGAGTGCACTATAAGGGGGATCTCATGCCTCCAAGCTTCTAGGCTATCTGTTATGAATAGACGCGGTTGAACTTAGTTCAAGTGGGAATTCAGTGGATATTTCCTTTCAAACCTAGGTTGTGGTGTGCTTGTTTCACTTTTTACAACAATTATTCTTCTTGATTTGTCTTGTGTGATTGTTCAAACACTTTTAAAACACTCATCGCACCTTTGCAAAATATTTCAAAACCTTGTCAAAAATATTCTGACATTCAAAGAGCATTTCAAAACCTTTTCATAAACTTTTCCAAACATGAAATTTCAAAACATTTGCCTTGGATCCTTGTTGCAATCCTAGGGTAATCTTTTGCATGATTAATCCTCGTTTTGCATCCTCATATCATAGTCATTTTGTAATCTTTGCATACATCGCATTATCTTCATTTGCTTTACATTTGCAATTTCAAATCCTTGCATTAAGTTGTCCTCATTATAGTCCCTTTGCATAAGTCCTCATTTTGTACTTAGAACCTTTCAAATCTTTGCAAAATCCTACTAAAGTCCAAATTTTAGAGTCTCTCCTTATGTTGTTGAAAATAAGATCTTGAGTTAGTCCCTTTTATCAATTTTATCAAAATTGTCCTTTTGTCAAACTCCATCTTTGTCATGTTGGACTTGACTCAATCCCTTTTATCAAGTTATCATTTGTCCTTTTGATCCTTTCAATTCAAGATCCCTATTCAATTTCCTAAGGTTATACCCTTAGATTTGTATATTTCAAAGGTTTTTTCAAAGTCCAAAAATTCCAAAATCCAAGGTCCAAAGTCAAAATCCTAAGCAGCATAACCCAATATTTCAAAACCTTTAAAATCCAAGATCAAGTTACATTTTGCACATCCTAAGTTTTATTTTTCATATCATTTCAAAGTCTTTTCCAAAAAGCCCAAAAACATAGTTGCATTTTGCACAATCATTCAAAAATGCAAAAAATGCAAAAAAGTTTTGCATTTGCATATCTCCTAAGTCAAATTTTTCATATAGTCATCATGTCAATTGTGAAAATGCAACAAGGTTCTTACCAACCCATGTATTTCAAATGGCAACACACAACTACCCTTTGATCCTAGACAAGGTATACCTTTTCAAACACAAGGTTGTGACCCAAACATCATCTACCCTCCAAGACAAGGGATCCAAACACTTCCTTATTCAAGACAAATGACATTAATACAATCAAATGATCAATCACATAAATCTCATACACACTTGATTCAAAAGTTCATAGATAAATCAAAGGAATAAATTAAGCTTGTGGAACAACAAATCCAAGGTGTTGAAAAGACTAGAAGAGATACGGCCAAACTCTTTAAATGCCACAAAGGCAGTTTGGGTGAAATTAACATTAAATCTCTCATTGAAAGATAAAACAAATACCAATACTTCACTCACAACTAGATGAAGCACAGGAAAAGCTCAATCAAAGCCAATCCAATCATGTCCAAGAACAAACTTTCTTCAACAAATTCCTAGATCATGCTCAATTCAATCAAATTTCAAATCAAGTGCCATGCCATCAAATTTCAAATCAATAATTCAACCAAGTTTCAAATCAAAGTTTTCAACTAGAGCACGGTGTAAATCAATGGGGACTCCACCTAATAATGGACCAATCTTTATTCCAATGCAACCAAGTGTCCCTCAAAAAAATTCAATCCCTCTTGTGCCAATCATGCAAACAAGTCAAATAATACCAAGATCACAAGCAATTTTTCCTCCAAGAACATTTATGTTAATGAACAACCTTTTGTGTCATCAAATCAAACAAGTTTTTCTCAAACAAGCACAAGTTCAAACATATCAAGCATAATAAATGACCAACCTTTTGTGGGACATATTCCATCCACAAATTCTTCAAAAATTGCAAACACTAATGTGGCCTCACCAACAAGATCAACCAAGAAGAAAAAGTCCAAATCCAACTTATTAAAATATTTTCTTCAACAATTAGATTTTATATATGAAAATAATAATGTACCCATGTCTAGCAATGCCTCATCCCAAGTAAATCACATGGATGGCATACCTATTTACTCTCAAGAAATTGGCCTTAAAGAAGCATCCATGTCATCTTCTATCCCATTATCCCCTAAACTTTCACAATAAAAATTTCCTCCATCTCCCACCAATGACACTTCCAAGGGCTATCCATAGAGCCCATGCCACTGGATCTACTGGTACCGTATCCCCTGTAAGCCCTTGCCATTAGTGCTGCTTCTCTATATATGGCCCCTTTCTAATATAGGGCTAAGTCTCCATCTCGCCCATAGGGCTGCTGGGACAACTATGGATGGATAGTCCTTAAGGTGGATCAACTGGTTCTGCTCGAGCTGCTGCTACTGGGTCTACTATCTATGCTTCTAGGTCCCGATCTGGAGAATGAATTGCTTCTGCTGAATCCATATCCGCTACCGATGAACTCTGCTGCTAGTGGTGCCCCTACTATTTTTGGAACACATTCAAGATAATCCATTTTTTGACACAATTCCCTTCCATGCTTCCAAAATGCTAGATCAAATGCCACAATTTCCTCCATCTTGAAGCAAGCCAATTCAAGAAAGTCCCATTCAAACTCCATCTCCTTCATGTAAAAACATTTATCCCTTTCCAAAATCTCCCATGTATATCCCAATTCAAACCCCATTTCAAGAGGAAGAACCAAAGCATGAAGAAACAAGTCTTGAAACAAATCAAGACCAAGATCTCACAAATGACCAATCCCATCCAATTTTTGACCAAGATCCCACTTCCCTTAAGCCTCATGATGATCTCATTATCCTTGAATTTTCTATCCAAGATGACCCCCTTGTCCTTCCAAGTCCCATTGACCTTTCACTTCCTAAGAGAAATCATGATCCCCCTTACAGTCTTCCTAATGATTCCATTCAAAACCAAGAGAAAAACACCTTTAGTATAGAATTGCATGATTCTATTCCAAGTCAAGATCAAAGTATCCCCTTGCCTTCACACCCTCCAAATGATCCAATCATACCTCCAAATTCTCCACAAGATCCCATTATCCCTTTGGATCCTCCTCAAGATCCATCCACTCCTTCATGTCCTTTCCCTTATCTTCTATATCCTTTGCAAGACCATATCGCTCTAGATGATCGTATCACTATCCCTATTCCATCACAAGATCTCCATATTCCTCCTGATCCCCTAATGATGAAAACACATTTATGTGAGATGTTCATGAACCCCTTACACTTCCAATGGGTTCCCCTAGTTATATCAAGTCTAGTCCACTTCATGATCCAATCAGTCCTTCCATACCATGCATACCTCAAAATAAAATCACGTCTTGTAGCAAGTATCCTATTGTTAAAAATAAATATCAATTCAAAGGGTTAAGCTTCCATGAGCAAGGTATATTAAAATCCTTTCAAGTCAAAGAAAATTCTAAAGGTCATGACCTTAGTCCTAAATCTCACTCTCAAGGTATTGATATCCCTTCAAAACCTAAATCCAAATGTATACCTCCTCCTTCACCCCTTCCATCCATTTTAGGTCTGTATATTCCTCCACTAGTTCACAATCCACTTACCCTTTCCAATATGCAAGTCATAAAAGGTACACATCTTCTAGAACTTTCCATCCATCCAAAAAGCCTTCATACAATTCATATCCATCCACAACTACCCTTCAGTTTCCAAGCAATTTGGATGCCAAGCATAAATTCCATAATTTAAGCAATCCACATGCATTCAAGGATCAACATTTCTAGTCTAATCGACATGTGAAATCGAATAAAAATATGATCCAAAAATAAAAATAAAAAGAGATATAAAAAAGGCCACAAAGATCCATTGAGAAAAAAATAAAATCAAAATCAATATGGGTTCCTAAATTTCTTTTGCAAATAATGCAATCAATGGACCCACAAAATGATGAAAAATCAAAATGCATGTAGATTCCTAACAAGATTCTTGAAGCACAGAATCCTAAATAAAAATCCAAGTTGGCATCCAAAGTTGCTATCCCTCCATCTAAAATCCTTCCATCTTCCAAATCCATTTTGGGTCCTTTTATCCCAAAATCCATATCCACTCCTCCATCAAGTCCAACATATCATTTTCCTCCATCACCCCATCACCCCTCAAGGTATGTGCCAATGTTGTTCTTGCATCCATTTCCATCCACTCAAAATCAAGCCTTCTTCCACTCCATCCATTATCCAACGCCTCCTTTCTAGCCTTTGATCCAACCTATCCAATCATTTACCTAATCCTTATCATTACCCTACCAACATCTTTGAGCATACTATCATAGTCATGGCCCATTATTACATATCCTTTCAAGAGCAGTATCCAAAGAACAAAGTGCTTGAGTCCTTTTTCCATGTCATGGCATGTGTCCATTGTCTTTTGAAAAATGTCAAAAAATACAAAAAAATTTAAAAAAGTCAAAAACAAAAAAAAGGTCCCTTGATGAAAACCTGGCAAATAGGCATCTTGTTAACACAAAAAAAAAAAAAAATATCAAAAAATAATTTCGTCCAACAGTGAAAACCTCACAAACAGGTGCTTTGGGCAAGTACCATGATGAAAACCTAGCAAACAAGCGTCATGTGTAATTTACAAACTTCTTGCAATCTAAACTTGGGGGCAGATTTTGTCGATATTTCCATATCCTATTATTCCCCTATCACTTCCTCCATTATCCCCACCTTCCTCCATTATCCCTACCATCTCCTCCATTATCCTATTTCCTTTCATATCCCTTATCATATCAAGCTTCTATATCTCTTTTTCCCAACTTTGATCTTGACAAGGTTAAGGATCTGCCTAGATGCATCAAATGTCATATCTTCTTTACATTATTCTGATCCCTTTGGTCCATAATGTGTATCCGATCACATCCATTTGGAAAAAATTTCCTATCTTATCACAACCTCCTATCCATATCCCTTTCTTTTGTCTACTATTGATCTTTCTTATCTTATCCATGTCATGTAATTGTCCTATCCATATCCTATCACTTTCTTATCCAAATCCCTATATTGGTCTTGATGAAAATAAGGACATTAAAATGCAACACATATTTCAAAAACCTCTTGACATATCTCATCATATGCATCACTTTCCATCCAGTGCACTGATACATTATCCTATCATTGTCAAATTCCATCCTTGAGCTTGTTTAAAACATGTATTTCCATTCTGTGGATAGTCCTTGGCAACCCAAATAGAGCTTCAATGACATATCAAACAACCCTTTGTCCTTCATCCATCTACCACCATATCCATCAATCCATGATGTCCCTTCCTTACTAGACATTGGGAGCAATTCTTATTTGTAAATACCTAAAAGTCTTGAATAAATCTCTAAAAAATCATATAATGTTTTGAAAAAAGTAGTAAAATCACATAAATGTCATGAAAAAATTAGTAAAAAGAACATAATGTCCTCAAAAAAATGAGTAAAAAGCATAAAAAGTCCTTAAAAAATTCAAAAAAAAAAAATCATATAAAGTCCTGAACAAATCCTAAAAATCAAATAATGTCCTGAAAAAGTCCTAAAAATTGTAAAATGTCCTAAAAAAAGCATAAAAAATTAAATATTTTTGAAATCATAAAACATCAAATCCTTCAAAATATGCAATAAATTTGTACGTAATCATTTTCTATGCTTTCAATAAGTTATCCTTTGTGACAAAACAAACATTTCAGTAGACACAATCTAAAGACTGTTCAAACTTTGCGCTTAACAAAATCATGCATCAACAGACAAACTATTCAATCATATCAGCAATCAATCAGATCAAAATTGTCTTATCAATCAATTAATCCTTTATCAACCTGTCATTTGTCTTATATAGGGTGTTGTATGCTTAAAACCATATGGTATCTGCCTTAGATGGGGTACTTCATTTATGAAACCAGACACTATCATCAATCAAAAAAAACTATCAATTTTGACAACTAGATCAGAATGGTTGTTGGCTTGCTTGGTTTAGTAAGTCTTATATTTTATTGATTTATCTCTTTATATTTTGTCTTCTTGTTGGATGATCTCATGAGATTTTGGGGTATTTCATTAATATGTGTTTGGAAAGACGCGATCATTCTCTATTTTCTATGTGTTTGTTTTCACATAAATGGATTGCATTTCCATCCTGGCTTTCTGTGCCATGGTGCAATGCATCCATTTTTCCATATTAAATAAAGCTCTCATGACATAAAAATGCACTTATGAAAGAAAGTTTCATCATTACTAACTTTTCTCCTTCTAATGTTAGCCTTTTACTAACATTCCTTCCATCAGTCCTTGTGATCATTCTCTTTTTGAAAAATTGTCCTCGAATCAATTTTTGCCCAATTTTTGGAGTGGGCATCCTACCTCCCTTCTATCGATCCACTGGGGCATGATCCTTTATTTTTCTTTGAACCAACACTCACAATCACATTGTCTCAAAGAGGGGCAATAAGTAGACACCTAAATATGGTTCACACCTATGTGTCCCCTTTTACCATGTCTTTTATCTTGTGACATTCCTCATTTGATCATTTACTAACATTTCCCTCATTTTTCATCATAACCTTGATATCTTTGGCCAAATTGATCCTAATCACTCCTAAACCAATCCTAATTATTCCTAATAAGTCTTAAATGTTAGCATGAATGTTGAATATGTCCTATGGGGGAGTATTCTAGAATTTATGGAGTAGTCACATGTTGCATTCATGACTATGTTTGTCGTTGATGTCAACATACTGATTATACTCTAGATTATCAGATAGAGTTTGATTTAGCGCACATAGAGTATTGCAGATGAGGTTATGCGGAGATGAGGACATGTTTCTTATGGTTTCCTGATATCATGGTTATGAGCGCGTACAGAAATTCAAGTATTTTTGTCAATTATAAGTGATCTAGGGGAAACCATATTTTGACAGAGTTCTTGAGAAGCAGTTTGTGATAATCAAATTATATCTCCTAACAGGGATAGAATCTGGACAAGCAAAGTTATACATAGGTTGAAGACATTGCGGAGGTGACCTAGATGAGTCATCATAGTCAAAGGTTTCATGTGTGAAGATTTATTAAGTTTATGAGCCGATAGTTTTATGTAATTATGGAAATATTATGTAACGTGTAATGTTTTATATTTTATAATTAGTTAAGCCTAATTGGCCGACTCAATTATGAAATATTGAGTACAGTACAAAGGAAGAATTTTTTTCCTTGATCTATATATGTAATGTAAGATGTGGATGTTAAATAATGTGAATAAGTGATCTAAGGGATTGAAATGTAATGCGAAGTGAGCAAATCTGGTGTTGAGATTTGGTGAAGCATTTGGTGTAGTTTTGGCACAGTCAGAGGAGAGAAGAAAAGTTGTTGACATTAGTTTTACTTGGTATTATTCTGATTGGATGATACAAGGATCAGTTGGACAATGTGTTTGGTGATATTTCCCCTAATTTTGTTTGGACAGTGGGTCCTTATTGTTAGATTTGACAAACGCAAATCATCCCAAGAACACCTGCATGCAAGATTGTCACAAAGAAGAAGCAAAAAGACAGAAAGCTATGGCGGCCAAAAGGCCAGAGACAGGAAAATCATTGTGATAGAAAAAGCTTCTATTACCAAAATGAAATTACAATACAATCTCCTTATTGAAATGAAAGAAGTGAATCCTTATAAAAGGAAACACGAAACCCTAAAGGCTAAAACCCTAAAGAATTATAAAGCACCTAAGTGAAACTTAAGCCTAGAGTATGATAAACTAATAATTAAATGATTTAATTATTAGCTAACATAAGACTACTCTAACACCCCCCCTTAAGTGTAACTTAGGGAGAAGCAAAAAAAGCTAAACTACTGCAGAAAGCAGGAAAGATGGGTCCCGGCAACGAGGCCTGATCAGGTACCCAAAACATAAAGAAAAAGATGTCCCAGAGAAAGGAACAAGAAGAGAGCAAGAAGCTCCTCCGAAGCATGTCTGAAAACTCTGTCAGAAGATACTGCTGGAACCCCCACTGAAGTGCATGACCAGGTAGAGAAGACAAGTGTCTGAAGAGCTGATCAATCAAAGAGGTGACCTCCAAAATAGGAATGAACGAGTGTCTATATAGTAGATGAACCATCTCACCGAAATGCATAGGTGCCTAGCCACTGCATCCGCCTAGTACATAGGAACAAAAACTGAATACGTAGATCACTCAACCGAACCAAGGAAGCAATAGAGCCAACAGGTGAACCCCCCCATAATGCTGAACGGGGTGACAGGAACACTGAAATGCAATGCCAGAAACATCTGCAAGAAGAAGAAACAGGAACACCTATGTGCAAAAGAAGGTACAAGCACAGGATAAAGGGCGGTGTCATAGACACAGTCTACATGGGCTAATGTCGTGGAAGGTACGCTCACTTGACAAGAGTGGATGCGCCTATAGTGGAAAATGCATCAGAATCCCCCCATGGCACTTTATAACTGAGTGCGTATACAAACAAACACATAGTGTTCAAGATCCCAAAATGCAAAAGCAGGCACTTTATCTCAGTGCGTTTACAGAAAAAAGAATGCAACAGAAGAGAAGAATACAATGCTCAAAAGACAGAAAGAAGAGTGAGCTATGAACTCAGAAGAAGAGATCCCCGGACCTGTAGAACCAAGCACTCCACCAGAGGGCATAAACTGCATAACTCAGAGGAGTGAAAACCTGGAGTAGAATCTAGAAAAATAACCTCTGCCACTGAATAGCACACTGAACCAGCTTTCCGAAAATACCAAGTTTGCTGAAAACTGAGCCCGGATGTGAGAGATATAGTGTCTGGAATGCAAAAAGTACCCGTGACTTTGACTGGCAGAAAACCCCTGCAAACGGCAAAATCAAACAACCAAACTAAAAAAAACAGAAAGGTCTCGGAACCAGCTTTCCTTCGATATCTCGTTTGGCAAAAAATGCCATCGTATGCTCAAGTTACGGCAAAAACAGTGACAGGTGCTCTGGCAGGCACCTGAAAAAGAAAACCTCTGAATTCAACAGCCTGGTGCGAAAAATGGAAGAAGAATCTGGAAAAAAGAAAACCATATAAAACGACCATCTCGGAATCATCTTTCCGATGATATCTCGTTCGCCCACTAACTCCTCCGTATGAGCAAGTTATGCCAAAAAAAGCATCAGGTGCTCCAAGAAGGCAAAAAAGTAGTCCTGCCTTCGAAGGCATGGTATGAAAAACGAGGCAAAAAACTTGAGAAGAAACCTCCATAATTGCGTTCGTCTCGGAAAGAGCTTTCCGATGATATAAAAAACTCCCAAATACGCCTCCAGATGAAGAAGTTATGGCCCTGGAGGCCGAGGCTACACAGCTGGACTTTGGAATTAAGCCATGCAAAAAAAATTGCCAACATCAGCAATTAGCGAGCCTAAAGTTGACGGCCAAATGGCCGTCACGGCTCAAAAAGCACCAGGGGCTTGGGTCCGGTCGCCCATGTGACCGCGGGCTGGCGGAGCTGGGTGGTGGGGGCCAGCGGAGTGGCCAGAGGGCGGCGATCTCGACGGGCGGCGGGCCGCAGACTGGGCGGTGCTGTCAGCGCCGCTGAGGGCGGCGGACTGGGCGGTGGCCGCTATCAAGGGCTGGCAGTGGGCGGTGGCCGGGGGTGGGTGGCGCCTGGGTGGCCGCTGGGCGGTGCCTGGGTGGCCGCTCGGCGGCCAAAATAAATATATATTTTTTTTTTAAATCGCCGACTGTACCCGCCTCGGAGTGCGTGCCAGGGCCGTACGGCCCTGGTATGCAAAAAAAAATTTGCCTCAGATGCCACTGTGTCCAAAATGGACAAGTTTTATATGGATTTAGGGGTTCTTGGGCCTTCCGGACACAATGGTGGTGTCCGTTTTTGCCCAAGGTGAGCCAAATTTCGGCTCCCCCCCAGATCCACAAAAAAAACTTCTGAAACCCTTGAAAACCTCCTGCTTCTGAAACACTTCAACAAAACACGAACAGCGAGCAGCAAGATGGCTCTGATACCATGTTAGATTTGACAAACGCAAATCATCCCAAGAACACCTGCATGCAAGACTGTCACAAAGAAGAAGCAAAAAGACAGAAAGCTATGGCGGCCAAAAGGCCAGAGACAGGAAAATCATTGTGATAGAAAAAGCTTCTATTACCAAAATGAAATTACAATACAATCTCCTTATTGAAATGAAAGAAGTGAATCCTTATAAAAGGAAACACGAAACCCTAAAGGCTAAAACCCTAAAGAATTATAAAGCACCTAAGTGAAACTTAAGCCTAGAGTATGATAAACTAATAATTAAATGATTTAATTATTAGCTAACATAAGACTACTCTAACACTTATGTCTTCTTTAACTCCTAACAGGGTTAGAATCTCCTCACAGGGATTCAAATTCTCCTAACAAGGACTGATATGCACTGAATACATATCATAAACTCCTAACAAGGTCCATCCTCTCACAAGGAATTTTCATATTAGTACATCTTTTTGTGGGTGCCATCTCCACCGGGGTTTACTCTCTGATCAAGAGGTTCCCTAGTTAACAAATCTGGTATCATTGTGTATAATTATCTTTTTATGGTTTTTGTTTATGTTGATCACATGTTTCAGATACAATAAGGTTAATAAAAGTTGTTTTATTCAGATAGTTGATTCACCCCCTCCCCTCCTCACAGTTATCTTGGTGGACTTTACTTTCTAACAATTGATATCATAGCATCAGGTCCTTGAAGGAAAAGTTTAACAGCTTAAGGAGATCCATGGCAAGTCATTTCAAAAAAGAAAGTCCTAAGTTTGATGGAGTTAACTATGGAAGCTGGAAAGAGAAGATGAAGACACATCTGCTATGTTTAGGACCAGGATATTGGTTGATCACAAAGAATGAGAAATTTATCATTGAAGAAGAAAAGATTGAGGATTGCACTGAAAAAGAAAGAGATATATTCATGTGTAACATACTTGCTAGAGAATCACTTTTTTCAGCTCTTCCTAAGAATGAATACAGCCAGGTAAAAACTCTAAAGACATCTCATAAAATTGGTTAGCTTTGGAATCTACTTGTGAAGGTCATAAACATGCTAAGAGAATCAAATTACAAAATTGGATATGTTTATTTCAAGAGGCTAAAATGATGGAAGATGAATCTGTTAGAATCTATATTGGTAGAATATCATAGATTGTTGCAGGTGTCAAGGCTTGTGGAGGAAATAAGGATGAAGATGAGATCATATGGAAGATCTTGAAAACCTTGACCCCAGCATTTAAGCAGATAGCGCAAATGATTGAACAAGTCATACCTTGTACTGAGAAGTTTACTACAGAGACTCTTCTTGGAAGATTGGAAGCAGCAGAGATAAGTTTGAAACAATCTAGAGATTTACCTAGGATTGAAATTGCCTTCAGCACACTTAGTGTTTGCCCTACTTTATCAAGGATTTCAAGTATCAGTGGACATTATTCCAGCAGCAGCAGATCTAAGACTGAAGAAGATAGAAAGATTGAAGAAGGAATTGCCTTTCTTGTGAAAAGAGAACCAGAAGGTAAGAAAATCTTTAAATGTTGGACATGTCAAGAATATGGTCATTTTTCTTCTAAAGTTCCTAAGAGAGTGAAGAAATATAAGGACTTTAAGCCTAGAAGACCTAAAGAATGTTATTATGATAATGATGAAGAATTTGAAGCTAGTATTAAGAAATTCTTAAGTGAAAGTGATAATGAAAGTGATGATATAGGTTATGTTGCAATAAAAGAAGAAAAATATGAAACAGAAGTCAAAGAAGAAAAAGCTTTAGTATCACAAGTTGAAAAGAAAAATTATTGGATCATAGATAGTGGTTGTTCACATCATATGATTGGTGATATGAATAATTTTATAAAGTTTAACAATTATGATGGAGGAATTGTTAGATTTGGGAACAATGCACCTTGCCGAATAAAAGGAATATGATTTATTATTCTTGATGGAAAGACTAACACTGATGATTTTTACATTGTGGATGGATTGAAACATAATCTTTTAAGTGTTGGATAGTTATTTGATGATGGATATCAGGTTTGGTTTACCAAAAAGACTTGTATGATCAAGGATAAGAATGGTAAGATGATTGGAACAGGAACAAGAACTAGAGGTGATGTTTTTCAATTGAATCCTACTGAGATGACATGTTTGATTGCTAAAGTTGATGAGAGTTGGTTATGGCACAAAAGGTTTTGTCACATAAACTTTGATAACATTGTGAAAGAAAGTACTATATTCACTGTAAGAGATTTTCCTAAAATTGTGAAACCTACTAACATGGTGTGCAAGGAATGTGTTATGGAAAAATAGAAGAGAAGTTCTTTTCCCAGCAAGAAGTCCACAGTAGAAAAATTGGAGATTGTTCATACAGATCTGAGTGGTCCTACAAGAACAAGAGGATTCTATGGTGAAAGGTATTTTATGATTCTTGTTGATGACTTTACTAGGATGATGTGGGTAGCATTTCTTAAAGAAAAGTCAGAAGCATTTGAAAAGTTTAGATTTCTTAAGAATATAGTTGAGAATGAATTGGGAGTGAAGATTAGATGTTTAAGATATGATAGAGGTGGAGAATTTACTTCAAATGAATTTAATAATTTATATGAAGTGAATGGAATTAAGAGACAACATTCAACCCCTAAAACACCTAAGAAAAATGGTAGTGTTGAAAGAAGAAATGGGTCAGTAACCGAGACAACAAGTGTTAGGATTAATCAAGGTAGAAATAGCAATTATGTGCAAATATAACAATTATCAAAAAATAGTAAACCACACAAAAAAGAACACAAGACACAAAGATTTAATGTGGTTCACCCAATCCCTAGGCTACGTCCACCAACAACGAGTCCAATATTAATATTATCCAGTGATTACAACCTGATTACAATCTGTAATCCCTTACAGCTCAATTCCACCGCAAGTGCTAAAATCATACATCATGAAATCCCTAACCCTAAGCCATATTATACAATATTTTTTCCGCTTTAGGGTTAGAATGAGTTACAATATGTCAGCCCAAAATAACCGAAAATATGTTGGTGAGGTTGGGAGGAAAAGTGTACAGTACTTTCCTAGATAGTACTTTCTTGATCAGTCACCACAAGCTAACAATCTCCCACTTGGTGACTGATTAGTATCCACACTAAAAAACCTCCCACTTGGAGACTGATCCTGTAGCAATACTACTACCATATGAGGCTCCCACTAGATCAAACCACCCTGGACTCAGTTGTTTCTTTATTATGTTTAGTCTAGAAGACCAACTGAAGCTGAACACGAGTTCAACTTCTCCCTTGTTACTACCTTTGTGAACATATCTACTGGATTATCATCTGTATGAATCTTTTCTAGCTTTAACTTCCCATCATCCAAAACTGACTGAATGAAATGGTACCGCAATTGTAGGTGTTTTGTCTTTGAGTGCAAAGCAGAATTCTTCACAAGATGAATGGCACTTTGCCTATCTATATGTAGAAAATTATCCTTCTATGGATGTCCCAATTCTTCCATGAAGAATTGAAGCCATATCATCTCCTTGGCTGCCTCTGTGGCAGCAACATACTCTGCTTCTATAGTGGATAAAGCAACCACCTTTTGTAGTCAAGAAATCCAACTCACTACTGTCCCACCAACAGTAAATACATAACCTGTAGTACTCCTACTATCTATATCTCCTACCAAATCTGAGTCAACGTAGCCTTGTATAGTAGTTGTAGAACCCCCAAAGTGTAAACACTTACTGGATGAACCTCTCAAATATCTGAGAATCCATTTGACTGCATTCCAATGCTCAATACTAGGGTTACTCATATATCGGCTAACGACTCCCACTGTGTGTGCAATATCTAGCCTAGTACATACCATAGCATACATTAAGCTCCCTATAGCTGAAGCATAAGGTACCTTAGACATTTTAAACTCTTCTTTTGGTGTCTTGGGACACATATCCTTAGTCAATTTCAAATGATCAGGCAAAGGTGTGCTGATAGCTTTGCCATTCTCCATAGAGAAACGTTGCAACACCTTCTCAATATAATCAGCCTGAGATAGAGACAACTTCCTATTTTTCCTATCTCTACAAATTTTCATACCAAGGATTTGTTTTGCTGCCCCCAAATCCTTCATAGAAAATGAATGTGCTAACTGTTGTTTCAACTCCTTAATGTGATCCATGTTAGACCCAGCTACAAGCATATCATCAACATATAAACATAAAATAATGTAGTTGTCATCATCCAACCTCTTAAAATAAACACAATGGTCAGAATGACACCGACTATATCCATGCTCATTCATAAAAGTGTCAAATTTAATATACCATTGTCGAGGTGCTTGCTTCAAGCCATATAAACTTTTCTGCAATCTGCACACCAAATTCTCCTTACCCTTAACCTCAAAACCTTGTGGCTGGACCATATATATTTCTTCATCCAAATCACCATGAAGAAAAGTTGTTTTCACATTAAGCTACTCTAAATGCAAATCTTCAGTAGCCACAATACTTAAAATAGTATGAATAGAATTCATTTTAACAATTGGAGAAAAAATCTCATCAAAATCAATACCTTTTTTCTGTGCAAATCCTTTTACAACTAACCTGGCTTTAAATCTTTTCTTACCTCCATCCTCTTCTTTTATCCTATAAACGCATTTATTTTGTAAATCCCTTTTACCTGCAGGTAACTTACATAAATCCCATGTTTGATTTTTCAGCAAAGAGTCCATTTCATCTGTCATTGCATCCACCTACACAGCTTCATTATAACATTTAGGTTCACCAGCATCTATTAACAAAATAGAATACAAAGATGGAGAAAATCTTTCTGGAGGTCTACTTAGCCTTGTTGACCATCTAACATTCACTGGGGTGTGTGGTATTTGTTGTTGATGTTGCGGAGCATAAGGAATTTTTGGAACATTATCATTTGGAATATCATCCAGCACTACATAATCATTTTCTTTCTTCTCATGCTCCTGTAACAGATCTTTGTACAATACTTTCTCATTCAATATGACATCCCTGCTTCTTACAATTTTATGATTTTCAAAATCCCAAAGCCTATAACCAAATTCATCAATGTCATATCCAACAAATACACATTTCTTTGACTTAGCTTCCAACTTGGTTCTATTTTCAGAATCTATAAGTGCAAAAGCTTCACAACCTAAGGTTTTGAGAAAAGAATAACTCACCTTCTTACCACTCCATGCTTCCTTTGGAATACCACAATCCAAAGGAGTAGAGGGGCCTTTATTGATTAAATAAATAGCAGTGTTCATAGCCTCTACCCACATATTTTTGGGCAGCCTAGCATGCAACCTCATACTCCTTGCACGCTCCATTATTGTCATGTTCGTGCATTCAGCCACTCCATTTTCCTGTGCAGTCCTTGGAACTATTTTCTGTCTACGAATACCACTAGAGGCACAATAATCTTCAAATTATTTTCTGCAATACTCACCACCATTATCAGATCTGAGACATTTTAATCTTTTTCCAGTCTCATTTTCAACCAAACTTTTCTATTTCTTAAAAGTCTCAAATACATCATATTTCTATCTAATGAAATATATCCATACTTTCCTAGTTGCATCATCAATGAATGTAACATAATACTAAGAGCCACCAAGGGAAGATACCTGAGTTGGACCCCATACATCTGTATGCACAAGCTCTAATTTTTCATCTTTCTTTTCCTTCCCACTCTTTACAAAACTAACTCTCTTTTTCTTTCCATACACACAAATTTCACAGAAATCCATATTAACACATTTCAAACCAAGTAAAAATTTCTTTGAATGAATTAATTTCATACCTTTCTCACTCATGTGCCCAAGTCTATTGTGCCATAGTGTTGTGTTAGAATCTACAGCAACGGTTTGATTTTCTTCCTGCTCAACTGCAGCCACTATTCCTGAACATTCATTATCTTCTGAAACAATTAAATTAGAAGGAACAGTATGACCTGTACAAAGATATAAGGTGCCAACTTTCGCACCTTTTTCTACTACTAAGGAACCTTTTGAAACCTTCCAATTTTTATCATTAAAAGTAACTATGCAACCCTCATCAGCAAGTTGCCCTGCTGAGATTAAATTTCTACTCAGCCTTGGAACATGTCTTACCTCTTGTAGTAGCCAATGATTCCCATTGTGCAACTTAATCTTGATTTTCTCTTTTCCAACAATTTGACAGGGTTCATTATCTCCCAAATAAACTAGCCCAAAATCCCCTTGGACATAATCAACAAAATAACCTCTATGGGATGTAACATGAAATGAAGCCCCCGAATCTAACACCCATGAATCATCAACATTTTCTAAAGACAAGAGCAAAGCATCCTTTTGGATTTTTTACTTACCACATTTGCCTCCTTGTTTCCATCATGTTTTTCTCCTTGATCTTTCTTCTGAGACCAACAATATTTCTTCTTATGACCTAGTTTTCCACAGTACCAGCAATCATTTGGCCCTTTGGATTCAGACCTCTTTCCCTTTGATTTTCCTCTTGATTTCCCACAATTTCCAGAGTTGTTTCCTCTATCTCTTGTTCTGCCTCTGCTTTCTACGTTCAATACACTACCCGATGTGGATGCCCCTGAGCTTTTCCTACAAATTTCCTCACTCAATATAACACCAATAACATCATCAAACTTTAGGGTATTAGAACTAGAAATAGAATTACTAATAGTCATTACCAAGCCATTCCAACTTTCTAGCGAAGAACACAAAATCAAGAGAGCCCTAACCTCTTCACCAAAAGTAATTTTAACTGAGGCTAACTAACTTGTAACTGTATTAAACTCATTTGAATGATCAGCGACTGATCCACCTTCTACCATTTTCATATTAAATAAATGCTTCATAAGACATACCTTGTTTGAAGCTAAAGGCTTTTCATACAACTTCGCTAGGGTTTCCATCAGAGATTGAGTTGTTGTTGCTCCAGTAATATTGAATGCCACCGATTATACCAGACATAGATGAATACTCCCTAGTGCCTTCCTATCCAAAATATCCCATTCTTCCTGAGACATTGTTGCCTCTTTCTTGGCTATTCCCTCTAATGGCTACCATAGATCCTTCTGATTGAGATAGTCCTCCATTTGCATCTTCCATAACTGGAAGTTCTGCCCATTAAACTTCTCAACCTTCATCCTACCCTCGTCAACCATTTCTCCCACTTAACTAAGAGACTCTCCCACTAACTCGTGAGACCTACTTCAAAGAATAGATGAAAGAACGAATGAAATAACCTTGCTCTGATACCACTTGTTAGGATTAATCAAGGCAGAAGTAACAATTATGTGCAAATATAACCAATATCAGAAAACAATAAACCACACAAAAAAGAACACAAGATACAAAGATTTAACGTGGTTCACCCAATCCCTGGGCTACGTCCACCAATAGCAAGTCCAATATTAATATTATCCAGTTATTACAACCTGATTACAATCTGTAATCCCTTACAGCTCAATTCTACCGCAAGTGCTAAAATCATACATCATGAAATCCCTAACCCTAAGCCATATTATACAATATTTTTGCCACTTTAGGGTTAGAATGAGTTACAATATGTCAGCCCAAAATAACTAAAAATATGTCGGCCTCAAAATAACAGAATCTCGGTGAGGTCAAGAGGAAAAGTGTACAGTACTTTCCTGGATAGTACTTTCCTGATCAGTCACCACAAGCTAATAGCAAGAGCTATGTTGTTTGAGAATAATGTAGCAAAGATAGTTTGGAGAGAAGCAGTGAGTACATCAGTATATACAATAAACAGAGTGTGGATTAGAGCGGATACAGACAAGAATCCTTCTAAATTATGATTTGGACATGCACCATCAGTCAAATATTTTAGAATCTTTGGAAGTAAGTGTTACATTAAGAGAGATGATGGTATTGGTAAGTTTGATCCAAGAAGTGATGAAGGTATGTTCCTTGGTTATTCATTAAAAATCAAAGCTTATATATATTTTAATAAGAGAACTAAAACTATTGTTGAGAGTGCAAATGTTAAAGTAGATGAAAAGTTTAGAATTCAGGAAAGAGTACTTGATTATAATTCAGATGAAGAAGCCTATCCTATAACTAATCAAGAAAACATTGAGTTATTTTATGAAACTAACAATGATTTGTAGAATGAGATTCATGATGAAGAACAAAGAGAAGAACCAAGATTTGAACCTAGAATTGAAGCTAGAGTTGAAACAGTAACACCTAATAAGAATCTGATAAGGTATCATCATGTTGATCAAATTATTGGGAGCAAAGACAAAAGATTTATGACAAGAAATAAGGTACATGAAGAATTATGTTTGATTTCTCAAATTGAACCTAAGACTACTGATGAAGCTTGTAAAGATGGTAATTGGATTCAAGCAATGAAGGAAGAATTAGATCAGATTGAGAAGAATAACACTTGGGAATTGGTTCCCAAACCTAAGGACAAAAATGTTATTGGAGCTAAATGGGTTTTTAGAAACAAGATGAATGAACAAGGAGAAGTTGTAAGAAACAAAGCAAGACTGGTATGTAAAGGATACTCATAGCAAGAAGGTATAGATTATGAAGAAACATTTGCACCTGTTGCAAGAATTGAAGTAGTAAGAATGTTGTTGGCCTATGCAGCTTATAAGAAATTCAAAGTGTATCAGATGGATGTGAAGTCATCATTTCTGAATGGTGAATTAGAAGAAGAAGTCTACATTGAGCAGCCAAACGGTTTTCCTTTGACTCAAGAAGGAGATATGGTTTGTAAGTTGAATAAAGCACTATATGGACTAAAGCAAGCACTTAGAACCTGGTATGCGGGTTTGGATAAATATTTAGAAAAATTAGGATTTACTAAAGGTACTGCAGACAGTAACTTATATCTAAAAGAAATAGAGAATGGTCTACTGATTGTTGTCATTTTTGTTGATGATATAATCTTTAGAGGAGAAGATGAGGCAAGTGATAAATTTTTTGATGAAATGAAGAGAGAATTTGAGATGAGCATGATTGGAAAAATGAAACTTTTCTTGAGTTTGCAGATTCTGCAGAAAAGAGATGGTATTTTCTTATCTCAGACTAAGTATTTGAAAGACCTATTGCAAAGATTTGGTATGGAAAATTGTAAGCATGTTAGTACACCTATGGTAACTGGTCATAAGTTATCTAGAAAAGATGAGACTCATGTAGTTGAACAAATAAATTATAGATCTATGATTGGAGGTTTGCAATATCTTGTTGGAAATATTCAGGAATTAACCGAGTTACTGAGAGGGGAGGGGTGAATCAGTAACTCCAAATTTTCTTTCAATTTTAACATGTAATTTACTTTTAACCTTTGCATACAGAAAGCATGAAACTTAAAAGCATTCACAATAATGACACATAGATTTGGTTACCTAGAAACCTTCCAAAAGAAAGTAAAACTAGGGTGGGGATGAAACCCACAAAGCTTTAATACTGCAGAATAAAGTTGGCCGGTTAAGGCTTACAATTTGATCACTTCTGATGATCTGCCCTGTTAGGAGCAATAAGGATTGCTAAATCCACCCTATTAAAGGATTTACAAACATACAATGAAGTATGCACTCGGTAAAGAGATTTTACAAAAGACTGTTAAGTCTACCCGGTTAAAGGATTTAGTACTGATTCACCTGTTAGAATGAAACAGTAGATCTCTGGCTTTGCAACTGGATTGCTGATTGAGATTCACTGATGTACTGATCACCTTCTGTGATGAATTTGTCTTTGTTGTTCCTTATACTTCTGAAGCCCTTTGTAATTCGCTTATCTCTGCCTTTCTTTCTTTTTCACATATATTTCTTACTTTCATTTTACATTTTTACAACATTGTTTATATACAAGTCTTAAATAATTAATTACAATTACAATTACAAAGTCAGCTTGACAAATAAACATAAGTGCTACTAAGTCGGCCCAAGTATGGTTACACGGTTCCTGCAAACTAACTCGGTGACTTTCTGATACTCGGCGTCCACTGCATTACTCGGCATCATCATGCACTCGGTAGAAGTGAAGGCACGGTTCATACTGATCACTCGGTAGGTTTTGAACTCGGTAAATACTGGTGACTCGGTAGACATGATGTTACTCAGTTTACACTGTCCTATTCGGTTTGTACTAACTTGCTCAGTTTGCACTGTCTGCTCGGTTTGCACTGTCTGCTCAGTTTGCACTGAGAATGCAAATAAGTGTTGTCACTAGTGGTAATTCTGCTTAATGCCAACATATCTAACTCATACAAGACAGGATATAGCACATGCAGTTGGAATTGTTGTGAGATTTCAAGATGATCCTAAGGAATCACATTATGCAGCAATAAAGAGGATATTCAGATATTTGAAAGGTACAACTGATTATGGGTTGTGGTATGATAAATAAAATTACTTTACCCTATGTGCATATACAGATGCAGATTGGGGAGGTAGTGTAGATGATAAAAAGATTACAAGTGGTGGAGCATTTTTTTCTTGGAGGAAGATTGCTTTCTTGGCTAAGCAAGAAATAGATTTGTATCTCACAAAGTGCAACAGAAGTAGAATATGTAGCAGCAGCAAATAATTGTAATCAAATAATATGGATGAAACAAATATTGAAGGATATTGGAATTAAGTTTAATGAACCTTTTATCATACACTGTGATAACACAAGTACAGTAAGTATGTCTAAGAATCTTGTGTTACATTCTAAAACAAAACATATAGAGATAAAGTATCATGTTGTAAGAGAGAAAGTTACAGAGAAAGAAGTCAGACTTGAGTATATCAGCAAAAAGGAGTAGATAGCATATATCTTTACAAAGTCTTTACCTAAATAAACATTTGAGTATTTGAGAGGTATACTTGGGGTTATGCTCTAGCCTACTTTTGAGTAGTGATGCAGAAAGATGCAGCAGTCCAGTGGCATGGGGCACTATCTTTCTGGATTGTATGATGATGCTTCCTCTATGGGGGAGTATCTTTGTTTTGAGCTAAGTCATGAAGGACTCTTGGTAAAAGGTATTTTCAAATAGTGTCTTTGGACACTCGAGCTGGTTAAAACTTTTGAGCAGTTTAAGATTGTTCTAACATAATGATGCATTTGTCATTGATGTCAATGGGGGAGAAGAATACATGAAAAAAATTGAAATTATTGATGAAGAGGATTTTAATGATTAATAAAAAGGATTTGAATGATTGATGAAGAGGATTTGAAAAGTCAAAGCAAGAGCAGCAGAGTTACATTTTGGTATTCATGGAACTTTGATGTTTTTCATCTATGTTTCCATCACTGCCAATGGGGGATATTGTTAGCATGAATGTTGAATATGTCCTATGAGGGAGTATTCTAGTATTTTTGGAGCATTCACATGTTGCATTCATGACTGTATTTGTCATTGATGTCAACATATTGATTATACTAAAGATTAGCAGAGTAGCAAACAAAGTTTGATTTATCGCACATAGAGTATTGTAGATGAGGTTATGTGGAGTTGAGGACATGTTTCTTATGGTGTCTTGATATCATGGTTAAGAGCACATACGTAAATTCAAGTATTTGCATTAGTTATAAGTGATCAAGTGGAAATTATATTCTGGCAGAGTTCCTGAGAAGCAGTTTGTGATGATCAGATTATATCTCCTAACATGGATAGAATTTGGACAAGCAAAGTTATACACAAGTTGATGACATTGTAGAGGCAACCTGGATGATTCATCATAGTCAAAGGTTGCACATGTGAAGATTTATTAAATTTGTGAGCCAACAGTTTTATGTATTTATGGGATTTTCTAAATTCCTAATTAGCCTTTTTGAGGGAATAATGATTTTTTAATTATTAAAATGTGACAATTACACATTCCCTTAAATTATGCTTCATGACCTCCTATTAATTAGCCTTCACATTCCTTACATCTTTCCTGATCAAATTTTCCACTAATTTGGCCTCCAAATTGCCTACTAATTAGCCTCGTCACTTTTTCCTTGATTTATGCATTCCTAATTGTGCATTCAATTTGTCATAATTATGACAATCTTCCAATTTGCACTCTCATTTCCAAATATGCATTTTGGTCTCCAATTCCTATAAATTGAGATCAAATTTCTCAATTCCAACTAACCATCTTCTTTCAAACCTTCTCGTCATCATTATAGTCTTATCAACATCTTTCTTTCATTGTACCAACATGGGAGCTACATCCACTCTTTAAGAGAAGCAAGAAAGGACACAATTGTCAAATTGAGGGAGTTTTGTTTAGAATTTACATTTATTTATCTCAATTTCTTTGGTGTTTTGATAGATAGATTGTCCATACTTTAGAGTTTGATGGTTCCTCTTGTGTGCATGTTTTCTTCGTTTTCCTATCCTACAATATGTAGGAAACAAGTTTGAAGCATAAACATCTAACAATGTTGATCAAACACAATGAAGCCCATGTTCCTCTCCTATGTTGTTTTGTGATTGGTATTCTATTAGTTGATATTATAGATGTAGGCAGCCTGCTTGCATAATCCATTTTCAATCATTTTTATAAAACCAAATTCAATATAATTCTTTTTCTACTGACATATACTCATAAATATGCCTTAAATATATGTGAGTATAAAAAGAAGTATAGTATTCTACATCAAATAAGGGAAACAACAACAAGGGTCTCACGAGGGTAATGAATAGAGGAAATGCAAGATGATAGAGAAAAAGTGTCTTTTGCATTATCAGATATATGCAAAAAGTAAACAATGATGAGGTTAAACTATCCCATAATTATCAGATCTTTGTTGATAAAGTAAACAGACGCTATCCATGGAATATGAAACACATGAAAATTATTTCTTATCATTGTTTACTTTATGCATATATCTGATAATGCACAAGACAATAAACAGATGGAAAAGCTCATATTTACATGCAGGCAAAAATAACAGAGTCTAAAAGTCCATCTAGACACCCAGGGGACTACAATGAGATGCAAAAAAATAGTAACACTTTCAACTAGGATAGTACATGTACCATCTCCCCTATAATTAAACTCGTCACTGATAACAGCAAGGTATAGAAAATAGTTATGCATGTGGCCAAAACTATTACATATACAAAAAAAATAGAGTCACAGAGCAAGATTGAGAGCATCTATCATTTTTATTCTTTGGGGACTATTGGCCTATAACTCCCCTGGTTTGTAATGTGAAGGGGTTCCCTTCATGCTGTAATCGACATTAATTTTGAATAGTTGCATCAACCAAGTAGTCATGTTTATATTGGAGTGTATTTGGGGAGGTTAGAAAGACTTGGCATTGTCGTGTCAATTTTCTAAGCATTCATTTGTTGGTGTAATGAGTCCACAAAGGCCTCCCAAATCAGAAAAAATTATCTCAAAAAATAGTTTGGCACCCTTGAAAAATAATTTTTGAATTTTTATGCACTTGGGCTACCTCCAAAAATAGTGCCAAAATCCTCCAATGATGTCAACTAGTAGCTGCTATGACTGTAACAAATTAGATCCAGCCCTTTAGAATGCCCAAGAATTTGCCATAAAACTTGAAACTCAATATATAAACCCTCTGATACTCAACTTACAAGAGTGATCTATGAGCTATGAATATTGATCCTTCAAAATCTGATTAGGATGCACAACAAGCCCTCTATAATGATGGAGAGCTCAAATATAAATGCCTCTAGGTATGGCATCAACTAAAGCCTTTGATATGAACACCTAGGAAAGATATGTATGCAATGTGTCGAATCATAGACTATGTTCATGAACAAATTTACAAAAGGAGATTCACTACTCCATTTGGTATGCACATGTTGCATACCAAATGGAGCAGTGAAGCTTTCAAAATCAATATCCCCAACTATTCAATGAGGAAGTAATCATGAATGTTGATCAACGATGAGGTGGAGCCATGTCTGAGTCATGAATATAAACCATTCAACAATGACGCAAAACATCAAAGAGCTCTTATATGGTAGAGAAGATGCAAAATGGACAGAGAAAATCATTTCATTTCCATCCTTTTCAGATACATTGAAGATTCAAAAGCCTAGGGTTTCAAATATGCACAGAAAATATACAAGTTTTAGATACATTCTCAATGTTGCATACCTGTTAGCAAGGAAGTCTCAACTGTAGTTAAATGGATGCTCATTTTCTACTCTAAAAATCCCTTAGATAGACACAAGCTGGAAGAGGACTTTGTCTTTAAATTTTAAAATGGGTTAGTATCAAAATTGGGCCAACATTAGGTAACAGCAAATACAAGGTGTCATAAATAAGATCATGTCATTTTTGTGTGGTAAAACCCTTCATAGCAGTCTACATAAGAAACCTTGGGAATTCTCAAGGACATTATGATACAGCTATAAAAAAAAGATCATAATACCCAACAGTAGCAGCAATAGGAACAACAAGATAAGAACGTGGTCAACATAAACAACATTTATCATTATGAAAATGTAAATTACTTTTGAGAAACTAAGGTATGTTGTTATAATAATGAATCTTGAGTGTGACTTAGATAGTGATAGTAAGAAATGGTTAAATATTTTTTTAAAGGAATACAGTGGCATAAGTAAATAGATGGGGCAATATTTTTCACATAAAGACATTGGTGTCTCAATAGTGAACATCACACATGTAATATCAGAAAACAATGATGTCAACCAATCAAACAAAAAGCATATATGAAGGTAGTTACCAAGTAAAAATAATTATTTATAGTATTATTACAACACATGGTCAGAATCTTGTCAATAGTTCAAAACAATGCATGAGAGCGGTTAATGAACAACACTGGTAAAGTCCAAAGTAACAATGAAATTACAATGCAAAGGTAATTTGGGAAATGAAATAGTTATCTTCATTGTCTTAAAAATAGTGCCAAATAATGATAATAAACAATAGATTTATTACTTAATTAAAAACCATTTGCAAATAATGTAATAGTAAATGAAATATCCATCAAAAGGAATGGTATTTGAGATGCACGCTCACAACTAAGGGAGAAACATAACATAAGATACAATATTTTTAAGGTATTGTTACAGTGCCAATAGGGGGGGAATAACAGCTGGAGGGAAATCAATGCCAACACATCAAATTCCACATCATAGATTGAAAAAGAGCAAAATACACTCATATATTTAGTTTTAAAGAGAAATGGAGAAATAATGTTTCCCACTATAAATACAAAAAGGATAAGGTATTCACTATCATATGAAGAAGATGCATCACTTCTCAAGAGGTATGATGATTATTTATAAGTTATTTCATTGATCTAATAATCATTGTTCTTTGATGTACCATGAATCAAGCCACAGATCATCAGGATTGATAAATAGGAATGAACCTATGATTATATACTCTTAGAGCATGAAATGAGAGCTTCGAAGGCTTCAAATATAAAGCAAAGTAGATTAATGCCCATCATTTTAGTGTACAAATGAAACCATGCCTTACAAGAGTTTTATGAAACCCTCAGTTTCTTATTGCTATTATCGAATACCATGAATGAAAAATGCCCATATCTATTTAAATGTGTTGATATTTTAGGATCGCTACAAATGTAATAGCACTGGTTGTATTGTATATGGTATGTGTTTTCCAAATGCAACAATCTCTCTTATTTATATTAGGAATGAGGCTATGAGAGACATGTCCCTTCATGGGACATGTCTATTCATTTTATAATGTTTCATTAATCAATCATATATTAGAATAATATATATTAATAACAATATATATATATATACAACTACAATATATTATTATTAATCAATATCTAAGTATTATATGTATTCTAAGTGATCATACGACTGAAGCTACAAACATTAACACTCCCTCTTAGCTAGGGAGGATGATCAAATAGAATGTGTTGTGGTCTCCCTTGTCAACACATATGACCCTAACTATAGCCATACAAAACATCAGCACTCCCTCTTAGCTAGAGAAGATAAAATCCATCAAGGTAATAAATTATTAATTTTGAAGGAGAGGAAATATCACCCTACTGTGATATCAAGAGATATGGTATATGCAAGAATATCAAGTCACATGATGATCACCATAACTCATAAATATCCATGGTATGTCTAATGACAATACGTCTCATGATGTCTATCATATAGATACTAAGTTTACGTAGAGACATGTCACTATGTGATATGTTTCATAGGGTCCAATCAATATGTAATACTAAGTTCAGAAAGGATCCTAATATGATTCATATGGATACTAAGAAATCATATATTACATAATTCATGATATGAAGTATCACCTAACATGTGACACCAAGTTTTACATATCACCTAACATGTGATATGAGGAATCACCTAACATGTGATATGAGGAATCACCTAACATGTGATACCCAGTTTTCAATATCACCTAACATGTGATATGAGGAATCACCTGACATGTGATACCCAATTTTACATATCACCTAACATGTGACACCAAGTTTTACATATCACCTAACATGTGATATGAGGAATCACCAAACATGTGATACCCAGTTTTCAATATCACCTAACATGTGATATGAGGAATCACCTAGCATGTGATACCTAGTTTTCAATATCACCTAACATGTGATATGAGGAATCACCTGACATGTGATACCCAATTTTCAATATCACCTAATATGTGCTATGAGGAATCACCTGACATGTGATACCCAGTTTTCAATATCACCTAACATCTGATATAAGGAATCACCTGACATGTGATACCCAGTTTTCAATATCACCTAACATTTGATATGAGGAATCAACTGACATGTGATACCCAATTTTTCATACCACCTTGATATGAGGAATCACCTCATATCATGAAACCTAATTTTCATACCACCTTGTTATGAGGAATCACCTTAGATCATGATACCTAATTTTCATATCACCTTGATATGAGGAATCACCTTAGATCGTGATACCTAATTTTCATATAACCTTGATATGAGGAATCACCTTAGATCGTGATACCTAATTTTCATATCACCTTAGATCATGATACAAGGATATAGTAAATAAGAACATTACATTCCATTTACATATAACCCTATTATGGTATGTGCACAGACATATAACTATCTACCATAACGAATCTCCATTACAAGATCGTCACCTTGTAATATCAAATACAAGTTTTCATTGTCGAAAAGTCATCACCTTTCTCCAATGTTCACAGGAGGGCCCATAGGTCCTGAAGTCACACACGTGAAATCCACCTTGACTCATGTCAGAGGGTGGATCCATCATGGCTCATTCCAAAGGGTGGAAACAAGGGCTTTCACCTTAGACTTCTCTCTCAAGGAGAAGAATGCAATAACATACAAGATAATAGATGAAACTCCTTTTCATCTAAGGCTTCATTCTCCAACATGCCAAGTTTATCTCGAAGGTACACAATTTTACCTCTGTATGCAAATTAGATGTCTAACAACTAGAAATGATAAATTAACTATTAAAGCCAATAAATTTATCTAATGCAAACACAATGAAGAATGCAAAGTAACTATGAAATGATGAAACTAATTTAATTACCTTCACCTACCATGCAGCTTGTCTCCATTGTCCTCCTAGCTTTGATTTCTTGAAGATGTTGAGCTCTCAGATTTCCAAATGAAGCCTTCTCCCAAGATGCTACCAAAGTGTGGAGATTGAATGAAATGAGTGCACAATAGCTTATGCAAACTAATGGATGGAATGCAAATGAAATGAAATGGTGATAGTATGGATGCTTGATTGCTTGAATGCTTGAATGTTTATTATCAAAAATACCTATTAGCTCTCAGATGGGAAATGTGGCTCCTTTTATAGAGTTTTGGAGGATCTAGGCCTAGGTGGCGCAATCCTATGGTTGAGAATGAAAGGTGGAAGATCCTAGGGCTAGGATTGACTTGGTTGAAGGAGTTGAGAGAAAGGGGGATGTAGTTCGAATGTGAGAGGAAGAATAGGGATGATGTTCCTCTCACATTGACATGGAGGAGAAGAAGGTGGAAGAGAAAGACACATGTCAAGTGTCTCACAAAGACCCAAGAGAGAAAGAGGGGGAGACCTTTTCCTCATGAGGACTCTTTGCACAAGTGTCCCATGAGTCACCTTTGACCCTTAGAGGTGGCTTGAGAAGCCCCTTAGGAATAGGGCATGTCTCTTGACTTGGTTGTTGAGAGGACATGTGGTCATGAGACTAAGTCTTATGAGGCCACATAACTCTTGAGAATAGGACATGTGTGGGTGAGGATAATTGTAAATAAATAATTAATAATTATTATTTATCTTAGCCAAAGTGATGTGTCAGGTGACTAGGTAGGTGAGGTGGACTAGGAAACTTAGTCATATTTAGGTGATTGTGTATTTAATTAAATCACTTTAATAAGACTAATTGGAAGACTTAGGATAGAAGAATAGACTATAGTGAATTCACTAAATAAATTGAATAATTTATTTAATAAATAGAGGACTAATTATTAATTAAATAATAAATATTTAATTAATTTATCAAGTCAATAGTAATTAAATAATAAATATTTAATTAATTAATGAAGCCATTTTTAGGTGTATACATTTTTCCCCTCTTTGAAATAATGTGTGTGCCACATTGTTTCAAAGAGAATTTCAAGTATTTTGCCCCTGCCCCAGACAATGTCTAAAATGACATAAGCATGCCCCCTCGAGAGATTGATTAATAATTGGTGTTTTATTATTATTATTATTTTATTTTTTTATTAATCAATCTCACGAAAGAAACAGAAGAAAAGGTGGGTGAAAATGGGGTGAAATGGAGGGAAAATGAGAGATAGGGTCCACACACCAAGCACATAGGGTCCACAGGCTATAAATAGGGCTTAGGGGTCCACAATAGGCTCATTATGCACACTTGTCATTTGGAGATCAAAGTGCGAGAGAGAGAAGAGCAGAGCCACCAGGATGTTGTTCCCGTTGTCAGATCACCACTTTGAGAGAGTCAGATGCTTCCAACGACCACCCAATTCAGGTGAACCGGTAGGTGACTTGATCCTGCTTTGTGATTTCGTGATTGGATGCATGTTAGATTAGAATTTTAGCATGTTTAGGATAGATTGAATGATAGAAATAGATTAGAAAATTTTTGGTTTTAAGCGTAGAACAAATGCGCGGTTTCAACGCACCAATGCGCAGAAACAAGAAACGTTTGCGCAGAAAAATAAAGCTTTCTGCTCATGCATATAGGGAAGTTGCGCATTCATACTAGTAGAATTTTTAGACTTGCGCAAGTGTGAAATAAAAATGTGCATATGAAAAATTGGCGCATTTGTGCAAAGTTGTGGCGCAAATGTTCAATAAATTTGGGCTTTTGTAAAAACCTGCACATTTGAGGAGAATTATTGCGCAAATGTCAAGAAAAATTGCGCATAGGTAAAAACCTATGCAAATGTTAAATAATGTTGTGCATACATGTTTCAATTTTGTGCATGTGTTTGAAGTGATAAAATGTGGTCAAACTAGATAGTCAATTAGGTCAAACTTGATGTCGATAAGCCGATTAGATCTGTCGACGATTGATTTTGATTGATTTGAGCAAGATAGGCAACATTGTAGCATGTTCGCTAGTTAACAAGTCTTGAACATAGATAATTGATAGAATCATCTGTTGAAACACATGATAATAACATGTCTAAAATTGATATGATAGGATAGATAGATTGATAATCAATTTATCAAAATCTAATAAGTTGATTGTTGTTGACTTGAATAGGAGGATATCATAGATTGGTTGTTGTCTTTGTCATGGGAGAGATATCCTGTGACTCAGAATCTGAGACCAGCACTGTCAGAGACAGATAGACTATTGATTGGAGTGTCGGGATTATATTATGTGATTTAAACGCCTAAGATTCAGGTGAATCTTAGTATGATGATAGCATTAGTAGAGTGATGGCACTCAGAGATGAGTACCTTCCATCTTCCGACAGGGGAGATGACAATCACATTAGAGGATGTATATCACATCCTTCGGCTTCCCATCATAGGTGAGCTGGTACAGTATGATTGGCACGGTGGAGTTACAGAGTGCAGAGCCGTCTTCGATGATGATGATATAGAGGATGGAGAGATCAGCTGGGAGGACATGGTTGATTTTTATGATCCTCTACCAGTAGTGCTAGCAGGAGTGATTAGGGGATTTGTATGCCCTGATCGTAAATCACATGGATTTACAATTGGATGGGGCTGCACATTACAGCGGATGATGGAGGGGACCTGATATGCTTGGGGTGTGTGCTTATTAGCACATCTTTATCATGACATGCATCAAGTGGTGTACCATAGGGGGCATCATTATCAACAGGTGTGACACTGCTCCATGTTTGGGCATGGGAGCACATTGCAGTTACTCAACCAGTGGCTATTAGATTTCAAGGCGCAGGGTAGCCTTATATTCTTTTATACTCTTCAGTTTTGTCTCAGGAAAAACTGGGCCATTTAGAGTTTTGGCGGTATACCTTTGATACACTGGACACAGTGACATGGAGACCCTACCTAGGGTGTGAGCCGTGGGATGATGAGAGGTAGCTTGGTTTTTGTTTTGAGTCACGATGGTTGATAGGGAGGACACCATTTATCATTGAGTGACAGCTGGTTAGTCGGGTCCTGAGACAATTTGGCAGGATACAGGGCATGCCACAGGGAGTGACAGAGCATGCTCGTACTCATCAGGAGAGATGAGACTGGGGACCCATGGCATCATTCGATGTTGCTCGATAGGAGTTTTTGGATGCCCCATTCTAGGCATGGTCGATGAGACTGACAGTGATAGACCCAGGGATGACTGCTAATTTAGAGTAATTTTTTAGGGATTTCCCATTTCCACGGATTACGAATCCAGCAGTGAGACCTCCAGAGAGAGATCCTGCAGAGAGACGATGGGGGAGACTCCAAGGGAGAGATAGACAGGGGCGAGGGAGACAAGGTGGTGGTGACAGAGGAGGAGATGGTGGTGGAGATGGAGGGAGAGGGGATAGGGTAGGACCTCAAATGAGAGGAGGTGGTGTGAGGTAGAGAGGACTGATACCACCTCCAAGTAGACAGGGACGGAGATAGCCTTCGGCATAGCTAGCAGCAGGAGCTCCACTACAGGTACCAGTCCCTCTGGCACAGATACTAGCTGCCACAATACAGGGACCAGCTACACAGGTACAGGTGCCATAGGTACAGGTGCAGGGATAGGATGAGGTAGATGTTTTATTAGCCCAGGGCGGTGTGGTATAGGGTGGTCAGGTTTAGGATGATATACAGGATGAGCCTAATGTTGAGATGTTAGATGTATAGGTACAAGATGAGCAGGTGGACATGGACATCGGGGGACAAGATCCCTACTTACAAAGAGATGCTGCAGAGGAGGAGGAGTCAGATATTGATACACTGCTAGTCAGACTAGCAGTTACACAGGTACAGACAGACTGGGTGCCAAGTCTAGAGAGATAGATTAAGAGACTAGAGCGCCAGATGGATGTCTTTAGACATGAGCAGGATGCAGCGATTGAGAGACTCGGGGAGTCTGAGATGCTATTAGATGAGCTACAGAGGAAAAAGGACCTAGGACCCCATGGAGATAGCCTGAGAGCCATGATACAAGCTGAGAAGGAGATATCCTACTGGCGAGAGGCATACAGATAGGCAGTGCCTAGGGATCAGTGGATTGGGAGTTTCAGAGAGAGCTCAGTGGCGGTGAGGACAGCAGTACATGAGAGACAGGCACCAGCTGGTAGTGGAGGTGTATCATCATGTCCTCCTAGAGCACCCATAGGTTCAGGAGACCAGGGTGGATCCTTAGGAGCAGGTGGTTCAGTAGCACAGGGCCTTATTGTAGCTCGCAGAAAGCGACAAATAGATTTAGGAGGCAGTGGGTCATAGATACCACTAGTATACACATTTTTGTATCATATTATCATTGTATCATTATATATTGACTTGATAGTCACTGACTATAGACACATTGTTATTGATTATATATCATGGGACATTTGGACAGTTTTGGTTGTATTTATGGACGTTATATGATTTTGACTCTATATGATTGATGCAATTCTAGCATGATTTGCTATGATGTTTATATACATGTGTGTACTGACATATGCAGGATGTGATGATTTACCTTTATATGCATGGAATGGATGTCATAAAATGCAAAATGATTGATTTTCTATATGATGCTAATGAATAAACAGTCGAATATATGATGATATAAATGCATGTTCTAAATGATGCGCACTAATGCTATGTGATGATAAATGCAATAATGTAAAAACAATGTGAATAATGTAAAATGAATGGATACTAAATGCATGATGATACTAAATACATGTAATGAACAATAAATGATATTGTAATGCAAATGATATCTAAGGTAATAAATGAAAATGTACCTAAGATGATGGATAACATGATAAAATACAGATGAGATGAAATGATAACTATAACAAGTATCCAATGAACACACCTAATAATAATTATGCATGTCTTAAAATGATTAAGTGCAAAGTATTTTTGGTTGTCCAAATGTCCTCAACTGAAATAACAATGTTTCTTACCACAAGAAGAATGGACTTAGGAAAAACAGATAACCTAATGAGAAAGATAACCCACAAAACCTTATAAAAGGAGCATTGCAATGCAATTCATGAGATGGTAAAATGCAAATGTAAAATGAAATGAATGTATGTTCACAACTTTAGGTAACATCTTAGAAATTCATAATAACTGGAATTTGATTTTCATCATTTAGCTCATTATGTTTCAAGAAAATGCAAGCATCATGGTATAATTAAACCAAGATGACCTGAGCACTTCTTGCATGGAGTTTAATATTGCAAACTTGACAAGCATCTAGGTATAATTGAACCGAGATGACCTGAGTTTCATTTGTGTAACAGACAAGGAATATTTCCCCCCTCCATCAGGGAACAAATATTTGGAGTCGAGGTATGCGATGGCATATCACCATAAATAGAATTTATAGAACAACATGATTTGTATGTTGTCCACACTATGAAATGGATGAAGGCACTTATACACAGACACCCCAATTACTTGTTCCTTCGATTTCATCAGAAAATACCCCACAAATAGCAATCAAAGAAAATATCATGCCCCATCCCAGTTATTCCAATCAATGACATATGGGAGTTTCAAACTCATGTCAAAGATATCCTGGAATAGCATAGGAAACATGATAACAATGAAATCTAGATATGAATGCATAATTTATAACAAATCATTCTAACATGCCTGCCATGAATATACATTTATTTTTGCCAAAAAGATAGATTTAGGATATGTTAATCAGTTCAAGTGATGATGTATAGTCAAGATGTATAGATAAGCAGTCACGAGTCAAAGGATAGATCATAGATTTCTAAATCAGCATGAAGATACCATTGTGAAAGAACATTTGATTGCATTTGTCTTGCCTGGTGAAAATAACTCCATTGTGTCCTCTAAGAGTCACGACTATCATAGATCCACTTCCCAAACTAGGTCAAGGACATGCCCCCAGCTAGGTGATGGACTGACTTATTATGAATGAAGAAAGACGCAACAAGACTAGGATGAAGACCATGACAAAAGATCAAGCTATGATGGGGTTTTATTATGGGTATATACAATGGATGGTGTATGAACTGGCCATTTTATTATGATATATACATGGTGGGGACAAGGACTAATTTAACCATTTTATTGTGGATATATACAAATGAACGGACACATTAGAAGAATCCTAATAGAGAGAGGAGCTAACTTGTCACACATAGCACCTGTTTCCAAGTTTTCACCATATGCTTTTATTGCAGTTTTCTTTTGATTTTGTGATTTTTTTGTATTTTTGACCTTTTTTTTTTTTTACATAATATATATACAGACTATATACATGCCCCTTGCATTGGGATTTCAGGGATAGAACTTCTTGAGATGGATACTGTTAAGAGGTTCATCCAAGGGATCCCCTTTAGGTGTAGATAACTGATAGGCCCCAGAACCATAGACTGTTGTAATCACAAAAGGTCCTAACCAATTTGGTTCGAACTTGCCCTTCTTTTCACGGTGTTGTTGATTCTTTGGATTTTCTCGGAGGACTAAGTCACCCAATTTAAAGTCTCTGATCTTTACCTTGTTGTTGTACTGATGGGATAGACGCTACTGATAAACTTTCAAATGGTCATAGGCTCTCTGACGGCATTCATCTAGGAGTTCCAATTCAGTCAAGCATGCAACTCTATACTCTTCATCAGGAATTAAATCTTTAAGAGTAACATGAAGTGAAGGCAACTCAACCTCGAGGGGCAAGACTGCTTCAAATCCATAGACAAGGGAATATGGAGTGGCTCCAGTGGGAGTACGGATGGAGGTGTGGTAAGCCCATAAGGTTGGATTAAGTTGGAGATGCCAGTCATTGACAGTCTTTTGGAATAGTAGATGGTGGAATAGTTGTGGGTGATGTGGAATTTGGCACACAGTTCATCCATGTCCTGGTTTTGAAATTGTTTCCCATGATCAGTGATAAGATACATAGGTATACCATATCAGCAAATGATATAGTTTAAGATAAACATGGATATTTGTTTCCCTGTGGCGGTAATTAATGGAATGGCCTCAATCCATTTAGTAAAGTATTATGTGGCAATGAGAATCCATTTGTGACTGTTAGAAGATGGAGGGTTGATAGCACCCATGAGGTCGAGTCCCCACCGACTGAATGGCAAGGTAGTTGTGAATGGATGTAATTCTTGAGCTGGAGCATGGATAAGGTTTCTATGTATCTGACATTTCTTACATGCCCTAGCAAAATGAAAGGAATCTACTTCCATGGTAGGCCAATAATAACCCATACGCATGAGTTTCTTAGCCAAAAAGGGACCACTCGAATGTGTCCCACAAATACCCTCATGTACATCATGTAAGGAAAGTTGAGCTTCATCATGTTCGAGACATCACAGGAGAGTACCATCAAAACCTCATTGATAAAGGGTGTCAGATATGAGGATATAGCAGGAGGTTTGGCAGAGAAAAGTTCATTTTTTATTTCGAGATAGGTCGGGAGGTAGGATGTTATCTTTGAGGTAAGAATAGAGTTTTTCGTAAGTTGAGGAGTCATGTCCAATCAGATGACATATAATACTCGTATCAAGCTCATCATATGAGGGACAAGTCAGGGATTCCACCAAGAACTCAAAACAAGCCTTGGTATCTTCTATATCAAATAAAGAAGCAATCATTTCCATGGCATCGGCAACCTTTTTTTCATGCCGAGGAATCTGCTCAAAAGTGATGACAGAGAAATACTTTTTAAAATCATCAACCATACATTTATATGGCAATAACTTATCATCTTTGGTCTGATAATCATCATTAACCTAGTTGACAATCAGCTGAGAATCTCCGTAGACATTTATTTCAAATACGTTCCATTGTAAAGCCATTTTTAACCCAATCAACAAAGCCTCATATTCTACTACATTATTGGTACAAGGAAATAACAACTTGTAAGATTTTAGAATAGTGTATCCTTGTGGCGTGATAAAAAGAATACCAACTCCTGAACCCTACTGAGTGTATGAGCCATCAAAGTATAATTTCCATGTTTGTGTAGACAAAGCTAAGATATGAGCATCAGGAAACTCTGTGTGTATAGGGTGGTCATCTTTTAATGGAGCATCAGCTAGTTGATCTACGATCACTTGACCTTTGATAGCCTTCCTCTCTACATATTCAATATCAAACTCACTAAGTAGCATGACCCACTTAGCCAACCTGCCTGTCAATGTTGTCTTGCTTAACAGATAATTTAAAGGATCAATCTTTGCAATAAGCTGGGTAGAATGTGACAACATGTAATGTCACCACTTCAGTGAAGCAAAGACAATAGCCAGACATGCTCTTTCAATAGGGGAATAGTTTAACTCATATCCCACTAGAGTGTGACTGATGTAGTAGGTGGCTTTTTCTTTTCCTTCATGATCTTGTTGAGCTAGAAGAGCACCTAGTGAAGCTGTCGTGGCTGAAATGTAGAGCAAGAGTGGCTTGCTCAAAATTGGTGACATCAGAGTCGGAGGATTCGCTAGATATTGCTTGATTTTGTTGAAAGCTTCCTCACACTTATCATCCCATTGGAATAAGATATTTTTATGCAGCAAATGTTGAAAGGGATGACTGCGATCTGCTAGTTGAGAAATTAATCTTCAGATGGATTGTAGATGCCCCTATACAGATCTTAGCTAACTGATGTTAGTGGGGGAAGCCATCTCCAATATTGCTTTAACTTTTTCTGGATCTACTTCGATTCCTTTAGCTGAGATAATGTACCCTAACAGTTTGCCAAATGTGACTCTGAATGCACATTTCTTTGGATTGAGTCGAATCTGATATTTTTCCATCCGAGTGAATATTCTATCCAACACTCTCAAATGACCAGCTCTGTCTTTAGATTTTGCTAGAATATCGTCAACACAATCTTCCATGATGGTATGCATCATGTCATGAAAGATCGTGATCATCGCTCTTTGATAAGTTGCTCCAGCATTTTTGAGGCCAAATGGCATCACATTCCAGCAGTATGTACCCCATGGACAAGTAAAAGCAATTTTTTCCTGGTCTTCCGGTGCAATCTTGATCTGGTTATAGCCCGAAAAACCATCCATTAATGATAATATTTCATGCCTAGCTGTCAAATCAACAATCATATCAATATTTGGCAAAGGGAAGTCATCTTTTAGACAAGCTTTATTAAGATCTCGAAAATCAATACAAATCCTGATAGACTTGTATGGTTTTGAGATGGGGACAATATTTGAAACCCACTCAGCATAATCAATAGCCCGAATGAATCCAACATCTAGGAGCTTCTTCAATTCTAATTTCACCATTAGAGCAATGTGAGGATGCATTTTGCGGAGCTTCTGCTTAACTGGTTTTATACCTAGTTTGATAGATAAATGATGCATAATGAGATTTGGATCCAGACTAGGCATATCAGCATAGGACCAAGCAAAGTTGATTTGTCTTTCTCTAAAAAATTTTGCAAAAGCTTCTTTCTCTGATTCTGTCAAGGATGCTGCTACTTTGAGGATGCGTGGAGACTCCTCTATTCCAATGTTAAGTGGTACTGTTGGTTCTATAAGAATGGCAGATTGTTCTCGATACAAATAATTGGGAAGAGTGTCAACCCTTCCATCGTCAGGTGCCTCAGAGAGGTTTTCACCATCAGATGCATCTTTTCTTTTTACTATTTTTGGATCTAATACTACCATTGAGTGGTTTTCACCATTAGATCTGTTGATTATTTTTATATTTTTATGACTGAAAGGATTGGCACTCTCTCCAAAATAGGCCATGTCATTGAGTTCTATCAAAAATCCTGACTTGTGATCCCTTGGTGGTAAGTGATCCTTGATACCAAGATAGTCAATGATCGCATCATCATTATGGAAGACATCAAGTTCTAGGTGATCGGGAGAATCCCAATCGATAAGATCAGGACGGACAAGGGGCATTGGATCATTTGGGTCGGTTTCAAAAGTAGAGATAGTATTGATGGAAAAGTTATCAAGGTTTATGATGGTATCAGTGAGGTCTATTTCCGTACTCTCATCTGAATCGTCTGTCACAAGATAACACTCACTTTGCTCATGATCGACACGAGTAGTATTACATGGGACCAATCCTAGTGAGTCACTCGTTGAAATCTCACCCTCATGGTAATCATTACTATATTGATGGACAACATCAACTCCTATTTCTTCAATATAATCAGATAAGGAATCCCATTCATAATCATTAGAATCAGAATCATCATTATCTTCAAGTCTATCAATGATTCTTTGAGCTATCATTTGTTTCTCCGGATCTACATACATACCATGCTTTCTGAATTGTAAGGCAGGAGCTTTAGATGTCTCATGAAAAGGTGGGATTTTTTCTTTTCCTTTTGGTTCTTGTGGTCCTTCGCCTTTATATCCTAATCCTATAGTGTCTCTTTGATAATTGGGATTTTGCAAAATTGGTTTTATAACACCTTCTCTTTGTAACCCTAGAGGTCCAGCACCTTGATATCCCATCTTTTGTAGCAAAGTATACCCTTTTCCATAGACATCAGGTGATATACATTCATGTTTAGTATCCTCTTCAATCTTCTGTGTCTTAAGCCAATAATTTGCATTACGCTCAGCTACCTCTTTGGATATTGTGCCCTCACTTATAAATGTGTTATAAACAAGTGTGGAAGGGGGTTCTGATTGTTGTTTAGTGATCAAAGATCTACCATATGATTTGGGAGATAAAGGTAACTCAGTGATGCAAAGAGCTTGACCTAAAGTATATTCTCCCATACTGCTTTATTTGATATCTATCTTGATCCCATCTGATTTAGAAGTTGATGCTATATTACTAGAGTCACTAGGTGTAGTTGTAGAAGATCCAGTACGATTATAGGGAACCAAAGAATCAGAAGTCTTCACATTGCTACAATATTGAAAAGGATTAGAATCTCCTTTGATAGTGATCTCCTGACCATTATGAGGGAATTTTATACATTGGTGATAATTCGATGGCACAGCTTGCATGGAATGAATCCATGGTCTTCTCAAAAGGATATTATAGGCAAGATCCATGTCTAGAACTTGACAAGATACATCTTTGACAATAGGACCAACTCTAATTGGAAGAACAACGGACCCCTTGGATGATCTCTCTTCCTCATTATAGGCTTTTATTGTGATTTTCTTTTTTGGATCAATGACATTCTCAGAAAATCCCAATGCAAGGATTAACTTTAACGTGCAGATATTCAAGCCAGCTCCGCCATCTATTAGTACTCTTTTAATCTTGTGATTCTGGACAAGGACTTCGATATGTAAGGGAGCATTATGAGGTTGGGTAATAGCTAAATCATCATTTTTAGTGAAGGACAAATAGTGTGGGGTTGTTAAATGACCTACCATAGCTTGAAATTGATCATGATCTAGAGTTGTGGGAACCTGGGTCTTTAAGAGAGCTTTTTCAAGGATATCTTTGTGAGATGGGGAAAGACACAAATGCTCTAAGATGGATATCTAGGCAGGTGTTTTCTTAAGTTGTTCCAAAAGATTATACTGGTTGCAAGTATTTGGGATAGACTTTGGGACATAAACAGACTTATTTTGTGTAGTGCTTGGTTTAGACTAGACTCCTTGGAGAGTAACTTTGGCTTGAGCACGAGTAGTAGCTTGGACTGGTTGACTCTCTGATTTTCCTTTGATGGTAATGACATTGGCATAATACATAGAAGGATGACATTTAGAAATGTTACCAACATATCGATAGGGAGTGGAATTATAATTGGCTTGATTGTCACTCTTATTGTTGGAAGAACCCCCTTTTTCATGCTCAGGAAGTGGATCTTTGAAAGCTGTATGTGATTCATTCGAGACATGTCCGTCAACACCAATTTCACCGCTTTCGATTAAGTCTTGAATTACATTTTTGAGTCTTTTGCAATCATTGGTTTTATGTCCTCTGCCTCTGTGAAATTCTCAATAATCATTCTCATTCCACCAAGAAGGCTTCACCCTAGGTTCAAAATCTTTCATTTCAGGAAGTGTAATGAGTTTCTTTATGATTAACTTCCGTAATGTTGATCCAAGAGATTCCCCTAAAGGAGTAAAATTTCTTCGAGGTGACATAAAAGGCAATCTTGGTTTGGATGAATCTTTATTGGTATTTTGATTTGATGATTGATTATTGTAGGTTCCTTGAGTAGTATTGTCCTGACTGGTGAGATTGAGAAGGGGTTGTGTTGGTTTGACATTATGATTATCGACAATCCCATCATTGACAATGTTTTTGTTTTTATTCCAAAATTTTGATGTCATTGTTGTAGTTGTTGGAATTGGAATTTGAGGATCCAGCATTGTTTTTAGAATAAAGTTTGATCTCACCTTTTCTGACCATGGCTTCCTCAATCTTGATACCATTTTCTATGAGCTTATTGAAATTTGGTGGACATTGCAATTGTAACCTATAACTCATTTCTGGTGTAAGGTTATGCACAAAAATATCCATCTTTTCTTGTTCAGGAACCATTCGTGGATATTTGGAAAATAATTGACGCCATCTTTGCAAAAAAGTAAGGAAAGGTTCTCCATTCTTTTGATGTGCATTGCAAAGATCAAGCATAGTGACTTCATGTTTGATGTTATATGAATAATGAGTCACAAATTTGTCAAGAAGCTCATTGAAAGATTTGATACCTGGGGGTAGTTTAGAGAACCATTCCATGGCTTGTCCTCCTAAACTTCATGGAAATAGTCGCATAAGATAAGTTTCATTATGAGTGACTTCAATACAAGCAGCACAAAACTCACGAATGTGGTCTTGTGGATCCGAATTCCCTTTGTATTTGTCAAATTTTGGTACCTCAAAATGAGGAGGGAATGGAATCATTGCTAAGTTCTTATCAAAAGGATAAGGACATATATCATCCAAGGAATACTTCTTTGTTGATGATCCAGTTTGGATGTCACGGATTTGTTGTTGAAGCGTCTAGATTTGTTGTAGAACGGGATCTAAAGATAACGTGTTTCCTTGAGAATTTTGGGAAACATTGTTGTGGGAAGCATTGTTTTGTGAAGCGTGATTTTGCTGATCATTTTGAGAAATAGTGTGTTTGTTCATGACTATGAGAAGCATTGGATTGCTAATTGGTTTCCTTTGCTCCATGAGTATCTTGAGAACCTTTAGGAATTTGTTGATTGTTTGTGTGAGCTGGTTCTCTAAGATAAGAAACATCAAAATCACTTGGTAACTTAGCTCCTTGTTGAGCAAGCATGAGGAAATACATCTCTTTATCCAAGCCTACGAGTCTTTCCATGACATGATAAAATTGAGGATCTTGTGAAGCCACCCTAAGTTCGTCATCGGTGGGTTCATCATTGGATGTAAAAAGTGAAGGCTTCTTAGGAGCTTCTTTTGGCCAAGGGTTCTCTTCATTGCTGGTATTTACTTCCATCTTGTCTAGGGATTCTAGATTAATGGCTTGTTTGAGTTTCTGAGATTGAGTTTGAACCATAAAATTGAAAGAATTGATTGTGAGATGAAAGATTTTGGATGAGAAGAAATGGAAAGTGATTGATAGAAAAGATATTGAAATGTGTTGAAAAGTGACAAGACAACTTGATAAACTCTAAGTCAATAGGAGGTATAGATCTCACTATGATATGACAAAAGGGAAATCAAGAGATAATAACCTAAGTAAGTTTGGTGGTTAAGGATGATATATCCTGATATGATAAACTCACAAAGATCAAAACCTGATGGATAAGATAATGTTTCAACACAAATTTGAGATTTCAAAGATTTGGCAAAAAATGATTTGATGAATCTTGATGAAGGAATCATGAAAAGTGATGAAAATGGTCAAAACTAAAGATTAGAGGTCTGTGTAACTTGACTGTTTCTCCAGAATCTTACTAAGGATGAAAATGGGTATCTGAAAAAGTGATTTTGAAAATTGCAAAGTTTGTGGAAATGCTCACTGTTGTAAATGTGCAACAACAAATGCGCAGGACAGATTGATAAATGCGCAACAAAATGAAACATATGCGCAGCAAGATGTGATAGATGTGAACTGATAATACTCAAAAGCGCAGACAGTCTGAACAGATGCATAATAAATTTGGATAAATGCGCAACAATTTTGATCAAATGCGCAGAAATATGTGATATATGCGCAGGTTTTTAAGTTTTGATCTGAATTGAAATGTTTTGGATTTTCCTGGTGTTTTCTGGTTTTTTTTTTTTGGCAAAGTGAAAAATGCATAAACACACGCACACAAGACAGAAATGATGTTAATCTGACTATGCTAATATGAATGCACAAACATGCTTACAATCCTATGGTTGGCAAGGATGATATCTGTTGAATCCCCACTAGGATAATAAAATCCAGCCACGCAAATTCACAGCGAACAACCTAGGAACTTGGAGGCACGGGCTCTTCCTTACAGTGCACTCACTTCTCAGGCACACCAAGTTCCGAATTCAATGGGTCATTACTTCCCAAAGAACTGCTATCTCTACTATGAACCGTGAGTAATGTGGGGTGTCTTCACGAGCTTGGGTGACTCCTTGAGCCAGCAAATAGAAAGTTTTTGGCCACTAAACAAAAGCTTTAAGGACATCCGTTCAAGTGGTTATGATCAAGTCATTTTCCCAATTAAGGGGGCTCTCCCAATCCTTTCAAAGCAAGGCTTTCACCTATACTAAGTAGGACTTTAACGCACCACTAGGGTACTGGAGGAGATTTTGGTTGCCACAACGAATTCACACCTGTCTAATGTGAGACTAATCACACTAGCATTTTTTATATACCGGTTTGGAAGGGCTTGGCCTTAGCCTGTTACCGGTTGGGTCGTTCCTTGGGGTGAGTACCTCTTTTCCCACCAAAGACCGCCCTCTAAAAATTATAACAGTTTCTCTTACACCCAAGGTCCACAAATGGAGAGGGGAGAGGATACGTTGTTATAATTTTGGGATTACATATATGCTATTAAGCAAAACACAATAGACACTTGAGCTATACTAAAGAATACACACAAAGCAAAAGCATGTCTTATTTTAAAGCCCAAATGAGGTTATGGTTTATTTTGCAAACCCTTTAGGAATCCCTGCAAAGAAATGTGTTAGAAATTTTAGCAATAGGGTCTTCTACTAAACGTCCTGCAAAACAGCCTAAAAGCTACCAGAGCAAACAGAAACTTGTTAAAGGTTAGCTAAAATCAAAATAAATTAGAAATTTTAACCTAAATACTATCAATAACAAATGCGCAATAACAGTGAATCAATGCACAGAATTATTAAACAGATGCGTAGGACAGAATGATTGATGCGCAGAGAAGTGTAATGTAAGCACAGGAAATTTAAATGTATGTGCAGAAAAGTGGAATTTATGTGCAGAAACGTGGAACAGATGTGCAGATTTTGTTCAAAATGAAAATGGAAAAGACAAAAAATGACTGGTGTGATTGAAAATGAATGCGCAGAACAGATGGATGAATGTGCAGGAATCGTGAATGAATGCGCAGAAACAACCTGGAAACGTCTACACACGGAAAACTAAGAAAACAAAATGTTAAAAATGGAGGTTGGCCCTCCTTCTAGCGCCAAAAATGTATGCAAATTAGATGTCTAACAACTAGAAATGATAAATTAACTATTAAAGCCAATAAATCTATCTAATGCAAACACAATGAAGAATGCAAAGTAGCTATGAAATGATAAAACTAATTTAATTACCTTCACCTACCATGCAGCTTGTCTCCATTGTCCTCCTAGCTTTGATTTCTTGAAGATGTTGAGCTCTCAGATTTCCAAATGAAGCCTTCTCCCAAGATGCTACCAAAGTGTGGAGATTGAATGAAATGAGTGCCCAATAGCTTATGCAAACTAATGGATGGAATGCAAATGAAATGAAATGGTGATAGTATGGATGATTGATTGCTTGAATGCTTGAATGTTTATTATCAAAAATACCTATTAGCTCTCAGATGGGAAATGTGGCTCCTTTTATAGAGTTTTGGAGGATCTAGGCCTAGGTGGCACAATCCTACGGTTGAGAATGAAAGGTGGAAGATCCTAGGGCTAGGATTGACTTGGTTGAAGGAGTTGAGAGGAAGGGGGATGTAGTTCGAATGTGAGAGGAAGAATAGGGATGATGTTCCTCTCACATTGACATGGAGGAGAAGAAGGTGGAAGAGAAAGACACATGTCAAGTGTCTCACAAAGACCCAAGAGAGAAAGAGGGGGAGACCTTTTCCTCATGAGGACTCTTTGCACAAGTGTCCCATGAGTCACCTTTGACCCTTAGAGGTGGCTTGAGAAGCCCCTTAGGAATAGGGCATGTCTCTTGACTTGGTTGTTGAGAGGACATGTGGTCATGAGACTAAGTCTTATGAGGCCACATAACTCTTGAGAATAGGACATGTGTGGGTGAGGATAATTGTAAATAAATAATTAATAATAATTATTTATCTTAGCCAAAGTGATGTGTCAGGTGACTAGGTAGGTGAGGTGGACTAGGAAACTTAGTCATATTTAGGTGATTGTGTATTTAATTAAATCACTTTAATAAGACTGATTGGAAGACTTAGGATAGAAGAATAGACTATAGTGAATTCACTAAATAAATTGAATAATTTATTTAATAAATAGAGGACTAATTATTAATTAAATAATAAATATTTAATTAATTTATCAAGTCAATAGTAATTAAATAATAAATATTTAATTAATTAATGAAGCCATTTTTAGGTGTATACATTTTTCCCCTCTTTGAAATAATGTGTGTGCCACATTGTTTCAAAGAGAATTTCAAGTATTTTGCCCCTGCCCCAGACAATGTCTAAAATGACGTAAGCATGCCCCCTCGAGAGATTGATTAATAATTGGTGTTTTATTATTATTATTTTATTTTATTTTTATTAATCAATCTCACGAAAGAAACAGAAGAAAAGGTGGGTGAAAATGGGGTGAAATGGAAGAAAAATGAGAGATAGGGTCCACACACCAAGCACATAGGGTCCACAGGCTATAAATAGGGCTTAGGGGTCCACAATAGGCTCATTGTGCACACTTGTCATTTGGAGATCAGAGCGCGAGAGAGAGAAGAGCAGAGCCGCCAGGATGTTGTTCCCATTGTCAGATCACCACTTCGAGAGGCATATCCTCTAGATGTTGTACTGACTCCCTTTAAATCAAGATCCTCGGATGTCATATATGCAGATCCTCTAGTTGCTCCCTCTGAAGCTCAAGTTAGTGCTCCATCTTGACATTGTCAAACTCCCTCTGAATCTGATATCAACTCTCAACTCAATTTCTTTTCCTGCAAGCACATCCTTAGAGAGAAAGGAAAAGATCAATGCAAATATCTCTTATAGAAATACAAATAAGAGATTAGAAATACAATACTTCGAAATTAGGAAGAGGTATCAAATTCTTTTGAATGTTTGATAATTTCTCTAAAAGAATGGATCTTCTAATGGTAGTCCCATCCTCGCAATGAATGACTAGTCACAAATGGAATATGGATCAAGCCTTTCTAGCAGATGTAACCTTCCATGGATTCTCCTTCAAATTATGTAGCCCCAATATGTCCTCCAAAAACTCTTGACTTGAGATGATGTGCTAGGAATATAATGTTTTCAGATTACTTCCTTTATGAAGGTACGTGCCATACCAATTGTTTCATCTTCTCTAGTCGGCAATTTCTTTTCATTTTGTTTCTAAAAACACCAAAACATAGTCTTCTCATATCTGCAATTGTAAACTTGGAGATTTCAATTACTTTATACCACCAACTAGATAACAAATGCTCTTGTGATAGCTGACATGAATTGTATTGCTGCCAACTCCTAGTTACAGATCGACCCCTTTATTTGGCTCGTTGCACAAGACACAGATAGTATGTGCTCAATTCACAACCAAATTTAGGTTTGTTATATCATGCCACCGAACACAATAATGGTTAAGAGTTGAAGTCTGAAGCTGTCAACTACAATTGTCATTGGCTGAATGCTCTTTGTAATTTATCTGTCATTTATAATGCCACTGCATTTTACTTCAAGTTGATCAAAGAGATATAGATAGATTTGTGAATCTGTTTTAGCCGTTCAAAGTTATATCTACTTTCTATCACAAAATGACAAGTGGCAGTGAGCCATCAGAGTTTTGGGCTGCTGGAGTTATATGAAAATCAATATTTTGCAGTTACTAATGTTGGAATCACTCTCAAATTCCAAATAGTTTTTTGTGTGGCTATCTGAGACTTATGTTGGATTTATTTATTTATTTTGCACGTAATAATCTATGGTATGGCTTGCATGCTCCACTCGCAAATTTTATCCACCCACGATATGCACCGAAGTATGCAGTATTAACATTATAAACTCTAATGTATCTCGGTCAAATATTTATTCCAATATTTTGACAGCGATGCATTAACCATTGTCGTCGTTCGATCTGAGAATAAGGAAATGATCACCGTAGGTTGTGTGCTGGGCATTTAACAATATTCCTCTGATGGTCTTTCCATGTCCAAAATAGAGTTTTTGGGCCACAAGACATTCTAGAGTAAGGCAATATTAAGTTATTCACCCTTACCCAATCACCAATACAAATGGTTGTAGGTGACACGATGGTTGCAGGTTCCTCCGTAATTAACAAGGAATGTAGACGTTCGTGGATTCTAAGCTTCTATACCCGACGTCTTATGTTTTCATTATGCTGCTCCATATCGGTCAACAAATATATTAGATAAGAGATCGACAATACATTATGCACTAAGATAAGGAAGAAGACAAACGAGGAACGAAGCGGAGGAGGACGAATGAGAATGTAAGAGTCCACCCTGGGGATAGCATGCCATTACGACACCTTCCGGAGTATGCTTAGGGAGATGCGATTGCAACTAACATGTACATAAACTCAGTCCAAGGAAGAAGTAACTTCCAACTAGATTATTACGGGAGGTGTAAGCTACAGGTAAGTGCAGTTATATTCCCATTCAATCTGATTATAATATGATGCGTCTCTATGCAGTGGATAACAATAGCTCACCATTTCATTGAAGAATCCCGATAATCACCATCAACATCTTATGTGTTGGTTGAATCTTTGATACACCGTGACAACAAGTATTCAAAACATTGTTTCCTTGCAATTCCTACTTCTGTGCGCTTCAGAATGAACACTCGAGTGCACATTTGCAGATGTAAGCAAGAGGGATGAAATGTTGAGGATCAAATATTGATCTACGAGGGGTCAATAATATCTTCACATAAACATTTCATTTAAACATTAGACACCACACAAATATTGTCGACTAATGAGATATGAATTGCTTTACAGAGTCACTCGCTCATATGTATCACGTTTGCCAATGGATTCAGAAATTAACACAGAGATGAATCGAAGACTTCATTGTGACCACGATCCTCCAAATTTGTACAGAACTCACATAAGTCTGTTCATAGATATTTACATGGCTCTTCAACTTCTCTGATGCAACCTTTAACCAGTCCTTCATAGGTCTCGATCACCTAGGGTTTATACATTTTCATTCAACATATTCAAATAGTCAATTTATATTTCAAATTAGGATCTCTGTCAAGAATTCTTCGATGAAGGAAGACATATCTGGAAGATACAAATATAACAGACTCTGAAAATCTATGCACTAATGTTATGTTTAGTAGATATATCCCATATTCTTCATTCATATCATTTCTTTCTCATATTTGCAACTTGGCTCTGATACCATGTTGATATTTTAGGATCATTGCAAATGTAATAGCACTGCCTGTATTGTATATGGTATGTGTTTTCCAAATGCAACAATCTCTCTTATTTATATTAGGAATGAGGCTATGAGAGACATGTCCCTTCATGGGACATGTTTATTCATTTTATAATGTTTCATTAATCAATCATATATTAGAATAATATAAATTTGAATTTTATATATATATATATATATATATATATATATATATATATATATATATATATATATATATATATATATATATATATATATATATATATATATATATATATATATATATATATTAATCAATATCTAAGTATTATATGTATTCTAAGTGATCATACGACTGAAGCTACAAACATTAACAAAATGAATAGAAACCATGAAGAATAAAAGGATCAAAGACCCAACATTGAGCATGAAGTAGAACTTAGAGAGCTTGAAAGGTTTCATTCTCATACAAGGGTTTCTACAAATAGAGCCACATCCAACAATATGGGGTTCGTAAAACATTTTTGTAAAGAACCCCACATTCTCTTTTGCAGATAGAAACTTATTTCATCATGTTTATCCATAGATCAGCAAAAAACAACTATATGTATTTATTATTACAAAATGGGATAGAGCTCGAAAACGGCATTAAGTAACCCACAAAGTATTTTTATAGAGCTTAAGCATGGAGGTGTATACATAGAGAAAGCAAAAGAGAGTTTATTTCGTTTATTTCTTCACACAAAGAGCTCTAAAGAGAAACAAACATGTAGGTGAACAAGATTTGCAAAAGAAACCTTCAAAATGTTTGCAAATTAAGTCTCAAAAACCCCTCAAGAACTCTTTGGTGAAATCCTCATGGCGACGGGTAGAGAATAGAATGAAGGAATGAAGACAAAAACAAAACAAATGGAAAGCAAAGTATGCTTTAGGGTTTGTATACAGCTTTCAAACCGGTACCTTCTCATGTGTTTTCTCCAAATGCAACTCCCACCAATTCTCTTCTTCCTCTTTGGCTCCAACAAACACAGCTCGTGATTTCTCTTGACAGTCTGCTATGAAATATGTTTTTCCTCTTCCTCATGGACCCGACCACTAATCCAAATTGATTTTATAAAAATTGGAATTTGAATTCAAAATTCCAATTCCACCTATTTGGGTGGAAGATGCATATGTCTATTTTGGGGCAAAATTGGAATTTTGAAATTCCAATTCTAATTTTTTTGGATGGACACAAACATGGAAGAAATAAAATCGAGAATTAGATAATGCCAATTCCAGGCATATTTCAGGGACCAAACGGGCCCTAAGTGTTTTGTGATGTGTATTTAAAGAAAATCTTTAAAGTAAATTTCCTAATTTTATGCCAAAACTCTCAATTGTTGTTTCTAAACTCAAAATATTTGAAGTTGCATTTAATGTTTAAGTGAGCTACATGTCTGAGTTTGATGGTGAAGTCCAAAAAGAAAATGGACATTAGCAAATCCAAAATCCTTGAAGCAATCATAGAGTTCATAAAAATCTCTACAATCCAATGCATTTATTTAAAAGTTAAAGCATAGGGCACACATACTTTAAAAATCATTTAATCAAGATGCATATCAACCATTGATGAGCAACGTAAATACATGCAACAATAAATTAAGCATGCCAACAAAAATAGAGGAACAAATTAATGGTAAATTTATAATAACAAAGAAACAAATGCATCTATAAATATAATGTCTAAACCTAATGGGACAAGAGTAATGCTAAATCTATACTATATAATGTGATGAGGGTATAAAACTAATGCTAAATCTATAATACAAATTCATCACACAGCCACACAACTCAATGTATCATCAAATGATAATTCTTGAAACATCATATATTCCAACCATGTCGAGATAGAACACATAAGCAAACTGTGGTGTGGATAGGACAGGAAACGTGTGTTCCATTTGAATTCCAAAATCTTATGCGATATAGAGAAGTATGTAAAAACCCAATTATGACTTCGACCCTAACAAGAAAGAAAGCAAATGGAACTCAGCCCACTACGAAATACAGAGCAATTATTTAAATTAGTGTGTAAAATCTCACTCTTTTATTAGCAATTTTATCCCTGGTTTATACTTTTCCATCGATTATCTACATTTTAGATCATGCACACTAAAGCTATGGATTTAATAGTTGGGGTCTATTATAGCTTTTGAGAAATAGAAAGGTTTTATATATGATATGTATAATTTGAATTCAATTATATTTAAGAATTATAAATTTAAAATTATATGTGCTAGTTTGCATTAACATATAATATGATTGGTTGATGTTGGATGGGTTTTATAATATTGAATAGCTATAATTATAATATAGTAATTGATTTATCTATTTACATTAAATGATAATATTGAATTTGAAATATAGTAGTTGATTTATCATTAAAGAGAGAAATATTATAATTTAAATGATAATTAATTTAATTAATTAAAATAATTATTGATTTTTTTGTAACAATAAATTCTGGTAAGGGATAGGCCATGGACATAGGTTCAATCGTTGGATTATGAGGGCCTCCCTTTTCGGTGTGGGCAATGCTTCTCCACTAGTCAGTTGGCTGTAGATTGTTCTCTTAAGCGTTGAAGAGGTGCTACCACTTAGTGGAGGGGTGCAAATGATAATCATTTGACTATCCATGCATGTGAGCCTTCTTCTAATGACTCTTCATAGGCTGATGATGACTCCCCACAAGGTGATGCTTCTACTGAGCTAGCCTCCTCTGACCCAGTTTATCCAACCCCACCTCTTGTTGTTGATGTGATTCCCTCTAGCCACGTGGACCATTTTTTGACTATTTTTGCTCCTGATTCGCGTCAACCCTTGGTTGTTGAGGGGCAGCATTGTAAGCACTCTATTCCTATTGTTGATTCTCTGTCGGATATCAAATATTGGTAGTGGGCCTTACTTGCTAGAGTTGTTACTTATCTCTAAAGGACATGCAATCTTCCATGCTTGTTAAAAGAAAAGTTAGAATGTAACTATTCTAACTAATAAAATGAGAGAGAAAAATATATGTTTTTTCTGTATCAAGTGAATACAAACAAAAATCAATAAAAAAAATTTGTAGGATTATTTTTATCAACAACTTACGACAACTTGCCAAGCAAAAGCTAATAAAAAAAAGAACAAAGGGATAATTGGCATTATATTAACAATTGGATCAAAAATCGCATAAGCTTCAGGCAATCTAGCAAAAATTGGGTTATTCAAATGAAAAGCGGCATCATCTAGACAAATATGGAAGTTGAGGATAACTGACATTTTGATTCTCCGATGAATAAAAATGATGTAAAGATCCAAAAGTATTTGGCCAATCAATCGAATTTTTTCGGCAAGATTAGACTTTTAGTCTTTGAGTTGGAAGGGATCATTTCTTCTATATAATATTTTACCTATTCTAATAGAGAATGACAAATGGATGTATATTCTTGTTTCTTTTTAGGTTCCCCTATAGTTAGATATCTGACTAATCAAGAATCTATGACCCTTCGGTTTTTCTATGCATAATTGCATAACACCAAATAAGAATGAATTAAAATGAAACATTGCATCAATTTATATGAATAGATTAAAATAAAACAATAATGGGGTGTGACCAAGTGGTAAGGCAGCAGGTTTTGGTCTAATCATTTCGAAGGTTCGAATCCTTTTGTCCCAGTTGGAACAGTATTATTGGAAAAAAAGAAGACTATACTTATAGAATGAAAATATGATTTCAATAATATCTCAATAGAGAAAGGGGTATTTTTGCGATGTAGGATGGGAATACAAATCAAATAGAGATAGAGATAAAGTGAAATTGGCCTATTGGATGTATGTTGGTCCTACTCATATATTAGAACCCTACGAGTAGCTAGTTCTTTCAAAAATGTGCATGCCATTATGCATGCTCCTCTAGGAGATGATTATATTAATGTAATGTGTTCTATGTTAGATAAGATAAGATAAGATAAGATAAATTTATTAATGTCCAACGAAAGACCAACAAGGGTCTATGGGACAGGAATCATACAACAAAAGTAGCAAGAAACTAGTGGACCACCAAACAGTGGTCGGGGGAACATGCTAAAAGAACAAGGAACCAAACAAGAGAAGAAGTAGAGAACAAAGATCCAAGAACCACCAGGGCAAGGACTAGGGGTCCTTCCCGAGCGGAAAGAAATCCAACACAGAAGGATAGTGACCTAGAAGAATATGGGTATGGACCCATCGTCATGAATTTTACTGCCGCAACTACTAGCATAGTAGATCGTCGACTTTAAGAAATAGAAAAAATAGAAAAATGATTGTAGATGTTATTGTCCTTGAGTAAAATAAATGTCTAATCAATTAGCATAATTTATAAATAAAGAGCACCACTTATAAGACCAATTATAAGCATTCTCTATAAAAGTGTGTGCATCTTCAAAGCCTTGAGGGAACACTATGTATTGGTTTCTAAAGTAGTTTCTCCATAAAGCATGCAATCTTTGATCAATGGATGCTCTAATTTCTACATTTTATCATATATATGTTATTGGTTTGGTTTAAAATTTGAATAGCCTAAATAGGAAATATATAGTCAATGGTTAGGAATCATTTATTTTAGTATTTTGAGAATATGGTCGTAAAGGGGATGTATAATCACTTTAAAATTCATTATTTTTAATATTTGTATATCTTTATGTTATTGGTATGAAAAAATTGTATGTTGCTATGAAAAGGTTTAGTGGAAGTGAAAAATAATATCATGTCATATTATATGATTATATGATATAATTTTTTATATGTTGGTATTTTTTAAAGTTCAACTTTGGCTAAGAGCCAAGGACTATCCATTCCGCCAAAATCCCTCGGCTCATTGAGAACCAGCAAACCAAGGGCCCGTTGATACTTTTGACTAATGATCTCGTTGCAATGAGAACTTATTTTGTGGTACATATTTTGTTTGAACGTGAATAGATGTGGTCCTTTTAATATATTCATATTGTTATAGGCTTTTACTTATTTTGTTTGGGCATGAATAGTTGTGGTCCTTTTAATATATTCATACTGTAATAAGATTTTTACTTATTTTGTTTGGCCATGAATAGATTGGGTCTTTCTGATCCGTTCATATTATAATCGACTTTTATTTTTCATGAACTTGGTTGTCAATTTAAAAAAAATATTTCAAAAATTGATATGATTAATGAGAATGATGGAAAAAATATTATTATATTAAAATAATATAATGTAATATGAACCTTTTAACAAACAAAAAAAAGTGGTGCTTTTAAATGTATTCATGACTTTATTTTTAGTATTCATGTAAGAATTATTTTAATTTGATGGGTGTAATATTATGTAATTTTGAATATTAAAATAATTATTTTTTAGCTTGTGTCAATTATGTCAAACAAGTGGTCAAGAATTTAATAATGATGTAAACTAATGACTCATGACATCATCTATCCATCTATCTATCAATTTTTATTTCTTCTTATTTTATATGGAATGACATTTAACCTTATGCTATGATATTTGCCACAAATAAATTTTTCCCATGGTATCTTAGAGTTAGAACATTGATCCTAATGTTTAAAGTGCAAATCTATAGATAATTTATACTTAATATCTTATTTATTTTTAAATTGAGATATAAATTTGAACCTTTATTTCATCATATCACATCTCTAATGTCAAAGTTATTTTTATATTTTTCACTGAAACAAATATATCCATGTAAAGATCAATGCATTTCTATCTAATAAAGCATATTATTTTTGTAGTCTTAAGCTAGGTCATTAGTTTTTAATTGTGCATCTATGTTCACTAAAAAAATTAAAATTACATATAATATAAAGGAAAACAATACATATTATACTTTTTGGAAAGCTAAGACTAAGGGTTATGTAATCAAAGATAAGTTCAATTCATCCCCTAAAACATGAAGTGGTTGTTTTTTATCAATATTTTGAAAAGCACAAAGAAGGGCATTGTCAAGGATTTGATTTAAGATTAAGGGGATTATATCCATAGGGATTTTGATCTACACCCTTTTGATCAAACCTCCTAAAATGGAAACCCTCCAGGCTTAATCATGTTTTTTCTAAAAAAAAGTGATTTCAAGCAGCACGTCACTACCACCACAATAACAAAATAGTGTCACACAACACTACAATGCTTGACCCTAATCTAACAATCCCCACATCCATGAATCAAGTATGAGAATCTTAAAATACATTTAGTAGAACCCCTTTTCCTTCTTTGAAAAATATTCAAGATACACCAATGTCCAAATCCTCAAAATAGGGAGGGGTATCTCCTCAATTGTCACCTCCACCAAAGACATCTCACACAAAGAGAGAGTCTAGCCAAAGAAATGAGGTGTTATAATGAATTCATAAAGTAAAGGTCCCACAATGTTGTGGGGTGACAAAAACCAAAAGAAGCTATCACGATCTAATCAAAAGAGGACCAACTTCAAGAGGAACCCCCTTAGGAATGTGAGTCATTGCAAAGGGAACAAAAGAAAAGCCAACATCCTAAGAACAGCTTACATCTTGAGATAAACCATCAACCAAAAAGTCAAAGCTTTAATAGTGAAATGATCATGATAGTCTTTATTCCACCACATAGTTGCACCTTTATGTCAAGAGAGAGAAAAACCAAAAGCTAAGTGGTCAAGGTAAGATAAGATAAATTTGTTAATGTCCAACGGAAGACCAACAAGGGTCTATGGGACAGGAATCATACAACCAAAATAGCAAGAAACTAGCGGACCACCAAATAGTGGTCGGGGGAACATGCTAAAAGAACAAGGAACCAAACAAGAAGAAGCAGAGAACAAAGAACAAAGAACCACTAGGGCAAGGACTAGGGGTCCTTCCTGAGCGGAAAGAAATCCAACACAGAAGGATAATGACCCGGAAGAATATGGGTATGGACCCGTCGTCATGATCTATTGGTGGTCTGCCGCTGATGGGTAGAAGCACTGCAAGGTCTCACGGATTTGGAGTGACCGAAGGCGGAGGCACATGAGGGTCGCTTCACACCCCGAGCTAAGGGCGAGGGCAAGAAGAAATCTGTAATGAGCTGCTCGGTAACCCACTTCTGGGGACATAGAAGCTGCAAGGTCTGGTCACGAAGCCGTACCGTCTCCCGTAAATAGTGTCAGACATCTCTGATCAGAGTAACAAAAGAAGGAAGTCGAGGAACTGCAATCTCTGAATAAGCAATAGAATCTCCCTCTAATCTCATAGTCAAGCAATTTAATCCAAGATGTATTCCCTACCATCAAACCATATCCTTATAAAGAAGCTTACAATCTGTCTTAAAAATATGTACATACATAGATGTTATCAATTAAATACCTATGTAGGATCATGTGCATATCTAAGTGCTTTGCAGGATCGTGTGCATATCAAAGTGCACCGAATGACCCCAAATGACATATTTGTATATGTACAATATAAAAACTCAAGCTCAATTGAAGAAGCTCGAAGGCCAAGATTTGTAATCAACCATCATTTGCAACAATCGCCCCTACCTAATCAATTCTCCTTTGACAAAATCACCACATTGAACACAATGAAACCACAACCTTTGACACATGTAAATACTTCCTACTTCAATTAATGTTTCCAAAATTCCCACGCTCTTACAAGTAGTGATTTTGCCACTATCAAATTTGTACCTTTTTTAACCTCTATATTTTCATGAACCTATTCCTATAGTATTGCCCCCAAGAAGTCTCGATCACAACCATCTACAACCTTTGAATACTCTTCTAGAATTTTTTTCCCTTTGATCTTGATTGATTTCATCTTAATGAGAGCGTTTAACGTGTTTCAAGGGACGTGCTACTTGTCTTCACAAATATATATGAATAATGACTGAACAATATGAACTTTATAATTTTCAAGATCCAATTTCAGATCATATACTTCAGGAACAAATACCGCGACCCATAATTGGTACCTCCATGTTGTCGATAATTTTGCTAGTAAGCAGCAAAACTGATTCACAATTTGTTAATAACTTAAGATTCCAATTAAGAAAATTTAGGCATTCTTTATTGGTTCTGTTTTTTAAATTTTTTAAGAATCATAAAATGAGCAAGTCCTAACAAACTCCCACTATTTTCAATTTCTCGTGATTTCATTTGTCTCCAATCATTATTGATTGCATACTCGTAGGATTTTTCTTTAAAATAATATAACAGTAGCAGGTTACATATTACAAGATATGCAACTGCAAATATATTATCATCCTTACTCCCAGCCATTTGCATTAGCGTCCTCTAATGTTCTCCACTGATACAAACTCATTTTGTTTATTTCATAAAGAAACATTAATATGCCTTTAAGAATTAAAACTTAACTCTGCTTACTTGCAGATATTACTACGTTCAAGAAGCTTGAATTCCTATAAATTGTTACGCAATGCAGCTCACCTGTAACGTGCCACAGGAGTTTTAACATGTTCAAAGATTACCAAAAGCGTGAATATATTTCTTTTTCATTAAAAAGAAAAGCTTCATGGTCTCTATTTTCCATTTTGATTGCTTGCATTTTATATTTTCACTGTTGAAATTTGAATACTTCTGTTATTTCTTTTCATTGCCTCCATTTTTTCCATTTTTTTCATCCTTTTGAGAGACTGGAATGATAACAAGTATCTTTGGAAAGATTAAACTTGCATTTTTTGCAATAATATTTTAGATAGAAGCATATAAACTAGAGCGTTTCCAGAAGGCCTCTGGACATCCAACATGCAAATTGCCTGCCTTGTTTTAAAGACATATAAGTTGGATACACTCATAAATCATTATGGCAACCTGTATACTTGTTTGAAAGGGAATAAAATTACATCGTCTGCTTTTCCTTTCAAACAAATATGCAAAAATCTAGACACAAGTTACCATTGATTGCATGTATTTATTGAAACCCGCAATCATATAATGTAAAACAAAATACCATGAACAGGTTATAAGGTTTCATAGCCATGAGGATATATCGCAAAAACATTTGGGTATATCTAGTAACCCATCTCTCCAACAGCCTTATTACAAGTGAATAAAATAAATAATCAAGTGTTGTACATAGTTTTGGTTTTCAATCCTTTAGATCAACAAGCATCCCTACAATATTCATTGCCTGGGCCCTGAGTTAATATCTGGCATTTCCTCTTCTACAAAAGATTATTAGATAAATTGATGGAAAATAAAAGATGTAGTCCCAAATTTAAATACTACTGTCTGAATGAAAAAGGAAACGTGTAAAATGCATCCGAAACCAGTGAAATGCAATGATTCATTGACTATATTTAGGTTTGATAGAAATAACAAGGAATTGAGATGTCAATGAAATAAACATGAGGCTCCAGATGCATATCCCTTACATCATGCTGCATGCTCTGGGATAAAAGCTCACGGGTGAATCTTTTGGCATATAGATACATTACATAGGTTTAGGGCACGAGACATTCCATTTAAGCAATCTGATCAAGAACTGCCTTACACTAGAAACAAAATAAAAAGATGGCCTCATGGACATGCCTGTATCAAAATTCCCGTTCAAAAAATTATCATTTCAAGATGAACTCTCACTCAAAACACAGAGATTAAACCCTAGATCTTAAATTGCTTGACACCTAGAAATGTTCGATATGAAGAATGAGCCAAGACATTTGAGTTTAATTAGACAAACCAACCCCATGGCTCATCAGGCAGAAGGCATAAATTCCTTGGAGAAAACACCAGATAAGTATTCTGAAATAAGGTTCCCTCACTGTGTTCTCTTCCTCGATCGGTTCTGCTGCAACATTGGGAAAGCAAGTGGAACTGGAAGAGTTAATTTGAAGCTACCTTTTAGTTTCTGTGACTTGCAGCCTAGTTCTTGATAACGAGATACCAGATCATTCATCGTTATTTTCAAATCCTTTGCAATATCCAGTGGTTCAGTTTCAAAATCATCTGCTATAAGAGTGAGGACAAGGATATAACTGCTAAGCAGGTCCCTCTTCTCTCTCGGTATGTTTCCTTTTGTATCTGAAAATAGCTTCAAGAATTTAGCAAGGGTAACACCAGGAATTCTTGATGATTCCATCAGATGTGATGAGCCTTTGTCATCTCTGTCATTCTCAAGTGTGATCTTTGCCTTTAGTAGCTGTTTGATGGCAGAAACTGGCATGGCCTTGAAGTTAAGAAGATGGGTTATATATGAGAACACGTGAGCAAGTCTATCCAATCGTTCTCCAGTCTGCACAAACAGCAGAAATCAAAACGTGTTAAAGAGTATACAATCGCCTTATATAGATACAGCACTGTAGAAAGGTTGAATGCATAGCAGCCATGCAAACGATATGTTCTTCATTGAAACAATTGATCGTTTAATCACTTTACAGAACAACTCCAAAAGGGTGAGATCACATTCAAATGCAAGTTCCACCCATAAAAATAGCAAAAAGAGCCAATAAACAATCAGACCAAAATCTTATGCATTATCAATCCACTGATAATCCTAATCAAGGCTTCTAGTAATGTCCATATTTGGAGTGGTTAAACTTTCAAATTATATAATATACCACATGTTAGAACAGTTTTGTATATACTGATGTTATAAAATTACATTGATGTAGAGAATAAATGCACAGTGCTAAAGCATAGCTATATACTCTTAAAAAGTCACGGTTGCCCATCACTCCCAATTAAGTGTATTCATTAATTTTATCTTCTGATCTAATTCTTGAATGTATAGCAAATTTCTGTCCATTTTCTAAGTGAAACTTCAGTCCCGGCCATTTTTTATTTTCTTGTGTAAAGATGTGTGCGTGATCCACAAATAACATTATGATCTAAACAGGTAATAGAAAGGGAAGGTTCACCTTTTAGACTTGAAGCCAATCCTTAATTGACAGTTGGTTGTCCATCTCTTTCTCAATTAAATGTATTCACTAGTTTCATCTTCTGATATAATTTCTAAATGTACAGCAATCTTCTCTCCTCATTTTCAACATGAATATTTTATCCCAACTATGTTTGATTTTCTTGTGTTATTATTAGACCTCTGTGTCTGTGATCCACAAATGGATCTGAAAATGTGTTCCAAGCCACAGTATAACTCCATGATGAAGAGGGTCACAATCTGAGGGGCCATTTTGATGAAGCAAGTGTATCAGGGAAGAATAAGAGATACTTTTGGCTTCTGTGCGAAATCACCATTTCTGGCAGGGTACAACCATCCAACCACCGATTCTGAGCAGCAGCAGTTTTATAACCACTACTATGATGAAAGTAGTGTCATCCCATGGCACAGAAACAGCCAGTAGCATTCCAAATTCGGTGTTTTTCCTCTTCCTTGCATCCTTGCAACTTAAAGTATCCTTCTAAAAGCATCAAAATCACTGTAATTTGGAAATAAGCAAATGAGGAGATACAATCCCAAGCATCCAAGAGATCTATAGGTTGAAGAATTCAGTCATATTGAGAGATAAGTAAGCTGTATCAAAACAAAGAGGGAAATTTAAGAGTTGGTGATTGATCTTTGGAGTTAAACAATGGAGGTCCTTGTTTCTTGTACTCCCAAGAAGCTTAAGATTGTAATTGGATTGAAGATGGTGGGCAAAGAGGCCATCAGACCTAACTCTGCTAGAGTTTTTCTCCAAAGATTCAGGTTTCTCCAGGCTAATCCTCATCTCTTTCTTTCTCTTGCTTTCTCTTGTTCCTTCATGATCAGTTGTTAATTTGAGGAAAGTTGTGACTGATTTTGTCAATGGCTGAGGAGTTGTTGCCTTTTCTAAAAGGAATTCAAGCATGGGAAGAGATGTAGAACCTCTGGATAGAGAAGCTAGGTTCCTCAATTTACAAGCTGATTTAGCAAGGATATCTTGACTCAATGGAGATGTTGAAAAGCATAACAAAGGCTCTCATGAAGAAGTTGTGCTCATTAGAAGACACCAAGAGCAAAAAGAAAGCCACCCTGAGGAAGAAGAAAAGCAATTCCATAGAGAAACATATCTTCAAACAACAACTCAGTTCAAGGCTGAAGCAAAGATTGAAATTCTACCATTTGAAGAGGAGGTAAGTTGAACAGAGCTTGATCCTTTGATGGCACAATCGTAGATATTTTTCAGCATGCATACTCTTAGTGTAGAACAGAAAACCTCCAAGACCTCCTTTGCTAGATTATGAATGGCAAAGCATCCTTTCATCTAGTTCAGATAAAATTTACACATTCCTTGGTTTTTGAATAATAAAAACTCCAATTAATCTGTAGGAACAAATTAAAAAATAATCAATAAACAGCTCTACTCAATATGTCATAAAGAGGAAAGTTCAATTTCTGAAACAGAAAGGACAAAGTGTACAGAAATACACTAAGTTCTGAAGGAATGTCCAAATGGAGAGGATGTGCAGGATGAGGAGGTTTAATCAAGTTTACATATTGCTTTCCAAACCCCGTTTGATAGAGAAGAAAATAGCACAAAAGTCTGAGGCATGTTTGGGGGGTTTGGAGGCAAAACTTTGAATATGAATTGCCAGCACAATTTCCCTGGATGAAATTGTCTGGTCAAAGAGTGAGGGCACTTTTCAAAAAGCTAGAAAAGCGAAAAAAAAAGGGGCAAATTTTTGTTTTCAGCTCAAGATACTCAGAACTCAAATACTTGCACTCATCTTTAGAGAATATCTGACTTGGAAAAACAACTACCAAGAAGGCATTTCTTGAGCTGCCCCCACAAATAACCACTCTTGGAGGGTGCTACCACAGCCCCCGCACCTAAAATGAATTTGGTCCAATTGACCTAAGGAATTCTAGATAAAATATTACACTATGTGAACATTAAAAGTGCTATCCATCATCTCTGTATAACCAGCAAGAAAATTTGCCCTACATGCATGGTCATTAGCTCAAAGACATTTTTGAACCATGGCTACATTAAATTTCTGCCAAAATCAGTGGATTTGATTTTACAGGCAATTTCAGATCTTAACATCTAAAATATGAATATTTGGGTCAAAAGCATTTCAGCTAGTTTTGTAAATTCTGGTTGGAAGCATATTACTAGACTGTCAAGACTGCCCATGATTGGAATTATTGTAAGCTCAGTCAAAGGATTGGAGCCTAAAAGACATAAAAATTTGCAACATATATTAAAAAAAGAAAAAGAATCCCATTATCGGCTTCTATGAGGGGATGAGCACAATCTTCTTGTGTTGGACATGTTAGTGATGTTTCTAAGAAATCAAAATGTAAAGTCAATGTCAGAACCCTATTAAGTTTAAAACATAATGTAAAGTCAATGTGAGAATCATAGTCAAGTTTTAACGGGAATGTTGGAATGGGGAAATACTGAATAAGTTCCTTGTGTCCGTAGTGTAAGTCAAAGCCATGACGATTAGAAGAAGCCCATGTCAGAGTGAGTAAACATCAAATAGGTTCCTTATGCCAGTTGTGTAAGTGAAAGCAGTGGGCATTAGCAAAAGTCAATGTTAGAGAGAGTAAAAATTTAATAGTTTCCTTATGCCAGATGCATAAACAAAATCTGTAAGAGATAGTGAAAGTCAATGTTAGCATTCACCTTGTAGGCTCTAACCAAAAGATTATAGGGTTTCTAATAAATTATATATTTTAAGGGATACCTAAATATCCCGAAGATTATTGAAAAGTCATGATTCATCTTAGTTAAAATACAATTTATAAAGCAAACATTCAGGTACTAGGTACCCTATCCATATATTGTGTACTTCAATTATTATGAGGTGACTATGAAATTATTGCATTCTCTACCTTGAAATGAACACATAATTTACATGATTTCAGAGAGGCTGAACCTGACAGCATTAATGATTCAGTTTGCAATGTAAGGAAAGTGAAATAGAGTCTTCCACTAGATGCAGCAAACACTTTATGATTGGACAAAGCAAACAAAGGAAAATTTAGAAAAATTACTTTTGTGCATTATTCTACTCTAAAAGATGAAACGCAGTTATTTGCAGAAATTCATCTTCTCTCAAGACCATAGTTGCATTATACTTACATGGCAACGGCATAGCAAACTGAAAGAGTAAATGTAAGTTTAATTACATGAGTTTAAAACAGGAGAAAAACAACAAATTAAAATACACTAAAATACCTAGAAATGTAGAAAAAAAAATATAAATGTTTATTCATGACTAATAGATTGCATACAAAAGGAAACGAAGTCCAAACTTCAATTGTAAGACTTAAAAAGGATCAAATGTTGCCACTTACTTGCAAATTCTCCTTAAATATTAATTTTTCAGTCAGAGTGCATATTGATAAGTAGGAGATATTTTCCACAGCAAGTCAAATTGTGATATTGCTATCAGGATTCAATTGTAGTTTTTTAAGTAGTTGAATCCTGATAGCAATATCACAAGAGTACATATTGTCATAGACACATTGCTTGTATACAAAACAACATTGAAGAATGCAAAATTCAAATAGCCTCAAAGATTTATTACTCATACACAATAAAATTGGAGAAATCAAAATTCAAATAGTGAAACAAAAGTCAATGCCCCTATGTTTACAACCATTTGTTCCAAATGAACACAATCATAATCATTCATAACCTCATTCAAGATATCCAAATCCTCTTCATCAAATGCTAGCTCCTCATCAGATGTAATCAATTATAAATCAGGATTAATCTCAACCAGATCAGTTTGTTGATCATCTTCAACACTACCTAAGATTACCAATAATGAACGCATAGGTTCTCACCTACTAGTGTGCACTACAAAATTTAAAGTTATTGAAAGCAATAATTGGGAACTTTCTAACCTCAAATTTTCTTCAAGCAAAGACAAAAGTTGTGGTGGATGAAGACCAAAAGATTCACTCACATTGGCTCAATCAGTTGCATTTCTTAGGAGTGTATGTGCTTAAACATACTCCACGAACATGTTGGTTCCCCAGCCTACCTTCAATATTCTATAAGAGGTTAACAGTCCCTATGATTAAGAATATAGAATGGTTGCCCAATGAAAGAGAGAAACAAGGTTTATCCCCTACTCTTCAAGCTCTACGAAACCTAGGTGGTGACCCTTTTAGACACATTGAATTATTATTTACACAATTTCCATGAACTCATTTCAATGTAAAGAAGAAAAGAAATCTCACACAAAATGGGCAAAGATTTATAGAACTATTGGGATCAAGTAACCTATTGATTATACCTTTAATGCCCTACTGTGAATCTAAAATAAGATTACTGAAATAATGTATTCTCCAATTCACTTAACATTTCAATATATCAATGGTTGGCAGGGAATCTTTGAATGGTGATTGGTGCCTATCAAAGGAATTATAGTCAATTATTCACTATCAACACTTCCTCCTAACAAAGACACATCCTTGATGATTTCCTAGCATGGACCATTGCCTTACAGAGGTAAAGTTGCAAATATGGATCAAACCATAGTTACAAGACTCTGAGTCCTGGCAGGACTTGCAGAGTCCAGAGCCAAATCAGCAAAAACGGGTCAAATTGGCTTTGGGCTCGGGCTTGTCCAAGTCAGACCAAGTCTGGGCTGACTCGCTGAGTCAGCCAGACTCAGCTGACATGCCGAGTCTTGATCCTGGGACTCGGTCGTGGCGGCAGATTATATAAGTGAAAAAAAACAATATTTTAACCCATTTACTTTGACTTTTTGGGTTTATAGCTTTCTCTCAAACACAAAAAGGAACATTCTTTCATTTTCAAACACAAAAAAAAAGATTTGAGAAAAATATTGGGGTTTTAGAGAACAGACCAGCAGATCGATTGGCTCTCAAATATTGATTGTGAATTGTTTATGCAAGCTAGTAGTATGCATTCACGCATTGACAGGAGTTAAAAGAAGCATTTCGAGTAGGCATCTACAAATTTGAAGTGCATTTCTTTATTTTTGTAGCAAATTTGAAGAGGTGAGTTACATTTTTTGTGTTGATTTCTAATTTTTTTACATTCATATTTCCAGTTTTTTACATTTGTTTTAACTTTGTTTCATTTTATGTTGATGGAAAAGTAAGAAACCCTAGTTTTGTTTCCTATTTATTTCAATTTAATTAGAATGTTTAGAATTTGTTGATGCTTATTTTTTTAATTTATGATATATTGCAACAGCAGCATAATGTCTAAGCCTGGGAATAGTGCACCTAGTGGTAACCTAGACGCAAACCATATTAGATGCCAAACGGATAAAGCTTGGAAACATGTCATCCTTGGACCAAAAAATGTAGTTATATGTTGGCATTGCAAAGTTAAATAAAGTGGGGGAGGTATTAACCGATTGAAATATCACCTTGCACATATACCCAAGCATGATGCCAAACCACGCAAAGCAGCACCCCAAGATGTTATATGTGAAATGCAAGCTTATTTAGAGGAATTTGAAGAGAAAAAAAAATTAAAACAGAAGCATATGCAAGAAATGGCAAACTTCGGTGGAGAGGCCTCTTCAACTCCTTGACATCCATTACCTCCATCTACAAATAGTGGTACTACAAGTGTGAGCATTGGGCCTCGGATTCGTACGAAGAATTCCACATTAGATTCCCTTTTTGTTCCACGCACGACTCCGAGTGCCCAACCATTGCTTGAGAGCATGGGTTGGAATAAGGAAAAGCATGAGGCTGCGAAAATGGCAATTGGAGATTTTTGGTTCTACAACAACCTTCCATTTCATGCAGCAAGGTACTCATTATTTCAATTTCTATGTCTTGATTTTCTTGCTTTCAACTTTCAAGAGTATGCCACATTGATTATTTAAATTTTTAAAATTGAAAGTAAAACTTAATAGTATACTTATTTTGTTTATTTAATTTGTTTTGTCTTCTTCTTGGCAAATTATGTTAGATGTTGTCATTGTTTGTGGTCCGAGGTTCAAAGCCCCTAATGATGAGGAGTTAAAAGGTCTTATTTGACCTGAAAGGTGGCTGATGTCAAAGCCACAATTGTCGAGCAAAGTGAGGCATGGAGGAGGAAGGTTGCACCATCATGACTGATGGTTAGACTTTCAGAAGTAGAACACTATTTAATTTTCTTGTCTCCTCGTCAAGTAATCGTAGAACTTGTACTTACTACTTTGTAAACTATATTCAAGAATCAATATTGGTTTAGTGATTAAGTTTTTAAATTTTGATTGTACTAAATTGCTTTTTTCTTTCTTAGGTGGCACAGTGTTTTTGAAATCAATTGATGCTTTACGAAAAACAAAAAATTTAAGAGTATCTTTGTGAGGTCTTGGAGGAAGTATTGAAGGATGTGGGTGAGTAGTATGTGGTACAAATAGTCATAGATAATGCGGCAAATTATGTTGTTGCAGGTAAAATTCTTATGGAGAGGCACCCCACCTTGTTTTGGACCCCTTGTGTTGCTCATTGCCTTGACCTCATATTGGAGGATCTTGGCAAACTCCCCTAGATAAAACCGTGCGTAGAGCACGCAAGGAGTATTTGTAAATTCATATATATCATACTTGGGTCCTCAACCTTATGAACGACCACTTCCAAAAACTCCACACAACTATCACAAAGGTTGTGTTTTCCTTATAGTTGGCTGCTATAACAATTTCTTTGCCCTCATTCTTCAATCCAATGCAACAAACTCCCTATACTGTCAAATTGAGGCACAATTATGGCTCTTGGATGAAGCCATCACTGATAAGCAAAATTCAATGGATCTCTCACCATCTCAAATTGCCAAAGACATTGAAGAAATTCACCCTCCAATGCCAATGAATTGCAAAAACCCTTGTTTTCCACACAATTCTCAAATTCAAAGAAAATAAGACAAACCTCACATATGCATAATCCCCAAATCGATTTCTTCCTCGGGTTTTTATAGTATTCTCCAAAAGATCGATCCATAAGGCTTCTCAAATAAGTCACATTAATGACTTATTAAATTGCAATGTATTGACTTTATAATATCAATTAATAATCTCCTTGGAATAGGCGCCCAATTAAATTAATCAATTAATGCACTTTAATGAAGACTTGACCCCATTAACTTTATAACTTATAATAAACTTTTATAACATATTATTAATAAAGTTCAACTTCATTAATAATTAAATCATATGAGGCCAAGCAATTGAATCCCCTCCACAAAACCAACTAGGAATCCAAACATCCACTGCCAATGCCAAATGTCCAAGTCCCTTGCCAAACATAGTAGTTCTGCGAAACTAACTTACTATAAATAGTAAGTCCCTGAATATCTGCTCAAGCCAAAGATACCAAATCTTAACACTGTCACACACCTGTTCAAGTGCTCTACTAAAGATAGAAATCCTGACTTTCCTGAAATAGACACTTACTATAAATAGTAAGTGTGCCAAACTGAACCAAACAAGGAGCAATCCTTAACACTCATGTCCTCTAGAATGGGAACTGACCTCCAGTTCTGCCAACTCGAACCCTCTAACCATCTGACTTAGCCTACGAGAGCCACTGATAGGCTAATCCATCCCACAAACCATGGTGAGCTAAAAAGGGGACATTACACATGGTCGGGTGGCAAAAAAAACCCTTATGATACTCTTTCGCCCTTGATGTTTCAACCTTCCGGAAAGGATCAAGTGATACGATCACCATGAGCAAGTTCTATTCTGTTTAAGTTAACTATTAAATCATTAATTACTTTCCTGTAATGTATTTTGAATTAGTTAGTAGTTAGTAACTGCAAATGGAAGTTAATTGTCACCTTTTCATGCTCTTGTGAAATTGAAAGTAGTTATAAATCAATTTTATTTTCTGCAATTAGTATAATAAAATTTATTTTATTTTGTTCATAGAGTTATGGATATAACACAAAGCCACAAGGGTACCTATATTTCCTTTGCAGAAAAAATGTGGAAATACATTTGAATAACCTTGCTCTTACTTTTGCATCCTCCTTCAATTATTATGGACTATAATAGAGAATGGTTCAAGAAACAACTTGCTTCATGGATGTGACAATGTGTTTGACAATCCCATCTAGCATCAATGATCTCCCAAAAATTGGCATGTATTAATTCTCATCATTCTACATTTTGAATTGTATTGCTTTCTTTGCCCTCTCCACGGCCTCATAAAAATAACCCATGCAAGAATTTGCTCCATTACCAAATTTGACTACTAAAGATATATGTAAAGTTTGCAGTCTTTTGTACATGGATCCAAAATGCCTCATCAAACTAAAAGCACGAAATATCAATCTCATCCATTTATGTTGAAAAAGAGGACTCTACCAAATTTGGTGCAGCAAACATGCATTTGAGATTCATCTTTTGGGCACATAAATTCTATAATGCCGTAAAACTAATAGGAAACCTTGTCACATATTGTCTCAAGATTTATTTTCCTTTAAAAATAATTTCTTGTCATGCTCAACACCCTAGTGAGGTGATATATAAGTTGATTATGGATCTCTCCCACTACAATAGATTGAACACAATCAAATTTTCCAATGTCCTCATGAGTTAAAATCAAAGCAATGTGCCACATTTGGACTCCAAAAAATTGATGAATTGGACTACACAATGTGACCCAACCTCCTCCATTGTAGACACCCAAAATTGACCACTTATGTTCAATCAATTTACCCCTATTTCATTTAATTCCCCATCATTTATATTAACTAAATAAGATCCTTTCATTTTATTAATGTTTCTTTTTTTTTTCCATTTTTCTAAGTCCAAGCCTAAGGTAAATAATTACCTTTAATTATTTACCCTTACCTTTATCCCTTTCCTCTAGGCTATTAAATAGAAATCTATTTATTTAATTTATCCGCTCACATGTCACATCCTCCATCACTTTTTGTTATCTCCTAATCCACTCCACTAAGTATGTGCACACACTTAATCTTTTGATTAAGTAAAGTCAACCCCTCCCGTCACATCAAACACATGGGCTCCATACACGAGCACATGGGTCTTTCCCCCCAAGTGCCCAAAAGGAATTTTGATTCATTTATTCCTCTCCTCCATCCTCCACCCTCGTTCTTCATCAAGCAATCTCCACACTCCATCCAATCTTACCCCCTGTTAAATTTTTAACCAGACTAACATAAACCAAAGGCGGATATCTTAAAAACAAATACAAAATCAGATAGACACAAGGATTTACCTTGGGAAAACCCTCCACTTGAGGGTGAAAAACCCAGCCACACGAAGAACAATCTTTTATTCAATAATAATAATAGTCCGAATACAACCTTAAGAAAACACCACACTGATTTCTCCGAACAACAATATAGACTTAGATAAATCTCAAACACAAAAATGATGAATGCCTTCAAGCAGTTCTGATGTTACACCACATAAAAAGCACCTACAAAAAACTCACAATGAACCAGTACAATATCTGAAAGATTCACATAGATAATTGTATATGATAGACACTAACAATCATCCGCTAGAATTTCAGAATCTCAGAACAATGCAAATATCTTTCTCTGCACACAATAGACAAAGACGTTGCACATCATCGAATGCATATGGTATCAACAACCAAACTACTAGCATTGTCATTTAGACTTATGAGCTGAAAGAGAAACTGACAACTCTTCAAATGCTATTCCATGACCTTCCAGCTGCAAATGTTGGTAAAGCTTCCATTGAACAACCCTTCGTATGTTCTATAGTGACTTTTCAACTGCAGATGATAAAGACTCTTCATAGTTTTTTAAGGTACCAAAAGACGTGACTCTTCAAAGCATAGGCCACGTACACAACAGTTACTATATTGTTGGCTCTTCAATCACCAACAGTTACGATATCGAATGACTCTTGGCTTGCCAAATACTACACGCGATCAGAGTCTTGAATCATCCTTAGATTCTCTCAAATACGCAAAGTCTTTAATAAATAACCGAACTGAAATGAATGACGTATTTCAACCAGAGAACAAACAAAGCATCAGCACTGATGAAGATAACAATTTCCTGTGTAGCACCCATCATAGGTAATCAAATATCTCCTCTAGCTACCATACTTTAACTCTCCCTCTTAGCAAAGGATATATTTTTCAGATTCTCGTGTCATGGAGTCTCTCAACATGACAGTCACAATGGCTACACCCATTTGTGAGATAAACAAAATTTATCACGGATTCTCTCAACGTGATAGCATCATGGAGTCACTCAACAATGGCTACTCCCATGTGTGAAATAAACACAAGCTCCCATCACGGAGTCACTCAATGTGATGTTGTCATAAAGTATCTCAACATGACATCCACTATGGGTACTCCCATGAGTGGAAAGAGCAACAAGGGCTTTTACCTCAAATTTCTCCGTCTTGGAGAAAAATGCATTACAAGGGCTTTTACCTCAAATTTATCCCTCAGAGAATAATGCATTACAAAGGCTTTCACCTCAAATTTCTCCCTCTCAAAGAAAAATGCATTACAAGGTCTTTCACCTCAAATTTCTCCCTCTCAAAGAAAAATGCATTACAAGGGATTTCACCTCAAATTTCTCCCTCTCAGAGAAAAATGCACAATAACACATAATAAGAGCAACTGATGATGAGACTCCCTTTCAACAAAGACTCCCTCTCAGAAAGGGCAGCATTCTCACAACTTTGATTATCACAATAAATTACAGTTGGCTCCAATGTTTGACCAAACAATGAGCTTTTGAAGCCACACAGCTTCTCGAGCTTGATAATCCTCAGCAAACGACTTGGCACTCTCCATCTACCACTCAAGCTCCCTCTAAATCTTCAAGCACATTGCATCAACCTTTTGACCTCCTCGTTCAAGATTGCCTACAATGCTTGCCTTAGAGGAACAGATTTCAACACACCTTCGTAACTTCTGACATGCTAAAGTCCAGGACTGTCCTCCTCGACCTCATCCCAGACCACCCTATGTTGAAAGTTTGCGGAGCTACCAATGTCAAATCCAAATTGACTTTGTAGTTTTGTTCTCTGCAACACTGCAACCCACTTAGCTATCTTCACTTCTTCACAGAACTCCCTGTTGCCTCAAAGATTGCAGAGAAATTTTATGGAAGTGAACTCCCCTCTATTAATCTTAGAGCCTTAATGCTCTTAACTCATGCCTTGAATTCTCGAAATTTAACTCCCTCTGAATGTCATTTCCTCCTCTTAGAAGTAGCTAATCGCAATGATAGGTTCTCCGTTGTTAGTGTCTTCATCTTTCTCAATTTTCTTGCTGATGCAAACTCTCTATTCAACTTACTCATGACTGCAAGCTAAGTCTTCATATATGATCATTTCTCCAACTGGCATAACTTCCTCGCTAGATGTCTTAAGTTCTTTCTCCTTTGAATTCCTTATACAATTTTGGATCATTAAACCATCATCTTTTTGCTCCTTGATCCATCCTACATTTTAGAGAGATTGATAATCGTTCATAGAATCAAACTAACCTGAAAAGAAATATACAGACCAATGCTAAAAGCATACATGATTCACTATTCCCAATATTATTGCATGAATTATTCATGAACATTATTCAAAGGTACAAACATAAAATACTTATCTCTTTATTGCCTAAACTTCCTCACAATCCACCAATTGTCCTTTCCTGATCTTTGCACCTAAAGATTCAGATCTACACAACTGCTATCCTCATAGACAGGCATGATAGCATCCTCCACATTGATGTCAAAATGGAAGCTTTGAACAAGGTTGCATGAAATGCCTCAAATAGCTGAGATAGTACCACCCACAGCAAACACCTAATTATAGATCATAGTAGCAGACAAATACCCCTCCAGGTAAGAAGCTTCTTTTGAGATTCTACCCTCCAAGGCTCTTAAGCTACACATTCTCATATGAGTCCTTCATTTCTTCCATTGTTCCCATTGCACATCATAATCTCTTCAATTCTTGTGGCTTACACCAACAACATGTGGCTAGCAAGAATTCCTAGCAATCAGTTACTTTGAAAACTTGAGGAATGTGAAAGTATGCCTCAAGAACCTTCAACGGCACCCATCAAGGCTTATGAACATGCCAACAATATCGACACTTCATCAAACATTTCTATAAAAATCCATTTCAAAACATTCTATAGAAAACTTCTTTTGAATCCTCTGTATTCAATAACTCACAAAACTGCATATTCGAGCATTCGACAACCTTTAGTCATCACGATTCTTCTAGTATCAGAGCTCATAGGTTAGTTTTCCATAGTTTCATAACTGGAATTAAATTCTAGAAGTTCTTAGCATTTTTTTATAAAAAGTTGTGTAGAATCCTAGAAATTTTAAGAAGTTTTTTTTCCCGGTCTTCTAATAAAAATCAAAGGTTCCAAAAACAAGGGGTTTTGAGATTGAAAATTTTGAAGATTTCAAAGGTTTTTTTTTGCAAATTTTGAAGGTTTTTCTTCTAAGAACGAGGGTTTTCTGTCTCAGAACTACAATTCTTGGAGGTTTGGTTTGTTGCGTTCAAGGGTTTCCGCGTTTGATCATGGACGGAAATCTCGTTTTTTTTGTTTTGACAAAAAAATCATGGATGGAGGGTTTGCTAATATTTTTCCACAAAAATCATGGATGGAGAGTTTGCTGATATTTTTCCACAAAAAATCATAGATGGAGGGTTTGCTGATTTTTTTCGCAAAAAATCATGATGCATTTTTGTTTTTTTCCAAAAGAAATCATTATGGGTTTTCTAATTTTTTTCCACAAAAAATCATGATGGGTTTTATAATTCTTTTTGACAATTTTTGGCAAAATTGTTGCTCTTTCGAAACTGTGAAGTTTTTTGAGCAGCAGATCTTGATTTCCACTTCTCTGGAGAGTGGAAGGGATAGCTTTGTTACCCAACATCATGTTGGAAGGATTGTGATTTACTTGGTCATATCCAGAAGTTCTATAGAACCAAAGAGAGTCCCAGCAATAGGCCAATGTCGCAAAGTGTTCTAATGAGAAGCAGGCGGCCTTCTATGCATTCATGGCCAAATGACCTATAGATTTTGTCTTTTGTAAGGTAGTTAGTTAATAAATTGACCATTAAAGGAGGGTATTAGAATAATATTGTATTATTTACCTCATAATGGTCATTTAAGTCACTTAATGTATCTTCAAATGTATCTGGTCAATGTATCTAGTCAATTAGATAGTTTACCATATTTCTATTTCAGTTCTCAATTAACAATTGTTTTTTTTAGAAATATCATCTTTGAATTTCCTTATTTAAGCAACCTCCGTCTCCTTTGTAATTAACTTCATTGAATATCAAGTGATTATCATTTTAGATAAAACCCTTCATACCCCAAGTAATCCTTGTTCTTCCAAGTCCAAAACCCCATACCAATGCTACTAGAAGAAATTTGGATGCCAGATCAAAAATGCATAAAGCTAAACATCCACAAGAATCTAAAGATCACCATTCCCAATAAAAAGACATGCTCAAACAAAGAAAAATCTGATCCAAAACTGCAATGCATCTCAAAGGTCACAAAGTCCCAACAAAGAAAAAACAAAAACTATGTGGATCCCAAAGAAAATGAAGCTACAACACATCCAAAAGAAAAATCCCACACGGCATCTGAAGTTCATAAGGCACGTGCTAAGCGTCATTCTCTTCCTTCTCCTAAATCTATTTTGGGTCCCTAATGTCCCAACCTGTCCTAATCCCGCTATCATTCATCCATCTCTCCTCCACTCATTTGATGCCCATCACAATATGTGCCAATGTTGGCCCTGACAACATCCCCCTATGTATCCACTCCCTCAAACATATGATACAAAAAACTAGCACCCAAACTGATTGGATTAAACGGGTGTACATGATAGTCCACACTTCCATGCAAGTCGGCCTTGGATTTAATAGCTAAAATTTAATATATGAAATAATTAATATTTTATAATGTCGTTTTGGAGGCCAACTTAGTCTGAGACTTTTTAATAAATACATATATATGTTTGGTAAAACAGCTCTAAGCCAGACTTTGCTTGTGGCAGTTAACTTTACTCGACCAAAAACTTGTATTTACGTAGTTTGTTTTAGTGGTAGAATCATTGAAGTTTTTGGCTAATTCCCAACATTAAACAAATGCTTGCATGCTAAGACACAAACCTAGGTGGTGTGAACTGGTAAGACACAAACCTTACCGAAATTCCCTTTAAGATTCAATCATTATATTTGTTTCAAAAGATTGCATCAGACGAAAAAGGATCTACTCAAATCATATTTTCTTGCAGGAGATAATCCAAAACACTAAGGAGACCTTATACCGGTGTGGGCAAGAAATTGCAGCTAGCAGGTGGAGCAATCTTTGCCTTTTTCTTCGACACGGCAAAGAACAGACATAGTGTGAAAAAGATATAATTCGTGATGACTGCTCCATTCCAACTGGAATGGTTTGTAGGAGAAGCTAGCATGGGAAGTAAATCGAGTCAAAGAAAATACTCAGCTGGTGTATATAATAATGTGTCCCTTTTAAGACGCCTTGCCTATAATCAATTCATTATTGAAGTCAGCATATATGAGTCATCGCATCCATTTGATAATGCTAGAACTTTGTAAGTGCTCAGACATTCAATTTGGTTTGAATTTAGATGTTAGTCTGAGTCTGAGAGCTGACCTATACAAATTATATTAAATTCAGTTATAAATTGAGTAGACTGGAGTCTGGACAGACTTTTTTGTCTAGAAACACTATTGCAGAGAAAGATCAATTGTATATGTGCATTGGAAATGGTAATTTGATTCTGAGTGGTTCTGAGACTGCAAGTTTTTTTCCTGTAACTGGTTAATTATCACAGTTTCATTTCTTTGGAAATCTGAAAAGGATATTTCAGCGTATGTTGAGACCAAAGGGATCCAAATGTATGTCACCAATCACCATTTCTCAAAGCATATACAAAACATTCTCAAAACTGGAGTTGCTAAAGGTAAGTTAAAAATGTTTCACTTTAATAAACCTTTAATTTTATACTTTAACTTTTCAATTTCAAATAGGTTGTTAAGACTAAGACTAGTATTGCCTCCAACACAATTGTATTGAGAAGAATTGTGAATGTTTGTAATGCATTTTCTAACATGGTCATCAACCCAAATTGGTCCATATGGAGGCAATCTAGCACTACAAGGGTACCAAAGGTTAAGCAAATGATCCTATATTACAAATGGTGGGATCGTGTTCAATATTTTTCTCAATTTCACTAAGCCCATAGTGAGCATAATCCATTATACTAACATTGATAGGCCTTGTTTGGGTGAGATACATGACAACATCAACTCAATGATTGAGACGATGAAAGCAATTGTAAATGCAAAAAAGCAAGCTCCTAAAGAAACTTTCTTCAAACACCTACACAAAATCATTAAAGAGAGATGGAACAAAACAACCACTTCGCTATGTCTTCTTCAATTCTTCACATTGAATGTGAAATATTATAGTGTTGATCTCCTTTCTATGTCAAGAATCGCCCCAGATAGAAATGTTGAAGTCAAACAAGGTTACATGGCAACACTCCGTAGACTCGTCACTGCTTCTGACATGTGGAATGCAGTGACAATTGAGTAAATGGATTTTGTATGCTCCAACAACTTTAGTATTGGGATGCACTGAGGATTGAGTAAATGGATCTTGTATACTCCAACAACTTTAGTATTTGATGTTTTTTGAGGCAAGTATAAGGTCAATGCTCATAGTTGGGGGTACTTCCATGGCCTATCATTCACACACCTACAACATCTTACAATCAAAACTTTAACACAAGTTGTATTAAAAAAATTTATTTCATCTCGTAAGTTTTATTTATATTTTAATTTTATAATTTAATTTTGTTTTTACTTTTGTAAGTCTTAATTCTCTAATTTTGTCTTAACAGGTAGCTAGTTCATCTGCATCCAAGAGGAACTAGATCACATACTCCTCCATCCACTCAGTAAAGAGCAAAGAACAACACTCACAAAAGATGGAGGACTTGGTGTATGTGCATTCAAGCATGTGGTTCCTTACATAAACAAAGTGGCGGGGGGCACAAGGAAGTGGATATTGAGCCAAAGAATATTGACTTGGATGCTTCCAATTCCCATTTTGTTTCACTTGATAATTATAATGAACCAAGTAGCAAGCATGAGTGTGCTAGTGCACGTGGAAGTGCCAGTGCGAGTAGCCATATTTAGGGTTCTTCTAATTTACCAGTACATTTATCATCTAATATGGATAGGAGTGAAGGTATTTTTTAAGACCCATAAGATAATGTTTAATCAATGATGGCTCATTGTTGACGCTTGTATTGACATTCAAGTTTAACTACTAACATTGTGATATTTTTATTTTTATGGTAGTTTTGTTTATTATATAATATATGGTGCCATGTGTGATATATTTTGAACTTAATCACCACCACAAATATGTATATATTTATGATTTTTATATGTTGTTGTATGGACAAACCCGAGCCCAAAATAAATGGTGACCACAACTGCAAACTATACCCTCAAACATGAGACAGTAAGAAAAGAGGTAACTTTGGCAAAAATGACAAAAGTCTATATTACACAATTCATGGGCTGACTCTTAATTTTATTTACTGTTTATATCTCTATGCTATTGAATAGTAATACCTTTATAGTTTAAAAACAGAAGGTTTTTCTCCTTATCTATGACTTTTTAAAGCCATTTTTTTCATGGTTAAATCCCAATTGTTTTGAAAAAAATCTCATACTTTCAGATTGCCGATTTCTTCTCCAAAATATTTTTGCTGCTATGCAAATTGACATGATGCAAGGATGGCATCCAATAACTTTCAGAAGAAACGAGTAGCTGCATTTGATGAATTATTAAAATAGTGACTGCAGGGAGCACAAATGGTATTCTGTATCCAGAGGCTCTTAAACCATAAAGAGAACAGCTTTTCTGTTTTCTAGTCAAAAATCAACAACAGTTCTGCAATGCTTCTTTACTCTGATCATCAAATTGTGCCTATTACATAGCTAACAAAATCGATCAAGCTACAATAGAGCTGATATGAATATCAGTCCGTGGCAAATCATCTATTAGCTTAAATTCATGCCGGATTTGGAATCCACCATCATGTTCAAAGCTGCATTAAGGTCCTAGCAAGACATATATTCAACTAAAAATGACAACATAAAATCTCCCCAGCACATTGTGATTCCAATTATCTCAACAAGAAAACCTTGACAACGTAAACTACATACTTATCAGCTCAAACAGGGAGGGACTAAATACCTCAGATCGTAATTTGTATACCCTGTTGCGAACAAAGTGAGGATAATCAGCTCTTTGCTGAAATGCACGAAACCTTTGTGGAGTTTTCCCTGCTGCAATCAGCTCATCAATATCGGGCTGCCCATCCCACTCTTCAGCAAGAATAATATTCTCTAATGGATAAATATTTTCTGGTTTTGTGGCTGAGGCATTATAGGGAGGGATATTTCTGATTATACTAGCATTAGCCCTTGCAAGTGCCTCCTCATTTGTCAAAACAGTCGAATTTGTTGCAGCTTCTTCATAAAATTTTCCAATTTGAGTCTGGTCTCCTAGAGCTTCTTCCTTTAATTTTGACTTCGCCAGACGCCTTGCCTGAACACAGACAAGACAAAAATACAACAAGAAGACTTGTATGTTTCACTGTCACATCATAGCATTAAACTCCAGGCAAATGAACTGTAAAATCAGTTACTTTGAATGATTAAAACATTCACTGTTTAAGCTCATGTTTGTCCCTTCTTAGCACAGAGTCCACAATCTTATAAATTGATAACAACAATGTTTATGAATATATACAATGACTGGTGAAATGATGCGTCAGTGTTAATAAATTCCAGGCATAAACGGACAGTCACAAAATATATATTTGAACTTAAAGGCCAGGTTATATTCATAATTTGCAACATAGATGCATCAATAAAAATTTTAATCCAATTAATAGCAACTGCTTCAAAACAATTAAAAAAACAGTAAAATGAAATCCTAACTGAGAAAGAATCTAATCAGAACAACAGTCCAAGTCCAGCCACATTATTTACATAGCAGATAAAAAGGACGCATCAGTTTCATGAGATGTATAGTATCTTTCTCAACTACTTCACTAAACCAACTCCTTTCCAAAGGAGACAAGTTCTAGGGTTTTTAAGATAGTAAAGAAAAGTAAAAAACTTCAAGTAATCCTGGCATAATGTATAGATTCAAACAAAAGAATAAAGCATGTTCAAATTCTTGTATTTCTTTTTATGTAAAGTCAGAGTAAGGATCAACATATAACACCCCTTCCAATCTCAAAAAATGTGGTCAGCACAAATGAAAATCTAGTTGATACAAACTGGACTTTCTTTTTACAAATGAAAAATCTAACATACATCACATGGCCATTTTCAGCAAGGCCCTGGTGCAGATCATCATTCAAGCATAGAGTTGGAGACTGTGACCTCCCCTTTCTGATATCGGATTTCATAATAGATAATTATTAATAATTATAAAATTAAAAAATAAATAATATATATGAGTTGAAAGTTAATTTAGTTTAATGAAATGTCAAGAGGCATGCAATGAAGAGTTCTGACTCCCTCAACATAAGATATAAAGGGAGCAGAGTTCATTTGAAAGGGGACGTGGATGGAGCAAAGACAATTGGAACAGAAAATATGTAATAATCAGATTGGAATTGGAGAAGAAATCAGAAACAAACCTGAAATAGAAATAACAAACAGCAATTAAGATTAGTTAAGGAACAATTAAAAAAGTGGAAGAGAGACCACACTTGAGAAGATATATTAAGAAGCTGTGAAATGCATTCGAGGGGAGCAAGAGTTTATATCAGACTTACATTTGTAGATCTGCAAATTAGAAGAAAAGGGGAAGATTATCAAAGAAAGGTTGAAAACATAATTGTAAGAAGAGCTTATAGTTATAACAGAATTGTAAGAAGAGTATTTGCAGATATAAAAGAGGAATATATGCAGGTATAAAAGATATGTATACGTAGAGATAGAAGAATATGCTGATGCAAATAGAGAAGGAAAGTATATACAGACTTAAAGTAAAAGTATAAAGAGAAGACATAGTTTAAAGGTATAAATCAAGAAAGAATCAATGGACAAGAAACTAAGGAAGTGGCTCCTTCAAAAGGCTAAAGTTATGAAGGATTGTGGCTCGTCCAAAGGGTGGTAATTGTGAAAGGTTGCAACCATTGCAAAGGGTAGGCATAATAAAGAGGTGCGACTCTCCCCACATTGGAAGACATAAAAGGGAGAAGGTTTCATTGGAAGAGGACATCTAAAGGAGATCAATTTGGGAATTATATATTAATCTCAAAGGCAACGATGAAAAGTGGTGACTCAATTCAAATGAAAGGTGTTGACCTTTTACCAATAAAATATAAAGGGGAATTCATTCCAAACATTGAAGAATCTCTTATCACTTCATCACTCATGAATCCACAAAAGCAATTATCAAATCAAGCAAACAATCAATCAGAAAATCACTCTATCAAATCAGCATACATTCAATTCACCAATATATCACACCAGCATTCATTACATCATCACTCATCAATCTTCTGAGCATCACTCCCCAATACCTCAAATCATACAATGAAAAGAATTCATTCAGCCAATCAATCATTCATACAAATATCAAGCAATCACACAAGTACAATCATACCAAGAGACAATCTTCAGATTGAAACAGAATTAGCAAGCAAATACAATTACTAAGGAAGATAATTCAGTCAGGAAACAAAATACAATCACATCAAAGAAATCAGGAAGAGCAGCAGAATATATATAAGAAGCATTCAAAACAAAACCCCATAAATCAGAGATCGACTTATCAAAGACTGACAGCAAAGATACCAAGGAGATTAATCTTTGGATCAGGCATCATACACCAGCCTGATATCATTTGAGATCTGCCATTCTCAGCACTTTCCTTCTCAAAATCAATTGTGGCATATAGATACATGTTGCTTATGCAAAATAGATAATGCTTAGGTGCATGTTTACATGATAGAATATAAGATATGCCTGACTGTCTGAAACCCATCTTGTAGTAAGGGCCTAGGGTGTAAGAGGAGGGTTATAAGAGGGTTATGTAGGTAGGCCATCCTAGAGCTGACCATACAACTGGCTCCTAGGGACAAGAGGGCACTTACATGGAAAAACCCCATTACAACCTCTGTCCAACTTTGCAAGATGTCACTTGCCTTTAGGAGGTTGAAACATTGATAGGAAAAGCAAGTACAAACAACCCACTAAGTAAGCAAAGAGGACTTTTGTAGACATCCACTATTGCGCTTAGTGTAGAAATGGCTTCGGGTGGACCTATCATGTTTCTTCCACCGAACAATAATATGCTAGCATAATATTATTAATAGTATATGAATATGATGTGATCTTGTCTAACCCTAATGATTGAATATATATATATATATATATATACACACACACACACATACATACATACATATATATATATATATATATACACGTTCATATATATATATATGATTGAAGGATTTGAATCTAGGATCACATTACTTCAAAAAATGTTTACTTGGTAAGATGTAACCAGTGTTACACGGGCTCTCGGGGACAAGGGGACGGTGGTACAAGTTTCCGGGATGGGGGGACAAAGGGCCTAAATTGGGGGATGGCGACGGGGGGCGGTGTTGTATATACTATATACTATACATATAGTACTTAGAATGCTAATTATAAAAAGATGTATAACAATATAATAAGTGAAAGAGCAAAATGCCAAATGCCAAACACTAAATACTTGAACATTGAATATCGAATTACTAATTAGAAATTAGAATACTAAATAAAATTGCTGAATCGGCGAATGGAAGATTTCTATTATATCAAAAATTTCATAAAGACGATTACAATGAGTAGCATGATATCAAAACAAGTACAAAATGTCAAAATGTAGTGAAGGTAGGCCTCTAAACATCCCTCAAGGCAATCTCCTTATCACTGGAACTCAGTACAATATGTATAAAAACATCAACTTGATTTGACACAATTTCCCCATCAATTTCTTCTTTTGTTTTTAAATTCAAAAGCGGAGATCTAGGGGCAGTAGCCCCCAATGGGGTCAAGGGGCAATGCCCCTTGCGTGGTCCCGAGGCAGCACACATTTTCACTCTTGCGTGGCCTTTGGATTCTTCATTTTTGAAGCATTTTTCTCCCAAAATTGACATGTTTGAACAAAATTAAAAACAAGCAATTTTTTTTTAAAATCACTTTTATAGTTGTTTGTCGATGGTGGACACACAAACGTCCTCTAGACAGTCAACAGACGCCTTGGCATCCCCATGTCCAGTTCGGGGACACCGAGTCATCCTAGCGTCTTAGCGGCACAGTGGTGGCAAAAAGGCGATGGTGGAGGGACGCCTCGTCCCATGAACGCAGGGGTCCAAAGGGACACATCCCTGTGTACACTGGATGTAACCCTAACAATAATTTGTTGCAGTTGTGATTCTAGAGCAAATTCTGGGGTAAATTATGAAGAGGACATTGCAATTGATATCCGAGCATAATCCTACCAGCCTACGGGATAAACCTACTTTAACCACCAACTTATTAGGGTTAATTGTTTAGCCCTTTTTCTTAAGTAGGTCAAAAATAAAATCAAATAGGTCAACATTGCATTTCTATATATATGTGCCCTTAGCTATTTCATTTGTAATATAAGCATTCTTACTCCATGTGTATTTTATATGCATGCTCTTCACATGTATGCCTTGGTTTGCTTCACGCCTAATGGACTTCAACATGTTTACTCCATGAGAACATTCCCCGTGTATGCTTTGTGCCTTGTGTATTACTTCATGCCTTAACATGCTTGATGTGTACTCATGTGTATTGCTTCGTGTCTTACATGTCTGACGTGTATTTAAATAAGTGTATTGCTTCATGCCTTGCATGTCTGACGTGTATTTATGTGTTGTTGCATGCCTTACATGTCTGACATGTATTTAAGTGTATTGCTTCATGATTTACATGTCTGATATGTATTTATTGCTTCATGTTTGACATGTATACTTAATGCCTTACGTATATTCATGTGTATGATTCATGCCTTACAACGCATGTATTCATGTGTATGATTCATGCCTTACAATGCATGTATTCATGTGTATGATTCATGCCTTACAACGCATGTAATCATGTATATTATTCATGCCTTATGTGTATTCATGTGTATGATTCATGCCCCGTGTATTCATGTGTATGATTCATGCCTCGTGTGTATTCATGTATATGGTTCATAACATCATACCTTACATGTATTTGTGTACCTTATTAAATTATGTAATGTTTCTTTAATGGTCGTCTTAGTTAGTTTAGTCAGTTTCTAAATCTGGATTTTGTTATCAAGTGTTTCAATTAGAAACATCCTCTTGTAATCTCTTATAAATAGAGCCCTTAGTCTTTATTGTAAATATCGATTTATAAAAACATGGTGTCAGTGTGGATCAATGGAGTTTTTTAAAGTTTGGCAAATTTTTAAAAAATTATTTCATGGAAATACTTAAAATTTCTTGAGAAATTTTTAAAAGCTTTTTGGCTTAATTTTTTCAAACAAAAAGAAGCAATTTCGTGAAAGATTTCTTTCAAGAAATCACTGCAATTTTTTAGGGTTTTCATAGAAACATCAAAAATTGCCACACTTTTGTAGGGTGCAGTTTTTGTCTCAACTTTGGGCTTTTTTGCTGGCTCACAACATCAGAGTCGCATTTTTCTTACCACATGCAGCTCTACACCTCTCGCGTCATTAACAAGCATTGTTCTTTGCATCCTCATTGCAATTTTTTATTTGAGCGGGATCTCTGGGTATTTTTGCGTGTTTTTTAGCATCGCAAATGTCGACTTTTTGTTGCCGAGGTTTCATCAAACCATCAATTCTTCTGCACTTTTCCAACTTGTGCAACCTTTGTACGTAGTTTTTGGGCGTCGTGTTTCCTTGTTGATGTACCATTTTTACCATTTTCCAAGCTGCATGATAGTATTTCGCTAATTTTTCTAAGCAATTCAAAGTGTTTTTTGTAATAACTACGCTCACAGTCCAACTATAGCTCACGACAACACTACAAGTCTTTGTCTAGCGACCGTTTTTTGAATTTTTCAGCATGTTTTCCATATGCGACTTAGTATTTTCTAAGAAATTTTTTGCAATTTGGGTATGTCACTTACTTAACCACGACTAGGGTTTCAAGATTTCTCACGGCTTTTAAAGAAAATCATCTAGAATTTTTCGTCATAGGATTTCCAAAAGACCTGGGGTTGGATGCAAGTTTGTGCGTTTTGCTCAATTTTTCCCAAAAATAGTGCTTATGCATTTTCATTTTTTGCATGATTTCTTCACACAAAAATTGTGTGATCTTTCTCTACAGGAGGATTTTCTGGTTTTTTCCACAAATAAACATGATTGATGTTTCAGTATCTGGTTTTAATCAACTTTTCTCCTCAAAAATCATGTCTAGTTTTGATCAATTTTTCTCCTCACAAACCATGTTTGGTTTTTTCGATTTTCTCCTTAAAAATCATGTTTTGAGTTTTATAATTTTTTCCTTAAAAAATTACTGTTAAGTTTTATAATTTTTTCTTCAAAAATTACTACTAGATTTTATAATTTTCTCCTCAAAAAAATATTGTTAGGTTTTATAATTTTTTCCTCAAAAAAAATTACTATTGGGTTTTTTTATTTTTCTCCTTAAAAAGTTAGGAAGTTTTTTGTGGGTGATTTCAGCATCACATTAAAAGGGTTTGGCAATTTTCTCCACAAAATCGTGGTTTCTTGCAGTCTATTTTGAGTCACACTGCTCATCTGCAAAAGTTTTTGCCATTTTTTTAACAAAATTGTGGTTGTTTTTCTGAAGCAATGGAGGGTTTCACAATTTTCTCCTCAAAATCGTGGTTTCAATTTCAGAAGCTGAACTCAGTGACAACTTTGTTTTCTAACATCAAGTTGGAAGGATTGTGGTATTCTTGGTCATTTCCAGAAATTTTGTAGATTCAGAAAAGGTCTCTGCAACAGGCTCATTTAGAGCACTCTATGCATTCATGACCAAAAGGGGGCAGCCTTCTATGCATTTGTGACCAAAAGACTTGTAGATTGTCTTCTACGAGGTAGTTAAAACCATAAAAGCAATAATCTACAAAAAATCTCAATTATACCTAATTAATCCTGAATCCTAGAACCAATCGATTTTTTCCCTAAAAAATCAATTCATGAAAAAATTGTTGACCCAATTTCAATGACCATTTTGCATTTGAAGCACATTAAAATCATATTAGACTCCTTAAAAATGGCAAAAAAATGCAAAAGATCATTGCAAAAACCTACAGAACCCTACAACAAACTCCCAAAATTGATGAATCACTTAGAAATAGGGTTGATTCCAAGATGGAAGCAAAGTCAATGTGGAATCGGCATGGAAACAATTTGTTACTTTGTCCCTTTGGTTTTCTTTCTGACCTCTAGAAAACCCTAAACAAACGAGCTGGAGGAGCAATGGCGATCATCAACCAAATTTGAAAGGCCTCAATCATCCTAAATTGTGGGAGGCATGTGAGATAGTGACAATGCAACAAATGAATTTGCTCTACAGTTTCAATACGACCCAAGCTCTCTACAAGCCTCGCCCCACGGATTTGAGTGCGATCAAATTTATGCTTAATATTATACACTAAGTTTAAAATTATAACTATTAAGCAATTTTATAGATGGCCCTTTAACGGAGAAGCAGCAAACCCCTATAGTTTATAGTTAATATTATAAAGTAGTTTTAAGATTTAAATTATTATGACTTTTAAATTATATATTTAATTTTATCATTAACATTGGTCTCCATGTAAATAGTAGTTGCCAAAACCAATAGCTTGCTAATCTTTTACTACAACTAAACAAATGTCTTTTGTTGAATTCTACCCCATATAAAGGATTTACCAATTGGCATTATGGAGTAAAAAGCATTGCAATTGTGGAATATGATTTGATAAGCTTTCTCAAATATTAAACTACCCCTACGAAACTCCTTGCCTCAATCACAATGAAAATCTTGGATCACTACAAAATGGTTTCCACTTTTGATAGATTCCTAAATACTACACGTTCAAGGACTACCCGCACTTTTTCCCCTTGGAAACCTTCTGAACGAGCAAGGCCAAGCGATCTTTCATATGGTGGTTGGGTTGGACTTGACTCCAGAGGAAACCTAGGGTTTTTCGTAGAACGTCAACAATAGAGAAGCCAAGTTTGAAGATGGGACATGGTTATGGGAAGCTAATGGAGCAGGAAGAGCACGGGTGGAACAAGGTTGAGAGGAAGATGCGACGTCCAAAAGGAAACGAGGATGCAACAATGCAAAAAAGGAAAATACCCAAAACCCCCGGTCTAAGGTATGTTTCTCTAGTGACCAAAGTTCCTTTGTATTAGTCAATGTCGACAATGATGTTTGGAAAGATTCAGTTAATTAGTAGAGGAGAAAGGGTTTTTTATGAAATGGGTTGGGGAATGGTCGGCTATGAGCAAAATAATCAGATGGTGTAAGGATACAAGGCCATTCAAAATAGAAATCAAAACCCTATTGAATGCTTTTTTCCTGATCATATGTGAGACGGGACAAGCAAAGCAATGGATTTTAAACAATGGACCCTACATGATGAGTGGACAAGGAATATTCATCAAGGACCAGGAGCCTAATTTCAACCCACTGAAAACACAAGTGGAAGATGTACTTGTCTGGATTTGACTATACATCTTACCCTTTGAGTACTGGGATGTGGATACCACGAAAGTGACAGGAAACAAGTTGGGAAAATTCATCAAAGTGGGGGAAGGCATTGAGAAAAAAGATTACAATATGTATGCCAGGATCTGCATTTGTTGGAACCCTACCCAACCACTCTCAAAATACATTGCTCTTGCGACCAATGTTGGAATCTGGAAATAGAGCACAGAGGCTGAAGAAACTTTGGAGAAATGTAAGGCATGTAAAGTTTATGGCCCTACTGAATGGGAATGCTCTAAATCGGAGAAAGAGAAGCTTGGTGTACATGAAGCTCTGGTTCAGAAAATCATCTCTATGACCGAAACATGCGCATTTGAGCAGCAACAAAAGGAGCCTAATGCTGATGCTCTAGCACCAAATATCGAAGAAGATGCAAAACGCCCACAGGAACAAATTCCGCTGCAGGAGACAAATGCCAACACCTTTGCACTGGACTCCCAACATGGAATTTCAACGGGTGGTTGCGAAGGACAAACCTCAAACTGTGAGAATGATGAGACGTGCGAACAAGGGGCTCACAGGTTGTCGATTGGCAATGGGTCACAACCCTTGGGGGACATTGCTAAAAAGATGTTGGAGATCGCTTGAGACAACAAGTGCGGTTCAAAACTAGATCGAAGCCATGCTGAAATTGTGGCTCGATACCCTACATGCCCAAACAAAGAATATCAACAGGCACCAGTTGAGGGAAGGGAAACCAATCCTGTCTAGCAACATGAGCACACCATTGGCGTGGACGTTCTTCACTCTCCTACTAAATCCACAAGCTCGTGTAAGGAAGTGGATGAGGATATCATGCCTCCGACATTTGGTATGGAAGATGGGAGGGATCATAGGGTCAACCTAAGAACAGACCTCTTCAACCTATTGGAGGAAAACATTGAGGAGCATATACTTCTACACAACAAATTTGATGGGTCTAATAGCAAAGAGGAGGCACATGCTGAGGGAAGTTCCTCTCAAGGGGAATCTACACAAAACCGGGTCAAACACCAACTGGGCCTTTCCTGGTTTTAAGGTGATTTTAGCTCAAATGAGGAAGATATTGTTGAAAAGAGATCAATAAGCCAAACACAAACAAAATCCAAGAAAGTCAACATTGGAGAAAAGTGGGTAAGGGGACGCAAATCAAACAAACTCAAGCTTGAAATGGCAAGTAGTGCCAAAGGTCAGATGAAGCTACGTTATAGGAAGGGCGTTACCCTTCCCGAGGAGCCATGACAACCCTATCAAGGAATGTCAAAGGCCACAATGCCTCTGACAAGAGAAACATGATCAAAAGGTGTCTTGATCAAGAAAAACCAGATATTGTCATGTTGCAGGAAACAAATTTGAGTAATGAGGAATTTGTGAGTATGCTATGAGTGTGGAGAAGATGGGAAGGATCATGTGTCAGTGCTGCTGGTGCTTCTGGGGGATTAGTTATCCTCTAGAATCCTCAGGATTTCAGGGTTACTAAAATCCAGAAAGATATCAATTGGCAGCTTTTGCAGGTTGTCTCTCTAGATGGGATACTGACTTTCTTTCTGGTGAACATTTATGGACCTGTGGTCCTATGCGTACAGGGCATAAGAGAAATGTATGGAATCAAATTGGTCTACAACTACAGAATTTGGAGCAACGCTTGGTTATTTTAGGAGGCGATTTGAATGCCACAAGATGGTCCTCTGATAAGAAAGGGGGAAAGCTACCTTTGAGTGCAGTACAGACTGATTTACAGAGTTTTGTTTTTAATAATAGAATGGAGGAAATTCAACCTAAAGAAGGAAATTTCACATGGACTAACAGAAGAAAAGGCTTTGCAAATATTGCGGAAAAATTAGACAGATTTTTTGTGGTTGGGTCCTGGGAGGAAAGTGCTCTCATCTTTGAAAGCTTGATACTATCCTTTTCGGCTCTGATCATTACCCCATAGTGCTGCTATATTGCCAGAATGACATGACACCGATTCGGTCCCCATTCAAATTTGAACCGATGTGATTCCATGATTCGAATTTGCTCTCCTTAGTTGATCAATGGTGGAAGGATGCTCCCTTTGTGTCTAGCTCCAATGCATACTGTTTTTTTAAAAAGACTTCAATTCCTCAAGAATCAATTGAAGGACTAGACTAAGTCTCAGTTTAAAAACATCTTTGCATAGAAAGATAGAATTGGGAAACAACTGGAAGCTCTAAACCCCAAGGTGATTGAACAAAGAATGACAGATTTTGACTTTCAAGCTGAAAAGAAATTAATGAAGGACTTATCTGAAATCTTGGCTCGAGAAGAATTGTTTTGGAGGCAGAAATCCTGGGTATGTTGGCTCAGGGCGGGGGACACAAACACAAAAATTTTCCATTCCTCAGTACGGGCCAGACACATAAGAAATAGAATCAACCAGATTAAAGATGAGAATGGAACAATAACATTTGACGGGGAAGGAATAAATAAGGAAGCGGTAAAGTATTTTTCCAAGCTTCTGAACAAAGACCCAAATCAGGAGACAGTCCTGGAGGGAATTGAACACATTATCCCCAGATGTGTAAGTGAAGAGCAGAATGAAGACCAAGTGAAACCCGTCTCCATGGAGGAGGTGAAGGTTGCTCTTTTCTCATTTGGGGGAGACAAAGTGCCTAGCCCAGACGGATTCCCAGCTCGTTTCTTCCAGAAAGCGTAGGAAATCATTAAATTTGACTTGTGAGAGGTTGTGAAAGAATCCCAAGCAAATGCATACATGTGTAAGGACATCTATAATACCTTTATTACTTGGTTCTGAAAAAGGAGTTGACTGGCACCTTCGAGGACTATAGACCAATCTCACTATGAAATGTAGTATATAAGATTATTACCAAAGTAAAATGGAAAACAGAATCAAATCCATTTTACTATCGGTAATATCTTATGAACAGAGTGGCTCTGTCCCAAGTCGGTCAATTGTAGAGGGCATCATCATTCGCAAGAAGCGATTCATTCAGTCAGGAAAGCCAAGATGGAGCAGATGCTGGTCAAGCTGGACATAAGGAAAGTGTATGATCATGTTAATAGAACTTTTTTATATCAAGTACTAAGGTGTTTCAATTTTGCAGAACAATGGGTAGCATGGGTAAGAAGCTGCCTTGGAACTCCGAGATTTTTTTTCATTATAAATTAAAGCCCACAAGGCTTCTTCGAATCCAACCGTGGCATCAGACAGGGAGATCTAATTTTCCTTGCCCTGTTCATCATCATGGAAGAATTCCTTGGCAAGTTGATCACAAAATGGAGGGAGGAAGGATAGTGGAGAGGAATATCTATTGCTCCAGGCATGGATGCTTCCTCACACCAACAGTTTGTTGACGACAAGCTTCTTATGGGAGAGCCTTCGTTGAGAGAAGCCAGATGCATGAAAAGGACTCTCGACAAGTATTGTGAGATGTCAAATCAGGCCATCAACTGGCACAAATTAGAAGTGATTTCTTTAACACTGATGCCAGGAAAAGGCAAGCAATATGCAAAATCCTTCAAGTACAAATGGGTAGACTACCTGGTAGATTTTTGGGCCTCCCACTATTTGGGGGAGCAAGCAGAGAAGGCCTATAGTCGAAACTCCTTGATTGTTGTATTGGAAGTATGGAAGGATGGAAAAGCAGGTGGTTATCATTGGTTGGCTGTGTGATGATGTTGAAAGCAGTCATATCGGCAATACCCATTTACTCTATGATGTGTATGAAATTACTTGCCAAAATTACCAAGGTAATTGAGAAAAAGATGAGAAAGTTTTTTTGGAATGGCAGTCAGGGACAAGATAAGATTCCTCTCTTGGCATGGGATCAAATCTGCAAACCAAAGGAAGCTGGGGGAGTGGGAATTAGAAGATGGAACTTGATGAATGAAGCCATGGGGGCAAAACTCATATGGATGATGTATAGAAACCCACAGCAAAAATGGGCAAGAATCATGGCACACAAATATTTGGACAGTCAGGAGGAGGATAGAATATTTGACCATATCAGACCCTCCAAAGGGATCATCCATTTGGAATTGCATGATGTCATGCAGGCATCTTATTACTAACCGCTTAACTTGGAAGTTGGGGGACGGAGAGAAGGCAAATTTCTGGGAAGACTCGTGTGAAGGCTACCTTGCAATTTATGAAAGTGAGCAGCATGGTACTCTACAAAATAAAACAGTTGCACAGTAGGGACGTAAAGTTTCTGATTATATCATCAAGGAGGAAGGAGGGGGGTGGAGGTGGAAGGAAGGCAAGGACATCAATCTGGAAGAGGCTGAACCTGAGGAGTTGAGGAGAATAATTGAAAAGAGGACTTTTATCTTGTCAGGTGACAAGGATGAACTAATTTGGTGTGGGGCCAAACAGGGAGAATACTCGGTCAAGCTCAGTTGTAAACTTGCTGAGAATGTTGAGATTGCTACACATGAACTGACCCACCTTTTCTAGTACAAACACTGTCTACCTAAAGAGGGTACTTTCTTGTGGCTCGCTTGCAAAGGTCGAATTCTTACGGGTGATCGCCTAATGAGATATGGATATCATGGGCCATTTGAATGTGTACTCTGTAAAAACAAGGAAGAAAACATTGATCACCTCTTGCTGCATTGGGAGACGGCCAGCAGATGTTGGAACTATATCTTGAACATATTGGGTATGCCGAGTGTTTTCCTAGAAACAGTCAAGGAGATGTTTCAGATGTACAATTGCCCAAAGTACAAATCAGACTTTTCCAGTATTTGGCAAATTTGTCCACCTACTATTGTTTGGGAGATCTGGAAGGAGCGCAATCGCAAGATCTTTCAAGGTAAAAAGGAATCAATGAAACAGATTTGTCTACGAATTGAAAATGATATATCAAAATTGGTCAATACGGCATGTACAACTTAAAATCCATGTAAGTATCCTTTCAGTCAGGCAAATACCTTCCTGCAAAGAAATTGGAACCTTCTCAAATATAGGCCTGTTAATGGGCTATATAGGGTTGATTCGATCAGACAAAGATGCAAAGACAGTATGGGAGGCCCCATTGGAAGGGTGGGCCAAAGTTCATTTCGATGGGGGCATCCAAGGGTAACCCCGGCCCATCGAGCGCTGGCTGTGTTGCAAGGGATAGTTCAGGGCACATCATTGCAACTGAATCCAAAAAATTGGATAATAGAACCAATAACGAAGCGGACGCCCAGGCCGCATTATTGGTTGTTGAAATGGCGAAGGGGATGCAAGTGGAGAGGCTTCACTTGGAAGGCGACTCCCAAATAATTGTGAATGCAATCACCACGAGAAAATCCCACATTTGGAAAATAGATAAAATTATATCCATAATCAGGAAAAAGTTGGCGGATTTCATCAATTTCAAAATTCCTCACATATACCGTGAAGGAAACACGGTGGCAGACACACTCTCCAAGTTGGCATCAGAATTGCCAACCCAACAAATAGGATGATGTTGAGGTGGATTGCCAAATAATTGATGAGACTTGGCTGACACGGAATGATTGTATGCGATGATATCACCCTAAGGAATTGAAGAAGAGGTATGTTTTGATGGGACGCAAACTAAATTTTGCAAAGGTGGTGGGATTTTTGAGATATTTGAAAGGACGGGGAGTAAATGTTCACATCAGCCGAGCATTTGGTGTCCACAAAAAGCTTCCAACAGCTTTCATTTTGCATTGAAGGCGGTGGAATTCACAAAGCAGGGTGGGCGATGGAGGCAAGTTTCAATCTCAATGCTTCAAAGCAGCAGATGGCATTTTGGGGCGAAGTTTCTAAGGAGAGGCTCAAAAATGTGTTTACCACTGACGATCCCTTCTTCATCACGATGGCGTGTCGGTTGTTGGGGATGACTTCCTCTTGGCTGAGTATAAATTGCGGATCAACACCTATATTTCCTCTCTCTTCTGCGCATGGCGGCTGGAATTTAGTAATGTGGACATGGTCCGCAAGGTCATGGTGAGGTGTGTGCGAGAAGAATGGAGGAAGAACCTCGAAATATTTCTTCGAGTGGCAAAGCCAGGAATTGGGTTTCGCACGCAGAATGGAATATGGATTCATGTTCTAGGGTACCCCGTGCATCTTCATCCTTTCTTGTTCTATCATGTAACGGAGAACAGAGTTGCAAGGAAAAATGAGGCAAAGAATATGTGGAAGGTCATGTGCCAGTACACCGAGGACTGGGAGCGAGTCGTCGATTCCGGTCTGGACAAGGAAAGCTTTGACAAAATTGTCTTGACACATCAAGTTGCGGATTACTAGAGGATACCAGGAGGTGGTGGAGGGGAGAACCAACGAGGGAGACGAAATAGAAGGACTGGACCGAGAAACCGGCAAAGAGGAAGGAGGAGGAAGGCTAGACAAGGCGGTGGCTGGGAAGGAGAACCAGAGGAGTGACACCAATGCAAGGGACAGGTGGCGGCAAGACAAGGCCGAGCAAGGAGGGAGGTCCCAGATGATCCAGGTCCTTCGAACCCTCCAATGTAGTGTCCATGTCTGCTTTTTGTGTCAATTCCGTATATTTTTTGCAGTGATGAATGTAAGAAAACCCCATTTTGTATAGGGGGCATTGAGTCACACTAATTGTAGGTTTTTTTGATATTGATATGGCTGTTGATGGCCAAACAAATGTAATGAAAACCAAAATACTAGGTAGCTGCAAGTTTTGTTGGAATTAGTTGCAGACTTTCGTATTTCTATATTGGATGTAAAACATAAATTATTATAGATAAATTAAGCTATTTACCTAGCAAAAAAATAAAATAAAATAAAAAGTTAACTAAATATTTGCCTATGTACTCAGCAATATGAATATAAATGAAAAAATCTATTTTCTACAATTCATTTTGATCTGAGGTACTCCATAGACTTGGCTAATATTTGATCTTACTCTTAAGCAACTAATTGGTGACTGCCCTCTTAAAAAGTTAAATGAATATTCGCCTATGCAATTAACAATATGAATATAAACGACAAAATCTATTTTCTAAAATTCATGAGTTAAATTCTATCTTATTTGCTCTATGTATCTCTATGCTATAGAAATGCCCTTAAGTTTTTTTAAAAAGGGTTTTTGTCTCTTTTTCTACATTTTTTTTTAAATCCATTTTTCCCGATTTTTTCAAAAAACATTATACTTTTTGGTTTGCCGATTAATTCCCTAAACGATTTGTGCTCCTATGGTTAAAACGATGACCATTAAGGGAGGGTATTAAATAATGTAATGTTTCTTTAATGGTCATCTTGGTTAGTTTAGTTTCTAAATCTGGCTTCTATTATCAAGTATTTCATTTAGAAACATCCTCTTGTAATCTCTTATAAATAGAGCCTTTTGTCTCTATTGTAAATATCGATTAATAATAACATACCTTACATGTCTCACGTGGATGCTTCATGCCATAAGTGTATGCTCCATGTCGTACGTGTATATATATGTCTATGCCTCATGCACACTTACAGAAATGCTTCACATCTTCCGTGATTTCATATGTGTGCTTCATGTTTAAGGTGTTCTCAATATGATTACTTCATTATGTTTGATGTGTTTCCGCAATTTATTCCATTTGTGAGTACGTATAATTGTTTCTAGATCCATATTCTTGCATTCAAATTAGAATGAAGTGCATGTTTTTAATTATCAAAGCCCTTCTTTCGACAAATGTAAGTCTCACACTCATATAATTCAGAATCCCTAAATAAGCTTGGCAAGACACTAGTATCGCTCAAGTAAGTTGTCTATAAATTGTCATAAAACATGAAAGGAAACGTGTTGAGAATAATAATCATTCACAATACATTGAGGATTTTAACTCAATAAAATGAGCGTGCAACCAAACAAATCACAACTCAACATAGGCAAGAAGACAGCTCCTATGACCTATGTCACAAGGTTCCAATTTGAATTCGTTTTCAACGACAATAAAATTCGGTTAAAATTTGAAAGGGCTAAAAAAAATCGTCATTAAATCTGCCTTTATAATTTTTTTATTAAAATAACTAATAAATCAATAAAAATACATACATATATTAAATTTAACTATATTCAATAAGTCTTAAAGAGTAATAATAGAGTATATTTTAAAACTCTAATTAAAATATTATTAATATTGAATAATAAATATATTAAAATTAAAAATCTAATTTAAATATTTTAAAGAATTAAATTTTTTTATCAGTTTAAAATATTACATTTTAATGCATGAAGTAAAAAACTAAATTAATTAACACATGCACATAGTTTAAAATATTAAATATGAAGATATATATTTTATTTGAAAAAAAACTAATCTAAAAATTCAAATCAAAATATTAAATATTAAAAGAACTGCCTTACCCTTCTCCAACACATGATTCATATAGTTTGTTTTTTTTGCTTCTAGATGAGTAAAAGTTAAAACAAATTTGTGATTCACTTTGTTTGGTGCTCCTATCAAAAACATGTTGAATTCACAAATTCTATTTGGTGACTATCAAAGCATGCAGAAATAGCAATGTTGTCTTCTGAGCTTGAACAGGAGGACAACCAAGCAGATGACTTGCTCTACCGATGGGCCATAGAAAATTTCAAGAACCACTGTGTGCGAATGAGTTCAGCAACATTGGTGTCGCCGATGGAAAAAATAATTTGCATTCTACAAGTCGAGAACTCATTTTGTGCTCCTATCCCTAGGAAAATAGTGCAACTTGGGTACATTCATGTGGTTTCTTCTCCTCTAACTCAAAAAAAAAACCCAAAATATATCATTGTCTTCAAAATATGTTTTAGTAAAAAAAATGTACTTGACCCATATGATTTTTTGGCGAGTTTAAATGATTTTTATTTCAGGTTTTGAAGTTCACCAATAAAAGATCTTTATTTCAAGTTTTGAAGTTTGTTGAGTTTCGAACCTCATGGTTGAAATTCGGTGAATGCTTAACTAAGCCTATTACCATCTTTGATTTTTTCTAAAAAAGAACATTGAAGGCCATAGATGTGCGTCATGCTTCTAAATCACATCTTAGGATATGGAAAGCCCACTCAAAGAAATATTCATGACATTGTGTAAACATAAGACCAAACAAAACAGTTCCTTACAATTACAATTGATGAGAGAAAACTTGTCTTGAAATCACAAACCTTGCAAATTTCCAATCATTGGTTGAGATAACTTACATTTGAATTAAAGACAAAGATATATGACTTGAATTAATATTAGAGTTGCGCAAAAAAAGCTAATGGAGGATCAAAGGATGACAGAGCTGAAAGGGTTAGTTTAGGGACCTTCACATTAAAAAGATTTGGTTAGATTTGACATTGCTTGAAGACAAGCAATCTTGGGCAGCGTGGACTGTAATGTCCCCTTTCTGAAATAGGATTTAGTAATAGATGATAATTAATAAAATTAAAATATAAAACATAAATAATAAAATATAATATATATAACTAAAAGTTAATTAAATTTATTTAAGGGCAAGAGGCATGCAATGAAGAGTTGTTACTCCCTCAACATAAGATATAAAAGGGAGAAGAGTTCATTTGAAAGGGGTCGTGGTTAAAGCAAGGAAAATTGGAAAACAAAATATGGAATAATCAAGTTGGAATTAGAGAATAATTCAGAAATAAACCTGTATTAGAAATAATGAGCAGCAATTAAGGTTAGTTAAGGAATGATTAAGAAAGTGGAAGAGACGCCACTCTTAAGAAGATAAATGGGAAGATCATCAAAAAAAGGTTGAAGGCATAATTGTAAGAAGAGCTTATAACAGAATTGTAAGAAGAGTATTTGTAGTTATAAAAGAGGAATACATGCAGATATAAAGAGGAATATATGCAGATATAAAAGAGGAATACATGCAGATATAAAAGAGATGTATATGCAGAGACAGAAGAATATGCTGATGCAATTTTAGAAGGAAAGTATACGCAGACTCAAGGAGAAGCATAAACAAACAAAATAGTTTGAAAGTGTAAATCAAGAAAGAATTAATGGAGAAGAAAATAAGGAAGTGACTCCTTCAATAGGCTAAACTTATAAAGGATTGTGACTCCTCAAAAGGGTGGTAATTGTGAAAGGTTGGGAACATTGCAAAGGACAGGCATAATAAAGAGGTGTGACTCTCCCCCACATTGGAAGATATAAAGGGGAGAAGGTTTCATTTGAGGAGGGCATCTAAGGGAGATCAATTTGGGAATTATATATTATTCTGAAATGCACCAATGAAAAGCGGTGAATCAATTCATATGAAAGGTGGTGACCTTTTTACTGATAAAAAGGAGAATTCATTCCAAGCATTGAAGGATCTCTCATCAATCATCACTCCTGAGTCCACAAAAGCAATTATCAAATCAAGCAAACAATAAATCAGAAAATCATTCTATCAAATCAGCATACATTCAATTCGTCAATATATCAAACCAGAACTTGTTACATCATCACTCGTCAATCTTCTAATCAACAATCTCTTAATAATCACTTGCCAATACCTCAAATCATACAAACAAAACAATTCATTCAGTCAATCAATCATCCATACAAATATCAAGCGATCATACCAAGAGACAATAATCAGATCGAAACAGAACTAGCAAGCAAATACAATTACCAAGGAAGATTGATTCAATTGGTAAACAAAATACAATCAGATCAAATAAATCAGGAAGAGCAGCAGAATGTTTATAAGAAGAATTCAAAACAAAACCCCATAAATTTGTGATCAACTTATTAAAGTCTAACAGCAAATATAACAAGGAGTTAATCTCCAGACCCGGCATTATACAGCAGTCTGATATTTCAGATCTGTCATTCTCAGCACTTTCCTTCTCACAATCAATTGTGGGTGTGTGTGTGTGTGTGTGCGTGTGTATAATGTACACATACACACACACACCCAATCAATCCCCTAAGACCATCCCTCAATCAACCTAATCCAATCGAATCCAATCATCATATCAACCCAATCCTCTCAAATCAATCTTTGAAGTTAAAATTTCATAAGTTAAACTAAGATCCTTTATCCTAATTTGGTGCGTGTGTGTGTGCATGTTGCTTACGCATAATAGATAATGCTAAGTGTATGTTTACAAGATAAAATATAAGATATGCCTCACTGTCTGAAACCTATCGTGTAGGAAGGGCTTAGGGTGTGAGACGAGGGTTATAAGAGGGTTATATGAGTAGGCCATCCTAGTGTTGACCATATAACTGGCTCCTAGGGACAAGAGGGCACTTACATAGAACCCAGAAACCACCTTACGATCTCCGCCCAACTTCGCAAGATGGCACTTGTCTTTAGGAGGATGAGAAATTGATAGGGAAAGTAGGTACAAGCAACCCACTAAGGAAGCAAAGAGGGCTATGCCAAACATCCACTCTTGGGCTTACTATAGAAATGGCTTCGAGCAGACCTATTATGTTTCTTCCTCCAAACTCTATTGTGCTTGCATAATATTATTGATAGTATACGAATATGATGAGATCTTGTCTAACCCTAATGATTGAATACACACACATACACAAATACATCTATATGTATATATATCATATATATGTATGTATGTATGTATGTATGTATATGTATGTATGTGTGTGTGTGTATCTTTGTATATCTTTGTGTATCCAAGTTCGTGTTATTTAAAAAATATTTACTTGGGAAGATGTAACCCTAACCCTAATTTGTTGCAATTGTGATTCTAGGGCGAATTAGGAAGGGGAAATTGTAGAGACAGTCTCTAGAAGACAAATAATTTGGAGAATTCAATTTATGGTTTCCATTTTTCAAAATTAAGGTTGGGTTTTAAATTTTTTATGTTTCACATTCGGAATTTAGGGTTTTTTCCTTTTCTTTTTTTAACTCCAAATAGAAATATGTGTAATTCAATCAGTATAAAGCTTAATGGTGAAAGTGATTGAACATATATGTAATGCTAGTTTCTGTATAATGGATTCAGCCTCCATTTCTCAAAACCAATTTTTTTATATTTAATTACAAGATCAGAAAACACTATGTATCATTACATCCATTTCAGCAACACCTTCATGGAGACCGGGTCATGTTTAATCAGTTGTTTTCCAACAAATTCCAATTTTTCACAAAAAAACAAAAAGAAAAAAAATCAACAATTAGAGTTTCTAACTAGAAATTATTTAGAAAACCCATTAGCCAGGATCCCGTGCAAAAAATGACTATGAGAATCTTTGCCCGCGCAAAATATAATTCAAGGAATAGAGTTTTCGATTCGGGATCTAGAAAATTCTAGGATTTGGAGTTTTGACTTTACGTTTCCACTTTAAGAGTTAAGGCTTTAAGATTTAGGGTGTATAATTTGGTTGATAGGGTTTCAACTTTAAAGAAATTATGATAGATACTAGAATTGTGAGGAGGGAAAAAGCATACTTGTAAACGACTTTTGTGTGTCCCAAAAGTATTTGTAAGAAGTCGGTATCTTTCTTGCCTCTCTTCAGCTGTAAGCTCTTCAACATTTCCTTCCTCGTCATCACCGTAGTCCACTCCCCGCACTCTCGCATCCATTCTGAAAACCTGTACAGACACTATTAAGGCATTTATTTCTAATGACAGAATCCCCAAAAACTTCAATGGTTCAGGGTTTAGGTTCTAAACCCTAAACCTCAAACTCCTACCCTGTTCAAATAGATACTAAATAATTCGTTGTTGCAAGCAATCTACAATGTGAGCAATCATTGGGGATCAGTAGCTCAGTGATAGTGCTCAGCAATCTAAGGCAATATTCTAGGTTCAGTACCTGGTAGTCCATGGCAATGTAACAATTATAATAACTGAATCAAACATTCGTTCTGCTACTTTTTATTTCATGCATTGTAATGGGTTTAAAGATTTTAGGCGCTCAACCCTGGACCCTTCATCCTTGGACTTTAAACCCTGGTCAGATAGTTCCAAGACACCATTCTAGTTTTTGAATCAAACAGAGTGATAAACCGTTCAATATAATTTATATAACTAATCAACTACTTACCCTGCCTCCAGATATGGGAACGAGCTTGAGGGTTTTGCTCTCCTTGTCAAAGACACCCATGAGATAATTGCAGGGCTGCCACATGCCACCTTCTCCACAGTAATTAGTGCCAACAAAATCCACGCTCGCTTCCTTGGCCTTGGCCACCAGCTGCAGCTGCTTCGTCTTGTACTTTGTGGTATTTTGATAGGCTGAAACCTCTACTGAAGGGGAAGCACATGGAGAAGATGATTTTTGGTGGGTATTTTTTAGGGGATCATGGCCTGAAGGAAAATAACCCACAAATGGGCATCCAAAGCCACTCTGAGGTTCTAAGAACTCTGTCTCCGCTACGATTTTCTTCCTTTTTTTCCTCTTAGAACTCTGCTCTACCGATTCCATAGTTCGATACCCTGCGAAACTCTATCAGTCGGCCGTGTAACTAATAATGCAGACATTTGACATTTTAAGAGAAAAGTAAGTCAACATGAACAAAAATTGGCATGAGATCCAAATCAAAGATGAGGCAATCTTATGAAGAGATATGACGTATATAGGAAGATATTCAATAGTGGCTATAGTTAACTTTGTGTGTTCAATTGAGGTATTAAATGATGTCAAAAAAAATTTCTTGATTTTTTTTTGTTGTTCTTATGTACGACTTTGTTAAGATGTGAACTTCATATTATATATTATACTGAATATACAAATCTGCATTTGGGAGAACACTACCATTTATTTATGTGTTTTCTAAATACAGATTTCTCTGAACATAAATAAGCAATAATGAGAGCATGTCTCATGGAGAGACATGCCTCTACGAATGTAGAGACATGTTTCTACATGAGACATGTCTTTTATGTTTCGTAGGAAATATCGTTTCATAATACATTAGCAGCAATGTTTAATGCAAGAGATTTGTTACAATTAATAAGGCTTGTTACGATATGTAATACGTACCGTAACACATGTTACGGTATGTATTACATATCGTAACACCTCTATGTTATGATACGTAATATGTATCGTAACACAACTGTATTAGGGTACGTATTATGTATCGTAACACATATGTGTTACAATACCTTTAACACTAGCCGCACGATAAGTATCATGATCTCCAAATATATTTATATTCATCGGTTGATAACTCAATCAATATGTTATGTATTATTATCATTAATATATATACATATGTGTACACATATATATACATAATATGTATATGTGTGCATATATATATGTGTGTGTGTGTGTGTGTGTGTGTGTGTGTGTGTAATTAGGATGTATATATATGTGTGTGTGTGTGTGTGTAATTAGGATGTATATATATGTGTGTGTGTGTGTAATAAGCAATAATGAGAGCATGTCTCATGGTGAGACATGCATCTACAAATGTAGAGACATGTTTCTACATGAGACATGTCTTTTATGTTTCGCAGAAGATATCGTTTCATAATACATTAGCGGCAATGTTTAATGCAAGAGATTTGTTGCAGTTAATAAGGCTTGTTACAATATGTAATATGTATTGTAACACGTGTTACAGTACGTATTACGTATCATAACACCTATGTGTTATGATACGTAATATGTATCATAACACAACTGTATTATGGTACATATTATGTATCATAACACATATGTGTTACAATACCTTTAACACCAGCCGCATGACAAGTATCATGATCTCCAAATATATTTATATTCATTGGTCGATAACTCAATCAATGTGTTATGTATTATTATCATTAATATATATACATATATGTACACACACACACACACATATATACATATACATATACATATACATATACATACATATGCATACATACATACATACATGTATGTATACATATACATACATACATACATACATATACATACATATACATACATACATGTATGTATGTATATGTATTATATATATGATGTATGTATGTATATATATGT